>JACXIT010000214.1:0-338993 GCA_014737525.1 Bombus difficillimus
CCTCTACAAGCTGCTGGAATAAATCTAAAGTTATACCTGTTTATTCAGTGTAACTTCATTTAAACCACCCCGATTATCCCAAAAGAAATACGGGGATCGACCTGTTCGTGGCGTCGATTAGTAAAATAATCGTAACGGGAATTTACGACTCCCGTTGACGCGTTTTCCTCGCGACCGCGTCTCCCCGCGACTGGCCGAATAAACAAGTTATATTTACAATTACGCTATATTCAATTTTCATTTTGTCAATTTGCAAATTGTCGAGTTCTCAGATTTGAATTCCATTGCTGAAATAGTATTTACAAGATATTACGTATAAATCCGAAATATATATTCATAAATACGCGTTGTATAATTTACACTTCGTTATCTTTTTACTAGAAATTTACAGTTTCCTCTCTTTTCCCTCTTCTATGCTGAATTTTATTCCAATTAGCCAACGATATTTTTTCCTAACGTTTCTAAATGCACGGACGACGCATCGATTAGGCTCGCGTTTCGAGTTTCAGTCACGACACTGAAACTTATTAAGCGAGGTGGCCTTTCACGGGCGTGCACGCGACTCGACTTCCGTTTAATTAAAATTTCGCTTTGTACGTCCACGTTTGGCCATAGCGTGGTAGCTAAACGCACTAAATCGCTATTAACCGTGACCCAAGAACGAAACTCGTTAGCTCGAAGTTCCTGCTTCTCTCCTTCTTGACGTATGGACAACTACCAGTCTTATGAGCGTGTCGCGATTACACGACGAACTAGTTAAAATCATCAAATTGCCGACGTACATAAATTTCGAAGAACGATGACAAATTGTTTTAAATCAAATTTGCCAATCAAACGCGTCGAACAACGATTTTACGTTTACACAAGCGACGAAATTACATTTTGAAAGTGCGACGATTCAAAATGAATAGAAGACACAAAAAGGAGCGGTGCACTACCGTTCGATCTGTACAAACACCGAAAATATTTTCTTCCATTTTAAAGTAAGAAACAGAGACAGAGCGAAAGACCAAGAACAGCATTCGAGCTCACAGTTCCTTCGGATTGCCTCTTTAATCTACCGTTTTCCTGGAATCCATTCCGATCTTGGACTTCTCGGAGCTTTATGCTCGTGCTTGTCTTCCGACTAACCGCTGCCCATGATTTCACGATGAAGCTACTGTGACCTAATCAAACGTCTCACGGGACCAGTGGAAGGACGTTTGCGTTACCCCAGAAGACTACGACGATGTAAATTAAGCGTGACTCTATGTTGGAACTTTGCCTCGACGTTAGACTCTTGGAAGTTTGCGTTATTAAGTCTATTAATCTATCGGGTAGTTGGTTGATCAAGCCATGTGATGTGCGAGTCTTCAAACGGTAATGGCTCGTCAATTTGAAAAATCGTTGTTTCTTAAGAGTCAATGTATAGTACAGTTCATTTAAATTATCTTTTTATTTCTATCGATATTCTACTTGTAGAATTACGTATTCATCTGTGCTATTTATATAGCAGTTATGTATTAATTTACGCGTACGACTAGTCTGACCTCATACCGACGTATTCTCCTTACAAGTAGCGACGGTCAACGTATAAGCGATCAAGTAGAATATACGTTTGATTGGCCAGACGAATAGCACAGAGGTTGAAGTGGTACAAAAGGCTCTGTAATTTATTAACCCTTGATACGAATTAACCAACGCAACATACGATTTCGCTAATAACATCAGCGCAATCGTGCAAGGTAGCCCTCGTAGTTAAAAATTCTTCCTTTTATCTTTTTTCCATCTCTTGCCACAATGTAATTGCGATCAACTTCTGTATGCTTCTTTAACAAAAATAACGAAGACGCTCGAGGGTCTCGTTCATCCTACATGTATAATTTTATGTAAAATTAACTCGAAGTTAAGCCGGTTCTCTGGCTCGCGCGTTCCACTTTCCACTTTCGGTCGAGTCAAGAGCTGTATGAAAAACTACCATACCATCTTTAATATTTCGCTGTGTTTGGCGAGAACGAGAGGAAGAGCATTGGTAGTGTGTGTACTTAAAAAATTTCGCGAAGAATCAAAGAAGTTGCGAATAAAATAGCGTCGACGACGACGACCAAAGGAAGAAAGAAAAAAAAAAAAAAACAGCTTTCGTCGAGAAATAAGTTTACGACTGAAGTGGTTCAAAGAGCCACGGTTTACTGTCGACACTTCATGCGGGCGTTTCAATCGTTAAAAGACCCGGTTCCTTTTAAATTACTTTCAACATCTGTCGCGTTCTTGTATTTACGAATGGAAAAGGGATCGAGTACCGTAGGTCGCAAGTAATTTGTATAAAAGACTATAAATTATTTCCTACGTGTATACACTGTGTTCCAAAATTCGTGGTACGAGTAAAGTAAATGGAAGTTTCGACGAAAATCAAGAATAATAAAATTACGTTGAAACTGTACATTTTGTAAGTTTATCTACGCACAACTAAAACCAATTTAGCTGGAAACTTGAAAAATACAAACAAGTTTTAAAACTGACTTTGCTCTGTATAAGATCCACCCAAATAAATTTCAAGAATAATTCCACCGTAAAAATTCTAATCCAACGCACCAATCATTTTCTTCATCATCGGATACATAAAACGCTTTCCTGTAAAACGCGTAATATTTTTCACAAACCTGCAAAAGGCTGTTGTCTTTGGTTTGATGGCTGAAGTGGTAGAAGAACGTTTTGGCTCCCCTTCTGGCGTGATAAAAGGCAATCCTCATGAGTGGAGCTACGGTGTGACCATCGCTCAACGCCTCCATCGTCGAATCCCTTATAATGATAGGATGAAGGATAGGCTTGTCCCAATCCGTATACTCGTTCCTCACCGCGGAGAAAATCTCGTTCAAATGATATACATAAGCGTTCCTAATGAACGTTCGTAAAATTCGATTTCGATGATCCTCCTCGAATCCGTATTGAATATCGTTCGCGTTAAAATCTAAATTCGACTCCGTAGTAGACACACCAAGGATAAGAGGTACTTTGATGAACGTGTCACTGGCTCGTTCCATATCCAGCCCTGGATCGGGATTGTTTTGGTCCACTGGTAAGCCTGGTCCGATCCGTGGCACGAATCTGAAGCGGAAGACGAGACGAATTAGCGCGATTCGTTGTTCGTCGGGTCAGCGTCGATCGATAAGGCGACCAAGTAAATCGGGTGCCAACGATAGCGTGATCTGACTCGCGAAAACTCGCGCTAACCGATTAGCGACTACGCTTATACTTTACGCTGATCTGGAATAAACGGTACTATGATCGAGGGTTGAGCGTTATAGGGCTCGATATAGTATGAGATTTTAGGGTTACGATTACGGGATACTACGACGAGAGCTTACGCGTAGTTTTCATATTCGCGTCGGTGTAATTGCACATTGGTTTAATCGTACAATTTAAGAATGATCGTACATGATCGTATAATTAATTTTTCCAGCTAAAGTTCGTTGCCCTCGTTAAGTTTTCTATAAATGGTTAATGAAACAAATGCGTTGCGCATAATTGTTCAAGACTCGGTTATTTCAACTATACGAATCACTATACAAATATAAGTTTATGATTTTCTGCCATTAACGGTTTTTTTTTTTTTTTTTTTGTAGATCGTGTACTTTACACGTATAGATGTATAACATGTCTTTTAAGTTGACGTTTGATATCGTAAATCGTAGATGATCGATAACTTGATTCGCGTTATGGACGGGCCGCGATCTTTTTATGCCGGTAAAAGTAATAAAATACGCGATAAAGTACAGTCAGATTTTAAAAGATACGTTTCGTTCAAGATCACGGCAACTTTATTGGATTCTTTCGTGCGGAGAACGATAATATCGGCGACTCGAAGCTTTTTATTTCGCGCAGGTAACGCACGAGGAATTTTTACATGGAATTTACGGGCAGCTATTCACGGATCTTGCATCAGCCTCGAATCCAGATCGTAAAGAGTTACTATCTTACCGGATTTCCGGCAGTTCAACGGCCATGAGCTCACGCAGAGGAATGCCGCGTAGACAGTTGGCAATATCTTCGTCGTCCTCGGTGGAACATCCTATTTGCTTTGCTACTTTCGATCGTAAGTCGTTCGGATCGTGAACAGACGCCCAGGGGCTTAACGCTGAGCCACTCGATAACACGACTCGATGAAAAAGACCTGCAAACATTGGTCGACATACTTTGTTAACAAACTTAACGATCTTTCAGCAGCACCGAGAAATCAATAAACAAGGCGAATCGTGTGTTTTCAAATATTTCCGCTTGTATCTTCGAGCTACGTCTGATTAAAATCTACCGTTACTACGCGACGATAATTTCCATTTTCATTCTCGATATTTCGCGGAAAATGAAACGTAAAAGGGATCGTAAGGACATCGCGATAAATTACATTGAAAATAGGAAACGAAGCGCTCTTTCTTCACGATCGTCTCAAGCGTCACAGTAGTAATACCGCTCTGAAGAAGGAACGCGTTAAAGTCCAGGCGAAAAGGGCCACCGGATATATCGAAGTTATTACATCAACACGGTAAAGTCGTTATTCACGATTCACGATATCTCAAAGAGATTTACGTGATAATAAAAGATATTCAGAGGGGAGAACGAAACGACAGCGGCGACGAATTGTGACCGGCTGCGACGTACATAGGTAAAGCCGTCATCTACCTGCAGCGAATAAAACGCCAATTTATCGCGCCTTTTACGAGACGAATATTTTCCACGAAATAGTTTGCTTCGCGTTAACGAATATTACATTTAAAATGCGACTCCCCTTCATGTTTATCTTGTGAAAAATGATATATTTTACATCCATCTCGAAGACTGTTCATCGACTCTCGAGATGGTCGTTGACGTCGACAGTGCGTTCGTGCTATCATTGTTCGTTCATATGTACGACGATCGTTGAGATATCGTAAACAGACTTAATAACGCGCAATAAGCGTTATCCTTCTGTCGGATCTGGCTACGTGGCAGTAAAATAAAAATGTTACCGGTAGGAAATCGGCTCGGTTAACGTGATCTACACGAAACGGTAAACCAGCAGCCGAGTGAACTTGCACATCGGATATTAAACAATTCATCGATACGTTCGAGAAATCCACAAAATCATCGAATAGCAATAGCTCGGCAATCGCTCCTGAAGTTCCAACAGCGGAATTCATCTGAACCGGATCTGATGACGAGCAACCATAATGCTTCCCCAGCAGAGACATAACAATCTATATTTCTGGCACTCTCCAACCCATATCCGTTATTGCCTATAACTCCTACTTACACAAACGAGAACCTCCATACAAGCTATACCAGAGAAAATCCAGATCGCGATGATCGTGCTGCGTACAACGACGATGTAATAACGCTAAATAGCCAAGAGCCTCGTGTAAATGCAAACCATTGGCAATGTGTTAAAGAGAAAAAAAGGAGGAGACACGGAATCTCTTCAAAATGAAAATTGGTAAAAATTCAAACGTTACCACAGGCCTTGACAATAGCCTCCGTCTATTCTCCACCGCGAACATACTATCACCGCTGAAGAGTGTATAGAATACTTTGATATTTGATTGAAAATTGGATCGGCATTCGTCGTAGCCGAGGACTATTCGAGAAATGCGATGTCTGAGGATCTAGGATCATCGCGTCGAAAGGACGCAGTCTGCTACAAGCAATTCAATCTAGAAACTTAGATTTTATGTCTACAGGTCAGCTAACTTACTGGCCAACTGACCCGAGTAAACTTTCTGACTTCTTAGATTTCTTCACCGGAGATGTATCCCACATCCACGCACAAATTGAGGCAAATTACGATTTGAGCTTGGACCACAGCGGTGTAATTCTAACAGTAAGTTATCGCTTGGTCGCAAAATATGCCGCGTGATATGGCTCTGATATGTTTTCGATCGGACTCTACGCAACGATCTCCGAGTACCTCCGGCGAAGGGCGTGATCGACTCTCATTCGACAAGATATAGAGATCGCAACTTGAACCACCAAAATAATCTCGTCAGCGACCTGTCGAACCAACGCGTCGTAAGAACATTCGAGGCTGAGAGGATCTGGCCAAACGACCTCTCTGCATAAGTTCGGTTAAATCATCGATGGGTCGTTTCCGAACCGAGTTTTATTTACTCACTACTCCCGCTAATAATGGCAAACTGTAAATGTCTAATAATAAAAAAAGAAGAAAAAATCTTGAAGATCATTTTCAAATCATTGTTATTTTAGCAGAACGACGATGGGAGGTGAGAAAGTCCGACATATACGGACGAAACTTGGCTGTTAAACCCTGGTATACACTGTATATATGTATTGCATATGTATAAAATATTTTAGTTCTCTTTATTTACGGTACAATACAGTTATTGCCTTGCTATACGAAAACAAATTTCGTGCCTACAATTATCTGTTCTCCATTCGCAAATACACGTATCGATTTTAATTTACAGATATCCATTGTCCCCATTATTTAGGTTACAATTAATTGCAATTGGAACCTACTCGTTCGACCTATATTCGTATCCGTTCCTCGCGTTCTATATCCGTTTTAATAATCCAGTACGAAGCATGTAAACCATGTGACATTTAAACAACTCTCAGATTCAATACGATAGAGCGAATTTGCATCGACTTGTAAGATATTAAAAATTACAGATAGGTTTTTGATTGTGTGAAACAACAAATACGACATAGAAAACTGTGTCTAACGTCGAACTAACGCGATAACAACGATCGAGCGAATATTATCAACCGTTTCTCGCTGGAAAATTCTCAATATTTAACGCAATTATCGACAAGTCAAGCGATGTGTCTGCGATATTTCGAAAATTTTGAAAAGGACGAAGAAAGGGCTTAACAAAAGAAAGAGATGAAAAGACAATTTCGGTAACACGATACTGAATTTTCAAGCGGCTCTTCTTCCTCCGTAGTTTTCGTTCGATTTATTAGTTCGTCATTTTCTTAGCTACCTTTTACACTAAATTTATCGGATTGAAAATTCTCTTCGCGGGGAAAAGGAATACGAACGAATTCTCGATAAAGAATTAAACGAAGAAGGAGAAAAGAAATAAAGAGAAATAGGGTGAAGAAAAGGAAATTCAACTGAAAAAATCTCGCTCGCTTAGGTCCAGCATCGTTACACTACGTTTTAGTGTGGCTTCACGAGGTCGCCTCGTAAAGATCGTAAGCCGGAGGAATATCCAAACAAACGTCCTTTAAAGCATCGAGTACTTCACGCGGAAATGTTGCAGAGAGAAGCGTATTCGGATTAATCCCGGTGCTATGCCGAAGGGAAATACGATGCAATACGTGTCCAATGTAAATATCCTCCGCCTCGTCGAACGCAAATATTTGCCTTTTACAATTTTCTATCCCGTTCGCTCTCTGTCTAACGCTGCGCAACTATCGTTATAATTTTCGGACAGACGATACTTGCACGAGATAACTGCGAACAAAAAAGCGATATTTTCCTATAACTTGCAATTCCGTCTGTATCTGATTCATGACGAAAGCTTCACGATGTTCGTTGAAGCGAAATCCGAGACAATCTTCAAAGTAGATCTACGATTTCATGTAACTGGTATCTTATTTTATAGTTGCACGTATACACTAAAATAAAGGATGTATATTCTGAAGTAAAACACATCAAGGCAGAGATATACTATACACGGCTGTACCAGTCAGGCACACTAATCCAGAAACAGCAGTCACATTACTACAAGAGCGAATCACAAAAATAGAAAAATGGCTACAAGATAAACAAATAAAAGCAAACCTCAGTAAATGCAATCATATTACATTTACACTAAGAAGACGTAAACCACCAAATTTCCAATTGAATGGCACGCACATAACGCAAACAAGGCAAGTTAAATACCTAGGACTCCGCTTAGACACACAACTTACATGGAAACAACATACTAAATCAATTATAGACAAAATACGGATAAAAAGAAGGCGGATGTACTGGCTAACTAGTCGAAACTCTAAACTCGGCATAGAAAATAAACTAAAAACCAATTTGGACGTACGAAATACCGCTATGGGGGACAGCAGCAATGAGCAACATAAATAAACTAGACTGAGAACAATAGTCAACGCCCTGTGGTATATCGGAAACGAGGATATACGCAAAGACTTAAAAATACCAACGGCCAAAAGAAGAAATCGGCAGGTACGCAGAAAAATAGAAGGAAAGAACGGCAACACATTCAAACCAGCTGGCTGCTGAAGCGAGCAAAACTCTTATAGAAAGAAGACTAAAAAGAACATCCCACTGACCTTGCTAAAGAAATAAAATAGTCAAACTTGAAGATGGTACCTCGAAGAAGATGGAAACTGGAAGATGGAAAAAGAAAAAAACGTATACACTGCGGATGTTTAGATAAATTCGTAATTTTACGAACACGATTAATGATATTTCGAAGTACAAAGAGTGAAAACATAGGACACTTACATTCAATGTTTATCAATGTCTTTAGCGTTTTCAAATCGGTATGATCGCGATCGAAAGGAAGTTGATCCAAATACGCGAATAAATACCAAATTAGCATCGTATTCGACGATATTCGCCGAACAATTTAACTCGTCTCCATTTCCATTCGTCTTACGGTACATAAGCTGTTCGAAATCTCGTTCGGTTATCGAATATTCCAACTTCCTGGAAACTTTCTTCGGCGTGTTATTCCAAAAATCTTCTCAAATACCGAGCATTCGAAACTTCCTCGATATTCCGTGGCGCATAGCCAACTCGGAGACACCGGATCACAGCGATTATTTCAATCACGCTCCACCCCTAAATATCGGAACTTCTTACTTTACAATTGGTGCACGCGGAAGGCGGTTCATGAATTACAATAGACCGAATCGTTAATTTCAAAGTGTTGGAACTCGAACGAAGAACACCTTGCCCCATTATCGGTTGCTGCTGTTCCTCAATTAATTAATAATCTTTGATAACCTATCGGAATATCGCTGCTACCCTTTTCTCTCTGCGACCGATCATCGATTTATAGGAGGAAAAAAGAAAGAAACAGATGTTTTTAAGGCTCTTTTACTCTCTCGTCAAAATTATTTCAGCAATCGAATACTTTGTACGTTTAATTAACCGATAACCGACATTCACGATCGATATCACCGTTTCATACTTCGATTTTATAAAACGTAACCAATTATTTGTCGCAAAATAATTCTGAAATTTCCAAAGTTAAAGATTGAAAACTGTAAAAATTGTCTGAACACGATCTCGAGCGAATCGCAAAGTTCGTAAATCGTACGCGGTCTTGAGGTCGAAGAAGACGGTCGAAATAATCTGTACAAGGTGTCGAACGCCGGAGACTCTGAAATCTTCACGAATCAGCCGATTTGTATGCAAGATGCACCGTTTCATAAGGTCGAGGACGAAAACGATAAGAAACGAAGCTGTCGCGAATAGAATCGAGGGCAGAGATGCCGACGACGATGGAATTTCCGATTCAGAAAACCGCGTATAATATTATATAGCGCGAATAACCGCGATAAATTAGACCCACCTGATACTACGTTGTTATCGTTCTCAAACTTTGATTTACTTTCGATCCTGCCGGTGAAATTGCCAAGCTCTTCGTGTCGTGCTGTTAATTGGACCGAGAAGGGTTCATTATGAGTTGGCGCTGCTAGTTTTTCAAGTGGATTAAAAGATGCGTTAAACCTTTCTCGATGGAGAACTGATTTTACCCTCGAGATACGAAATAGGGTAATTTAAGCTTCAAGTTAAAACGTTTCTGATTGGTACGTCAGCGGAGACACGAGGTTTCGTAAACTGCGATGGAGTAATTTGAAGTTGGTTGGATAACCGCGGATTTTAGTACGTTCTACTTTAATAGAAGTTATTGAGATAAAATTTATGAAATTTTGTTCCGCTATATTATATTATTTCGCTAAGTTCACGAAAGTATTCGAAGTCCTGTCGTAGAAAACTTTTCTATGCATATTGTACGTGTTGTATAAAACGATTTGCGATTTTGTCGATTAAATGGAATGGAAGTGGTGGATGTTAACAACATCGATGAATTTTACAAGGGATTTATTAATCTCGACGATAGCGAAGCAATGCGGAGCATACGATTGCAGATCTTGAGAGAGTAGAGCGTTCGTAAACGTACCAAGTCAATTGGGACGAGAGCAGAGGACGCAGATTGAAACTGATGACGATGGATATCTTAGCTATTGACTCGGATCGTTTAATTAAAAATTTATGTTTGCAATTCGACAAGACAATGGGAACGTGATACTTTTTATGGTAACTGGTCCAAATACTTTCGTCTTCTCGGTAGATAATTTAGATTTATACTCTGGCGATTCTATAAAAAGATAGCCAGATATTGATTCACCTTTAGTTTGATAAAACGTTTTACCAACACTTTGCTAAAGTTCGCGTAACATTACATATACGGATTCACTGAAACGTTCAAATACTTATAGATGGTAGTGTATTAGAGTAAGAAGCTCTTATTGTTAGCCAGTTTTAAAGCTTCGACAAGCAGTATATAAAATTCTCTTTTTACCAAATCGATTGGTTTTTAAAGGAAGGCTATCGCCTCTGCTAAGAGTTAATCACGAGTCCTTCGTTCGTTTTTCTTTTTTATCGATTAGTCCGTCGCTATTGCGGTGCTGTTTCTCGCCTATACTTCGTGTGCACGAACGATTGGTTTCACGAGTAATGACGGGAGCAGTGAACCGTGATTCCTGGCAATTGGCTGACTCAATACGCGCCAGTTGCATCAGTTCTTCTGCTTTCGAATCGACCTGACTGCACGGTACGCGACCAGTTAAAGAAATTCGTGACAAACCAGCGAAATATTAGGTGGACACACGACTTAAACGACTTTGCATGGTGGAAAAGTGAGACCAGAAGAGGCTGAAATTCGCTTGGATTGATCGGTTACTTTTGCAAGATCTTTGAAGAATATTGTATCTATCTAAAAAAAAAGTTGTAAGTCCGAGATAATTTTATTAACACGTATTTTTATTTTAAAAGAGCCTTTGCTGGTTGATTTTTGTTCAAAGAAATGGTATTGGTATTTCAACGTATTAGATCATGTACAACGGCTGCTGAAGTTTTTAGACCAGTAATTCCGTTTTAACGTAACTCTAATAGAAATTTTCTCGCAAGAGTGTTTACGATGCTGTATTTCGCGAGATCAACGACAATCGGAGGAATATAGAAGCATTTACGCGATTATACAAATGCGATTATTTAAAAATTATCGTTATATTTGATATCGCAATGGTGTTAAAATTGTACAACTTGAATGCGACACGATACGTTTGAATTCTCGAAAATACACCGTTGCGAATGTATAAAATTCCTATGACGAATTTTTAATTACGAATCAACCATTCTAACCACCATTGTGTTGATAGTATTAACGTTAGAAAAGCTGCGAAAGGACCGTGTTATGCAAATTGCACGTATACTTTGAAACCGCTGAAAAGCGCATTCCTTCGTCGATACAAACGGCCATTATATACCGAGCAACAAAGCGAGAGATGCTTCGAGTCCTAGCACTGTATGAAGCGTTCTCGTGTTCAGAGAACCAGACGCCACGGCGGACGGAACGGGATAAAACAAACAGACAGGACAGACGCGAGAGAGAGTTGCTTCGAATGCTTGCGGCTGTCTGAACAGGATCCATGCCGCTTCTCGGCCATTTCCAGCCGGGTTCCGGTTGCACCGGAAATGTTACCAAACAGTTTACATCTTCGGCCTGGCCTTTGCAGCTCCGGGAACACGCTGTCTCCGTTGCAGAAGCTGGCAGGAAAAGGAGGAAAACAGCTTTTCCTTCGTTGCCCAAGGTTGCAACACGGTAACTCTTCAACCACCGTTCCTATTTCTCCTTCTTTCTTTGCTCGCTTTTTCGACCTCGATACGCCAGCAACGAGCGACTTCCTGTGAATAAAACGAGGCAACGAGGCTCTTCCGACGCGTCGTGGAAACGCGGGTAAAAATCCACTCGGCCGATGGTGATGCTGGAAATCGAGGAATCAAGCTGATGCGCGCCTCGACTTTTATGCTTCTGCCTCGCTCCCGTTGACGCCATTTCCAACTGGTGAATTTCGAGTAAGTTCCAGGAAATTACGGCCTGTTGCCGAGGCTACGAAACATTCGTTTCTTACGGACGTTTTTCGTGTACTTTGTATACGCGATTTCATGGGATTTCTTCGTATCGAACAAAAACGAAGAGAATTTACAATTCTTCTGTATTTCTTTCTTGCCGAGAAGTTTTATCGTCGTATCGAGCATATGTGGTTGTCAGAGTTATTACTTTGGATAATTATGCTTATATGGAAAATTTAATGGCGCAAAGGTGCACGTAATACGCAAAGGTACTCGTATAGTACTCGTTATAATATTAAGCAGTACCCCTTAGAAATAGGAATTTGCATAACCAGCCGCGACGTACATAATTATGGAGCGTCGAACCCTCTACGAATGCGAACGCTTTTAATATTTATTTATAATTACCGAAGGTTTCACTTGAACACTTTTCGACTTGGAATTTGAGAGGAAAATAAATATACTTCGAGTAACCTAGAAAAATATACCGAGCTATGAAAATCTCCTTTTACGGAGAAAAAAATTCTTCGCTCTAATCCTAACGATATTTTTTGAAGCCATCGAAGACGTTAAAACCTCTGCTGCATTCTCCTTCAAACAAAGATGCACCGATATTTTATTTTCCCATCCCCTTCTGCAGACTTCAAATCGTACCTTTTAAAAATGCTTTCCGTTTCATGTTGATACGATTTCTTGTTCCGAAGATATTGTCGAAGGAAACATCATTTTTGCTGTTCCTTTACGGCTGTCCTCTCTCGCGCTTACTGACCTGTCCCAAGCCTGGCACGTATGCAGTGGTCGGTGACAGCCGCCGAGTCAGCGCTTTTTTCCCTACTATTATAAGGGCGACGCGTACGCATTTCCAAAGGAAAGAAGTGGGTCACGAAATTTCGCCCACCGTTCAACGCTCTCCGTGCACTCGACGTGCTCCGATTTTCGTGCCTCGTATCTCGAAAACCGATTCGGATATCGACTTGTAACAAAATGCATCCTCGAGTGCCACGGTAGTGGTACGTACGGTTTAGTCCTGTTACGGTGCTACAGCTCCACGGTATTCATCGAGTGGATTTCGGTTTTAAATTTCGTCGTTCCTTTCGGCTGGATCTTGTAGTTGAAACTAATGCGGTATCGAGTGCCTGATGGTTTACCTGCTATTGAATACGCTAATGCTGCTCTTCACGGATTTCCTCCGCATATATCTCGGTCTCTTAGGAAATCTTCGAGATTTGAATATCCTTCTTTCCCTGAGAAGTCTTTAAAACGTAATTCGTCGTGTTATTAATTGCGAAACTTTTATTAGTTTTGCACGATCCTTTTATCGTTGGTATTTTTCTTAGTGCTGTGACTATTGCTCAGAGGTCTTTTATTTTATCGGTATTTCTGCTTCAGCGTTTTCGGTATTTCTTCTTTGTCAGAATTCCTTTGGCTGTTATATTTTATTTCTGGAATCCTTTTCTATTTGGTATTTCTTTTCTTTGGGTTTATTGTTGTTAACTGAAATTCTGTTTTCAGTTATTCACATTCTAGTATTTCATTATGTTAGAGAATATTTTCGCAAACTATCATTAAAGAGAAACAGGTGGGATGATAGATTATTTTCCATCGACAACAAACAAGGGGAATAATCGATCTCTAGTGCGTCTTAATATTAACGAGAACTTCGAGAGGAAGTATTAATGTTCTTGCCAGGCAGAAAATAAAGTAATAATAGGAGCACACGTGGTGTGCTCTTAATTATTCATTGATAAATAAACGTGCTTTATTTCGCGGGTCAGCGCAGTTTCAAAGTATAATTAATGTTCCTACGCGTTGCTCGAGTTTCTATAGGAATATTATACTTTACGAATATTTACGCTGCACTTCATCTGTGCATGTATATTTTTCTTAAAAGCACGTCCACGTTTCTGTGGTTATCTGTTCTCATTTTGTTCAAATCCTTTAACGTCGGACAATTCTCAATGAATTAATTATAATAAGTACCAACTGTTCTATCTAAATGATATTTAACATAAAAATTGTCAAAGTTTGATAAACTTTTCATCGATAATCGAAATCCAAATTAAACCAATCTCTGGACAAATTGAATTAGCTTCAGGAACATAGTCTAACTCTTTACTATAACTGAACCAACAATTAACGAACTATTTCGTCAACTGACAGTATCGGTTTTACCATTTTCCAAAAATGTCAAACGAAACATCGTTTCTTTTCATTGAAACCCAGTATTTTCTCTTCTTAACTGTACACTAATCGCACAAAGCAAAGTGAATGAAAAAATACCAGGAATATCGCGATCCCATCGGGTAAATCCCGTCAACTATGAAAAACCAAATTCCAGTAGTTAAAGTCAAAAAGTGGAACGTCCAATCTGCACTACAGAGAGAGAGAGAGAGAGCCCAATAAAAAATACATTTTCGGTTCTCGAGGAATAAAACGAAGCCACGTAATTTGTCACTATCCACGCGAGATCAATACGCACGATTTTTTTTCATCCCTTTTCCCTTTGTCCCCTGCTCCCACCCCACGTGAGATGTCGTACTATCTCGATCGTCGATCCGGTCGGGTTTGCCAGACTAATCTCTTGCCGATTAATCTATCGAGTGTCGGGTAGCCAGGATCTCGCCTAATCGCGACCGACACGCGATATTTCTGCTCTATTTCGAATCGATTTTCATCCATGCCGCTTGTTATTGTACGATCCTTCGTCATCGTGGTCGGCCCTCCGACTCTCGCAATTTGTCTTCGACACGGCCGAATGTGTTTAGTTTTTGGAAAACAAGCGTTTAATGCTCATCGGAATTCCAGATTATATCACTGTGTTGGTGTATTCTGTAATGTGTAACACGAAGCAGAAGAAAAATGAATATTTTATCGGAGAGAAGGTGTTCCTCTGAAAAAACGAATTAGGAAAAATGTGTGTGTGTGTTTTTTTAATCTTTTCGCGTTCTTTCATTTTCAGTTCAATCGTAATTTTCTAATGTTAACAAGTATCTCAAGGTCTTAAAAACTCTTACCGATACGCGTGATTTCTTATTTCGATTGTACATGTTAGACATCTTCCTGAAACATTGCAAATCTTGTTTGTTTGCCAGAATGAGAGCAAGATTGAAGTAGAAAAATTGGAGGATCGTAGGAGGGTTAAATGAGCGAGACAAAGATCCTATTTTATCGAGAATTACGAAGAAATATTATGTAAAAGATGTTCAGGAATATATCAAAGATTAAGTGTAACTCTCAACTCTTGCAGTTTCTCTCTAATACGAGGCAGAAAGTTTAATTTTTGACGTCGCGTTCGCGTGTTTTATAACGTGTAGGATAGAGGAGAAGAAAGACGAGGCGTTTCTTTAGAAATAACGCGTTCGTGTGTCTTTTTATCTTGCTGCGAGTATTGCACAGGATAAAATTCAATTCGCTCACCCTTGCCATAAGGAGCAAGTAGAAGAAGGTTCACCAGCGCAGCTCCAGTATCGTGTCCAATCAACGTGATTTTTGTCGGATCGCCTCCAAAAGCTGCGATATTTTCACGTACCCAGCGTAGTCCCATAGCGATATCCTTCAAGGCCAGATTTCCACCAGATCCTGGCGTTCTGTCTGGATACGGACGAGTCCTCAAGAAACCTGGAACACGGCCAACCATACTTGACTCTATCTTATTTTTTTTTTTTTTTTCAAAGAAATATGTACAATATTATGCTAATTTTCTTTTCCATTTGAGTAAAAATTTACTCTCATTTCTATCTTCGAATATTCTTCGATTCTCTTACTATTTATTCGTAGATATTAATACATTTACGAAAGTTATGTGTATCTGATGAATCATTAGGAACTTATTAACTAATTCGAAACGTTAGACGATAAAGAATCTATATTCGATATTACAATAATAATAATCCGGTCAATTTCACATACTAAAAATAAATCTTCTCTTATTTGCTATTTCTATCGTTATCGTAATTTATCGTTATTCGGTTTCATATCATAAAACGATATACAATTAAAATACAATTTATATCGCAAATGAGATCTATCTTTTTTTCATCGTGCTTAATTCCACGATAAAGTTACGCCGGATATCTGAGTGCCGTTCGATTACAGGAAAACGGATACCATAGGGAACAGTTTGTTTCTACATTCACGGATACCGTAATTGAATATACTAAAGGAACCGTAAAATATTAATCCGCTATCGGATGGATTTATACGACCGTTGGACGCGCGCAATTATAACGTTAAATAATGCGACCGTGTCGTTCGTGTTTCTGCCATAGAGCCGTGCACGTGTGTACGTTTCGTTTGGACAGAGTTTAACGCGGCAAATGAATAATGAGCAAGCTTTTGGGGAATAAGAATTCATCCGAGTTGGATGAATTATTTATTCGGTGTTCCTGTTTTATTTGTGTTTTCTTATTTACCCTGCATTATTCATGAGAACTTGCAGTTTTTTACTTTCATTCTACGTTTTCAGTTTTCGCGAATAAAAATGGCGTTACGCGAATACACGTGCTTTTTTCTTCGGATTTTATGTGCGATCGATTAAGGAAAATAATGGCAAAGCGTGCAACTTGAATGCGTCTATATGTTGTCGTTGCGTAATTTTGATATTACGTGTACGCGTATCTGAATCTCAAAAATATTGTCTTGGCTATTTATCATCGTTATAATAACATCACTGTGGAAAGAAGCGATTTATTCGTTGTTTAAACATTATAATTCTTGTTATATGTATAAAAATGATACGTACCTAAGATTCCAAGACGATAATTAAGGGTGATTACTATGACGTGTCCAGCGCTTGCCAAAACGGACCCATCGTAGATGTTTCCCGTTCCCCATTCGAAACTTTCACCGTGAACGTACACCATCACAGCGTATGGTGCTTCTAGCCCTCGAGACCCTACGGAATTTCATAACTTCAGTTCTGAAATCTACTATTATTAATATCGCGATTATATATGGATTATTATTAAAATATTGTAATCTGTTCTAATAATATTTCATAAAATCTCGATATATTCTCCCTATATTAATATATTTTGAAGAAATATTTTTGACGAAGCGATATAATATTTCCATTTAACGATATCAATTTAATTAACGAATCACAAGCTGATTCGTCGAAGAGATGCGCGAGTCGGATCTTTAATACGTAACGTAACATTCGATTTACCTTGACAACTCAAGCCATTACCTCGTTATCGAGATCAATCGATCTTACAATGATTTATTACCATGGTAATAATCCAGCCTGCATTCACGTAGCCCATATATTTCGAAAACACGTCGTTCATCATTAACGCCACCTCCAAAAGTGTCCTTCTACCGTGAAACAACGCGTAATTAAATGATAAGAGATCGTTGGGCGATTTCATAAGGGAAACTCTCAGACCGGGGAAGAACGACGAGCAGGTTGAATTGGCTGGATTTAAATTCATTAGACGCAAGGGGTGGTTTTACGTCCGGAACAGCGTGGTGTCAGTTTGCTCCAAGTGCACGGCTTGTTACCCCTAGTAATGGTGAGTTACGTTGCAATAACTTCTGCATTTCTCCACGCGTAGAGCTTGTGTTTATTAACTTGGAAAATATAATTTTATTACGTTACATTTTGCATGCATCCTTTAACACATTTTCAGTATTAAGAAATATTATTCATATTTGTCTATTCTAGATTATATGGTTTTATTGCAATTTTATGCGTTCCTCTTTTTGTAAAGGAATCGAAATACTACAGGAAAGAATAGTTTTCTTCCTTGAAACAACCAAACATTTTTACTTTATGCCAAGAATTATTTCGTCTATTTGGTTTGCAGTACTACGATAATTTTGCAATGTCCAATAATCAAAATCTGTTTTGTCGTAATAAATAAAGAGAAATTTATGACAAATTCAAATATTACATTATCCCCGTGTACATAGGTATATCGATTTGTTCACGCTTACAGGAACCTGTACGAAGTTTATGCACATAATAAATTCCTCCCATAACCGCAAACCGTGTCATAAAAACTACCATCAAGTGCATCATAAAATAAACTCTGACGAGTATGTAAAATAAAACTTTCAGGCAAACTAAACTAAAGCATCGTATATACTTTCAAGCTCAAAAATCATTATCACGTCATGAAAAAAAAAAAATTCCAATACGAAAATTCCACTCTGTTTCGCGCGAGAAATATAAATCAACTGTATTCCCATTTCTTTGTTTCAGGAATTTTTAGAACACTAGAAGAGATTCAATGGTCGATTGAAATCGATTTTCTGCGCGATTAATTCCGCCTGTTATCCGTTTACTTGTCACCGTAATATCACGTTGGCCAGGTATCGTTAATCGCGCTCCAATCACGGCCAAATCGCTCTTTAACCGGTTGCTATAGCGGAAACGGACGCGAAGCGATTAGCGGGCGACGACGGTTTTATTGGTTTCGTCGAAAATTCAATTTCTCTATCGCGTTACAATCCGCTCGACCGATTTAATTGGCAGCGGCTCGCCTGATCGAAAACGGCGAAACAACAACGGTGAAGCTCCCTCGCGATTTCCTCGATTACGTAACAACCATCCCCCTTTCCGCCCCAACTTGTGTTCCATCGTGTACAAGGGAGAGACACCGGTGGAAAAAATTCGGCTAAATCGTTGATTGGGATGATACACGGTTTGTGTGGTGAAACAGAGGGAAAATAAAACGAGTATTTCGCTCGTTATCGCGAACCGGCTTTTTTTCCGAATGGAGAGAAGACCTGGCGTGGTAATTTGTGGTCGATCAAGACCAGAATTGGCCACGACTAAGATATACCGTCACTCTATATCTATTTACGATGCATAATTCCAACGAGAGTCATACGTAATACGCGCGTTTGCATAGAAATTGCATTTCATGTAAAAAAAAAGTGTTCTTGTAATTTCGAATATTTCCATTGTATCTTGTTACTAATTCTTATTTTCTCTTCTTTATACTTTTCTCTTGTTTATTATTACTTCATTTGCAATCTACTTTATCCCATGTTGAAACACGTTATTACATAACAAATGCGTATTTCCCTGCCATCAAATTCCCGGGGAAGACCACGAAAGGCAAACTTTTAATTCCAATCTCAACTTTTCATCGTGCAATTTCGTCCTCCGTGTTCACACGTTATTTCTCTTTTTTCCTTCCCATCGAGTAATTTATACATGCAGAACAAGAGTAGTCATTCGTTTAGAAATACGTCTAAAAATAAGCACGTGCAAAATCTTTGGAGATTAGGAGAAGCTTGTACAAAAACCGTACGCCATAATTAATGAAAAAAATTTGCTGACCATATGGAAATTATTTTTCACCATGTAATTATTATATTATCCAAGTATTTGTCAATAGAAATTTATTTAAAAAACTGATAGATCGCAGTAAATTTTCAACGCTGACGTAAATTCGACCGACGTGAATTTGCTCTCGTAAATTCGACTACGACGTTCATCGAATGATATACGAGGCGGCTTTTACTTTCGCGACAATACCAGGCATAAAGGTCGTAATTACTTGGGAACTAATTACTCGAGGAAGTAACTTGTTTCGTAATATCGTATTATTCCATAAACAGACGATAGGTGGCAGGCTCGAAATTTCCTGGCCGTGTGTTATTAACGCGTGCTAATTAATTACGAGCATTACACCTGAAATCTTGCGAATATAAAGGCGAGATTCGCGCGTTTAATTAGATACTTAATGCGCGACACATATTCCCTCGTCTTTCCTTTTATTCTCCCTCATTAACGTTATGTCAGCAACTCGTGACGTTTCTCTGGCGTTTTTCCGCGAATGTTGGGTATAAGTTTGTTAATTACGCAATGAACCAAAAAAAAAAAAAAAAGGATAGGTAGAAAGGAGAGGAAAAATGGAAAGAGGAGTTCCAGAGTGTTACTTATGAAAAAAAGACAATTTTTGTATTCCAATGTAATAAAGCGCTTTCCTGTGATTTATTTTCAACTGTGATAAAAGCGTGAATTGAGTAAAGTTATTCGGTTATTCAAACAATGCGTTTCACGATTAGTTGCAAAAGCACCGTTTCCCATGTATATTCTAGATGTTGACATTTTATTCTCAACATCTAGAAAGTAATAAAATATAAAAATGATTAAAGTAGGCTTGTTACAGAAGTAAAAACAAGAAGAAAGGAAAGGAGAAACGTAACACAGAGTTTTCTTCTACTTACCACTGCCGGGTATGTACAGGTTCAAAAACAGGCAGTCCTCGCTCTGGTTGGTCAGGAACATGTACAAACGTTTCAGCTGTTGGTATCTGCCTAGAGGCATTTGCAACAAAGCAGCTGTGTCATTGCTGATGTCCGGAAAGTGCTGGGGGCAAACCGCGCCGAAGGAATCCGCCAGTTTGATACCGTCCCAGGGGATCGGCGATATCGGTGGTCGAAAACGTAAATCTCCTACGGGAGGTGCCGCGTACGGTATACCCCGGAACACTTCTACGGGATCTAAGTGTCTGCTGTTCAAATCCTGCGACAGATACACGAGATACTCTATGTATTGCCAAAAAATATATATCAAAGGAACGAAAGCTTACATGATTTTATCAACTTCACACACGAAACGCCTGTAACGTATGAAATGTTCGGTAGTCGAAAAAAGTATTTGAAAATTTGTAGATATCTTACGAAAATAGTGAAAAATGTTTAGCAGAAAAGTTAGTTAAACTCGTAAAGAAAAGTAGCGATAATTTTGAACTGTCCTTTATTCGCCACTGTATATATAATATATAAGTTTTCAATAATTCATAGATACGATCCTGAAATCACATTCGCCGATAGATGGGATTTTCGATTAGCTATATGAATTTCGACAGACACTAATAACCACAAAAGTACCTCGTTACTTGAATTTGGTGTGCGCAGACCAGATAGCGAGATCTCTAGCGGTAATATCTCTGCCCGGGAACACACAGTTAGATGTAAATCCTCTATTTTATGTACATAAACGTGGCACGGATGTTCCTGTTCCGAAAACTAATTACCTAATTACCCCCTGCGTTTCGATTATCTCTGCTTGACGAGAAGATCTGCTGGATTCCCGGCAATCCACGGGCATCGTAGTTCGTCTCATCGAACTATCGATTTCTGTCTCTCCTTTCGAACAATCGAAATTTTCTTTTAGGAATATAGAAATTTGACGAAAAAAAGACAAGAATTATCGTAGAAAAGATTTTTTAATTTAGTAACTAATAGTAATTTAAAGATTCCATTACACTATGCGCTATTAAGCTTTCCTCCGCGCTATATACCGTGACTTTTTCTTAGCTTCGACCGATATAATTACAATGCCGTATCGAAGTTGAAATTAAAATGACACATGCAATTTATAAAAATTTTCTACGGCGAGCGTTCGAATGCTTTTGCGAGCCATTGTACTCGCATACATATACGCATATTCAATGCTATTTCCTTCGCTCTTTTCGCACTCTCCACATGTTTCTAAACGCCTATGTATATATATCGTGGATGCATGAAACTATGGATACAACGTTGAGGTACAAACATTTTTATTTCCAATCAATCGCTTCAGAGAACGGTATAAATTCGCGAGACGTTTGCGTGTGGCCGTTAACGAAACTCGATAATTGCTTTCGCTAGATGTAATTGCGCAGAGAGAGAGAGAGAGAGAGAGAGAGAGAGAGAGAGAGAAGGAGAATGGAAGAGGAAGAAAAAAGAAGAAGGAGAGGAAAGGAATGGAGAAAACATTGACATTCTTGGAAGCAATTATACCAGAAGGGCTAATAAATCTCGTTTGGTGCGCGTCGACGTTAATTGCACCTCCGGTTGGTGGCCGTGAGAGGCGAACTTTCGCCTCTTCTTTTCCACCCCTATTGAGAAGGACGATGGAGCCGCATCGAGTTCAAAATCACGAATTCCCATTAACTGGAGGATTCGCGATGTTACCCGGAGAATGATAAAGAGAGCAAGCTGACAATGTTGGAAAGACGTGAAAAAAATTCTTGCCCCTCGGCCTTGTTTCTACCCTCCAGCCCTCTATAATTATGGCATTTTCTATCTTGAACGCTGTCGAAAGGAATTTTATAATGGAAGATAAGTTTTTATCGAGGATTTATAACATCAGTGTCATGGAACTGATATCGATAAGAATGTAATATACTACGAAAAAATGAAAAATGGAAGAATAAGATAAATTCGTTTAAAATTATTTTTACATCATCTCCGTCCACTTTCTATTTTCTACTTAAGGAGGACATTTCAATGCTTGGATTTTTCACCATTGTCAATTTGACGTCCAAAAATAAATTAAGTTCAAACGAATCAAATGCTTTCTTTCTTTATCGTCTTAATTTTCTCCTTTTCTTTCCTTGTTTCTTCATTCCACTTTTGTCCTTTGTCGCTTCTCTTTTATCTTCCGCTTTTATACATCCGCTGCCTCTGTTCTTTCTTTGCCATTCTTCCCTCTGGTTTTTCCGATTGTGAAAATATTCGTGCGCGGAAATTCTATGAGCCCGGTAATCAAACAGGTCCATCAAAAAATAACGCTTTTCCATGACGCTCGGAAACAGCGAGAGCTCGATGACCAAAAATATACCACGCATACCAATGCTCAGAAACTGACGACTTCGCGTTAATTTTGAAACCGCGGGCTTCTATTTAACCGCGGATTTTATTTAAAAAAGAAAGGAAAGAAAACACACAAAGAAGAGAGAAAAAGGTAATTGTAGTGGGAGCGAATGTTCGATTGCGGGGAAAAATCGACGAGGATGGAGAAAATATTTAAATGAAAAAAAACAAGAAGCGCCCTGACGATTCGATTCGACCTCGTTCGCGCTTGTGTTTTCGAGTCCGTAAAAAATTAACGACCTTCACCTGGCGTTGCAGCGTCGACAATCAGCGTTCGTGCTGGTGAAAACGTCTATGAAGCAACGTTGTTGATGCGTTATTTATTCCCGCGGGGTCATTGATTTCCCTCGTCGTCGCGCGATTGATTTCTGTTGGTACACCCACGCAATTATCATCCCTCTCTGTTTATTCTTTTATCTTGGCTCTGCCTGTGCTCTTTCTGGCCCTTTTTTCGCTTTCATTTCGGTTTGTCGCGGGACTTTGATTCCAGGAAAATCGAGCGTTCGATGCGTTGATTTTGAAGTTCGTAACGAGTCGGATGCCGATGTGTGCTCCGTGTTCTGGTTTACCATCGCTGCGACACTTGAAACGCATGAAACGCGGAAGAATGTGTTGTAAAAATATTTTACGAACGCGCGAAAAATAAGATGCCTTAGAACGATATTCGTATCACTTACTCTGCTCGTGATACGTCTGATCGTAGATGGACTTATATCACTGTTACAATATTGTTGCACTATTTTCTCGTTTAATGCATTTCAATTTACTTCGTTCTTTTATTATTTGTTTATTATTCTTATATTTTCTACAATCTATTATAAAAAGAAATTATTGTAATTTTATAGAAACGTTTATTAAAACGCACTCATTGTCAAACGAAATTGAAAATTAAATAGAAAAACAAACGGACGAGCAGTAATGTTAAATATAATTACTGGAAACATTTGTAAATTCGGCGCGTAATTAAAATTTCGGATGCGTTTTATACTAACATTTCATAAAGATCAGAAAATTAAAGGGACTTGTATGTATATACGGTAAAATAAATTATACGCTCGCGTTGGCACGAAAAGCTGAAACACTATTAGCGATACGAGTTTGCCTTCGTTCGGATAGCCCTTACATGTGATATAAAAGCGCTTCCTTCTGTACTTTTTAACCCGCGAATAATTTTTGAAAACCGTTACGAGCAAAAATCGACGCCAACTCCCGCGGTGTTGAATGAAAAAATTCCATTTTGTGGTCACGAGACGAGAGAGATCCGTGAAAAATCCCCTCGAAACGACCATACAACAACGCGCGAACTATCTTTCTAAAACGTTCAAACAATCGCAATGGACAGCCTCTTTATTACGTCAATTTGAAAAAATGCATATTTCCATGGCAATATCCCAGTGAAAGAAGGTGTCGTCGCGCTCGAGTCCCAACGACATTAAAATAATTTTCGAAATATATTTTCGCGCCAATATCTCGCGAGGTCGCAGAAAAACCACAAATATTTGCGCGCTGTTGTGCTCCGGACAAAAATATTTCACTGTCCTCGAGAGGAGAAAAAATGGTAGAAAAAGGGAGAAGAAGTGGAAAAAGCAAGAGAAGAAAACGCTGAAAGCTCGTATTAAAGCGCGAGAGTAAAAAAAAAAAAAAAAAAAAGAAGAAAAAGAATAGCGTGCGCTTAGTACAATTTGGACTGCGTAATACGTTCATAGACGCACGAACGCGTCGAACGGTCGTGCTTAAGAATTAAAGAGCAGATCTGGGCCACGGCGATAAATAGATCGACTAGAAAATCCGAGACGGTGTTTTCTTAGTTTATGGAGAAGCTGTACTTATGCTGCCCTGCTTCGAGCCGAGCAATTTTCCGCTAATGCCCTCATGAAAGAAAGAAAGATCTCGTACACACGGCCCGTATCCTGTGAAATTACACTGTTCCTCGAGATATGGTTCCGGCCGTATTACCCTCGAATTCTCGTAAATTTAATTCGTTGGGGAGGGAAAGTCGAACTTCGTGAGTCTAATGGAAATTGGAGACGGTTAGAAAAAAAGCTCGAATACCTTGGGAGGAGCAGAATGATTTTGCGTTAAGGAAACGGTAACTAGCGTTAGGTGACCTTAACGTAAGATCCCTTAAAAATCTCATTTTCTTTCTTTCTGACCATTCTCCCAATTTTTTATTGTTTTAATTAAGCTTCTAATCTTCGAACTCTAAAAATTCGTTCATATTTCAAGGATCTTTCAATATCATCTTTTTCAAACATTCTAATTACCTAATTTAAAACAAAATCCTTTAAAAAATCTACCCTGTTTTTCTTCTTTTACTCTCGTCTCAACGTTCAATTTACGATTCCTAAACTTTAACAATTCTCTCCTATTTTAACAATCTGTCGGTACCGATCTTTCGTACCACTTAATTGTCTTTTCCTTTATTAATGATCATCGATAACTTTGCTCTTAAATTTCTTAAAGGACGTAAATCCTTTCGTAACTCATCCACGATACGATCGTCATTCTCGGTACGATGCAAATATTCCACTGAATTATAAAAGTCCACGCGAAGTGGCCACGAGTTGTGAACGCGTCGCTACGGAAAATTCGACGAGACATTTTTATTTCCACTTGCAAGTCAGTTTATCATGCATAAAATCTCAGCGATGCGACAGCTGCTCCGACTGTACCGCGTGTCATCAGCAATTGACATGTAAACTGTTAAATATTTTATTAGTAGGTCATAGCTACTGGCAAGCAACGTTCAACGTGTATACGATGTCCATCGTTCCGGGTAGCTAACGTAATGTCATCGTTCCGTAATTATGTTGGTATTACCGGCCGACCATTATTATTGTCAGACTGCGGCATGTGCACCGTGCACATATTAGACTGTTTGAGCGACGGACTAACGTAACTCCGTAATTACCCCGTGATTAACGTAATACGATCGATAGTAACGAAAAGCGTACTTCGCCATGAAATTATGAACAATTTTTATCGTGAATTACGAAGCATGGTATAATAAAGTGTTTAGAAAGTGTGAATTTATTTAAGAGTTCGTTTTTATTTATAAATTGTGTATTTCGAGAGAGTCGGAGTGGTTGGTATATGTAGCAAGATTGTTCTCTAATATATATATGATATATTGGGTTGGCAACTAAGTGATTGGGTGGTAATGACAAAATCCGCAATCCAATAGTAGAACATGTTATTTAACTTGAATATACGGTCAGTTTTAGCACGCATGTCCTTAGTCCTTCTTTCAGCTACTTTAGACTAGTGAAATGTTAGGTGGCAATGACAAAATCCGTAATCGCTTAGTTGCCAACCCAATAATTTTAAATATTATATTTTGTGAATATACACGGGTATATACAGTACAGAAAGGTTCACGGAAAAATTCGACTACGTACTTGAAAATACCTTTTACGAATATATCGGGCGTGTTATACGAAATATTTTGAAATTCCATTAGCATTGTTATGAGACTATAACGACATATTGAAACTACAAGCTATATAGTAGTATTATAAATGCAAGTACGTACTTGGCAGAGATCAAAAAAGTACTTCAACAGTTAATTATCCATTAAGTTAATAAACCTGGATATTCGGTGGGGTCGTATTAGAATAATCTCCTATCGATTATCTGTTCTCTCTAGTTGCGATTATGCAAATTCATCTATACGTGACAAGTTTTTAAACTTGATTTTGTCGAAAGTGCTATCTGCAAAGTAATTTTGTTATTCTTGATTTTCCTTTCGACCTATACAATTTCCTTGTCCGCTATACATCGAGTTTAGGACAACGGTATGTACCTTAAGTTTGTATAGTGTAGCCGAATCAAGATCCAGACAACACACTTATTACACTTTTCGTCCTTTCGAGCATCGTAGGAAAGAGAGATACGCAATCCGGTGTATACGTGAGGCGACTGCCTAATCGGCGAATCATTATAATTCCTTTTTGCAGGCGGCAATTTTGCCTCGAAACCATCCGCGTGCAGACGTGATCGTAATTCTCATTATCGCGGTGGCGCATGGAAAAGTTTCAACCCCGCCAAGTGGAATTCGAACAATTCCTGCTGGCTAGGACTGACTGGCAAAAAAATTGCTTCGTCCTGTAATAGATCGGGTAAAAGAGAGGAGCGTATTTAAACGAGGGGTAGCTGATGAAGAAAGAAAAATAGCCAACGAGCTATAATAGAGTCTTCAGAGTATGAAGAGGGACTTGTTAAATAGCAGAACGTGTTATTTAGCTTGAATATACGGTCAGTTTTAGCACGTATGTCCTTAGTCCTTCTTTCAGCTACCTCAGGCCAGTGAAATGTTCGTTCCTTGTGTTTGGGCGTTTAATTTTTCAACCGAAAAAATTATGTACACGGTTGAGGTATCAAAGAGAATTGTTTACTATTTTGGGCGATATGTACGTAAACATTTAATAATCGATTTAAAAATGGGTTTAAAAGGAAAATTTCAACATTTTAGTAGGATCTTTCCGGTGTATAAATTTTTGATATTCCAATATTTCACACTATAAACGTCTACGGTATGTTCAATATTAATACTTAATACGAGTGCTTTTAAAAAGCTTCTGAAAAGAATTGGTAAACAGAATATTTAACTACCATGATCAATAATACAAAATTTTCAAAGAAAATCCACCGTATTTATCGTAAAACAACATCATAATGCGAAAACACTGTTTGGTACGATACAAAAATCCAGAGCAAATCCTAAATCTGTCACGTATTATTCGCTTCCCTTGCGATCATATTCTTTGGTTTACATCTAAAAAAAAAGCTTACCAAGCTATTTGTCGAAGACACGTAGAAAATTCTTATTCTTCATATCTGAAATTCACTGTGCAAAACCAACGATAGCCGTCAGAAGGTTAGGGCGGTTTCGAGCAAAAAGAATCAACGAGAACGGTGTCAAATCTTGCGCGATTCCGCGCGGAACGGAAACGAGGGAGCGCGCGGTCGTTCCGGCTGAACTGCGGATCCGTAATTTACCGAGCGTTTTTAGCCTGGCCAGTCCCGTTGGATGGATGGATAACGAGAAAAGTTTTTCGCCCGGGACGCCTGCTGGTCTTTACATTACGCGCTGCAACTCGCTCGTTTCTCGTTCGCCTGGCTCGCTCCATTTCGCGCGATTGAGTGCTACAAGAGGGAAACGTCGCAATGTCAATCGTTTCGCTACGTCGGCGTAGCGCGTTGCCCTACCGATCTGTAAATACGATCGTTTCTAAGGGAAGATTTGCGAGAACGAGCTTGACCCGTTACTCGTTATTCATTCCACGATCGTCATTCTTTCGCGGTTGAAAAAGAAAAGGTAGTAGAGCGATACGTTTGTTCGTCAGAAATCTAATTTCAAACGAGTTTTCCAAGGTAGCGAAATTCTGAATTGGTTCTTGACTCTGCTACGATCTTTGAATTTTTATGTTTCAAGAAGATGTTTAACGTAAAATTGAAGCGACAATACACTTATCGATAATAATAATTTTTATTTAGTTGTAACCGAAAATATATTTTATTGTCAGAAAAATATATAATTGGATGGAAAATAAGCTAAAGAGTGTTGCAGGATTAAAAATTGTTTGATTTTATGGGACACGCAGCGACTTCAAACTTTTGCTCGGTGATATATAAAATTCTTATTCGGTTTATAATCTCGAGTTCGTAAATCAGTTGATCTAAAAATATACAATAGCTTGAAACTTCAATGACCGATATACTGATTTTCTATCAACGATCTCAAGTATTATCGAGCAAGCGTTCGAGTGCTCTACGTTACCCGATATAAAAGAGAAAGATTTAAAATTCAAAAACGACGATGCTTGCTATCGCTTGAATTGCTTAAACTCGCGGAAAGAGGGTCGGATAAAAGATCGAATAAAAGGTGCTCGACAATCGGCGGATACTTTTCACGCTCGCGAAATTGGCTGTCCGCTTTCGTCACAGTACTGGATTGCCTATAAAATCATTCGACGTCCATCGATCCTTTCCCTTGTCGATATGAATATCTATTAAACGCAATTCACGTCTCGCAGCGCGACGCGACGTGGCGATTGTCGCAGTAAACGTCAAGTTGGCGTCGTTTTTGCCGGTTGATTGACGTCGTAAAAATCCGACACGAATATTTCCTTTTCAAATGACAGACGCGACGACACCGATGTTTAAAAAAAAACAATTCTCTGAAAAGCACACCTTTTATTTTGTGTACAAGCAGAGCGATGAAGTGTCGTTCGAGTGAAAAAAAAAAAAAAAAAAAAAAAAGAGAAAGGAATTGAATGGAGGATAATTGAAACGAACCGATGAGTTTGTCTGGATGATGAAGTAATATTGGCGAACTAAATTATGGAAAATATTTATTGCAGCGCTGCTGTGTATGGATATGTATGACACCTGTATTCGGTATGTTATTTACGTTTCATGTTTTCTATATGAAAAATTTTGAAAACTCTACAAATGCAATTAGAAGTTACCGACGTTCTATCGTGCTAGCGAACGTAGTTATCGCGTGTCATTGCAATCCAATTGGCGAACTGTGATAAATATTTGGCTGAAATCGATAGATATTTTGTAGGAGAATAAATTTGTTAAGTAATGGAATTATGTCACGTGGAATATTTATTGTAATTCGAAATAGCGGTTGGACAGGATCTCGAAAAAGGGGAAATGTAGGGAAACTTCTCAAAGTATTTTAGTAAAAGAACATTTCAAATACGTATGCCAATTATCACGTCAAAATTATAAAGTCGATGTAAAAGACTGATTTAGGAAAACTAATTAATCTACGCGTATATTTCTTGATCAGAAAAACGGCATGGAAATTTTATGTTCGTTGCTAAGGTGTTTAATAAATTAATTTGTTTGATAAATAAAGAAGTTATAGATCTAGAATCTTAAGTATACGATTTTATACGGTTTCCTATACTAATCGGTACTATAATATACACATACAAGGGATACAGAAGACTCGTAAATACGCTGCACGTCGCATTCTACTGATTCGTAATTACACATGATCATCCTACGATAAACCAAGCATCCGTATCGTCTTCGAAGATTCCGAAAAATCATTTTCAGGATCGGAACTTCGATCCTAATTTCCATCACGGTTCGTTCCACAGGATCAGAGCTTCGAGAACGAAGGAAAACGACTAAAAACTCGCTGCAAGAAAGTAAGACGTTTGACGGTGGAGAAAATTTTTCGAGTATCCATATTCGCGGTCTCGGATTCATATTTCCACTGCATCGGATATTCAAACTCTATTCCTAGCCCAGGTAACCATTTCGTTCGATAGTCTCTCCCACCCTTTGAGGCCAGTGTGCTTCGCCGCGCCGCTAAAATGGCAGAAATCGATGTACTCAAATATTCCATGAATACCGCGGCAAAGATTTCTGAGCTTAAACGCGATGCGATACATAGTTATCGCGTTGGGAAATTATTTATACGATCGCGTGCTTTACGACCAGAACACAGTGAATCTCCTCTCTTTATCGAGAATCCACCACCTTCACACGGATTTTTAACGCTTTAACGGGAATTTTATTCGCCGACTGATCCAGTTTTCGTGACGCAATCTGCGTTACAACGGACCCTTTCAGGCTCCCTACGTGCACAAGGGTTATGTATTCAATATGTAAACCATCTGATAGTATGATCGATCCTTCCTCCTTTTCCGTTTTATTTTCATTCTTCGGACGTACGAGTTGAGAAAACTTCCAATACGTTGCTTTTTATCTCCTACTTGATAGCATCAAGCGGGTAATGTTACCGTTGTTTGGATACTTGGATCTGTCCAAAAAGATGAAGTGAAAGAACAGCGCAGAGGCAAGATTCTTACCTCTGCGACAACTCGAATTTTGACAGTAAACCTGGTTTTAAAGTCAAGCTGTTAGAACCGAAGCAAATATGTCATGGTATATCTTTTGCACGTTTATAACACTAGAACTACCGGCATTTGATACGTAGCTATCTCTATCAAAGCCAAAGTAATAGTAGAATATTTTTATATTTATCGATCTATTATTATCTTACAAAAGGAATTCCACGTTCTGAGATCATAAAAACTATATAACAACAACTTTAATAATAACAATAAGTATAATAATGAAGAATATTCAGTACCAAAACCTTTGGTAACAAGAATATTAATAGATGTTTCAAAACATAGTTGCCTGTGTTTTTAATTGGCCTTAAATTGCGACGAAACGTGATTTCATCATTAATTTCAAAGCCTTCCTTTTTCCGTATTTTAACAAATTCAAACAACCCTCTCAAATTTTACAAAGATACACTCTCGATAATATATGGTTAAACTTAATAACGATACAAATATTCGATAGCTTCAAAAAATAATTAAACGATGGATTATCGTATAATAGGATCGTATTGCTTAAAACATTGCCCATCCGTTTGGCAAACCTTGAAATCGATATTCGGCTGAGCCACAGGCTCGTTTGTTCGGACGAATGACTTTCGAAGAGAAGAAAATCGATACATACCTGAAGAATCCCACGTATCTGTCCGCTCTTGGTCTCGACGATGCGCGAAGCGTAGCGGATCTGCGTGGCAGCTCGCGATACCTCGCGACCGATCAACACGAGGATAATAATCAACACGAGGCAGCTTTTCGATCTGCTCAAGGACCTCGTGACCAGCGGCCTCTTCCTGGCCGCCGGCTGGCATGGCAAGAGCATGACAGCATTTGCTGGCGGCCACTCGAAGCGACGCCAGCAGCATAACCGTCGAACACGACTTCAGCCACGGCCTCGAAGGTCTGTCGACCGCTCGCCGAGATCACCTCCGCTTAATTCTACACGTTCCAAATAATTTCGCTTTTCAACAAATATTTTATCACGTATCGGTTATCGTATTAATTCTTTTTTATTCGCACAGGCTACAACGTAATTGCAATTCTGTGCCAACGATATTCAACCTTCTTCGCGTCATGACACACGTAAACTAATTACTAGAACTAGTTACCTGCAGTAATAACGATCTAATGTACAATATAAAATTGTTCCATATAGTATACCATAAAGCCCAACGTAATAACGTTTCCAATAAAAGTACTATCGGTAAAACGAAAGGGCTACTTTTTCATAAATTTTCTCCATAAATATACTTCCAACTGCATTTACGTCAACGATTAACTAAGATCATCTTCGTTCCATGAGATGCTCGATTTATTTGAAAAAATAACCCGCGGCAATCTTCTCCACGCGTCTTATAACTCCGTCAAGATTGCATCGAGAGACTTACCTCAGCCGTCACCGGAAGCGATACAATGTTCTAGAGGTACTTTCAATCAACGGGACGAGTCTCGAGTTATTTTGTAGGCCATACAACGTTCTTCGCCAACGAATCGCTTCGTAACTTCGTTATGCAAAACGTCTTTGAGTAGTTGCAGCTCGCGTGGCCCGCGGCTGAGATCCAGCCAGCCACTTCCGCTCCTTTTTCGCCTGTTCCTACCTTCCTTTCCTAACCCACTCTTTCGACTGTGCAAGTTAAATTGCACTCAAAACATCCCTCCAACACACGAGGGAAGAACATGGCCCAGCCTGAATACTTTTTTCCCGTTTCCATGAGAATTCTCCTGGCTGCACGTTCCTGGTCCTGGTTCTTTCCGAAATCGACGTGACTGTTTCTGAATCGCTAAAACCGAGCGGCGATCTGAAACCAAGAGAAGGCGAACGTGAGTCCAGTTCTATGTAGAAGAAGGGATGTTAGGGGGGAGGGAGGTGAGAAGCTTGATCAGAGGGATGCCCTGAGGGAAAGCAAGTTTTCTCGGAGCAATCAGTGCCACTCCATGCTTGTCTTTTCCATTGGACCGCCATTCTCATTCTCAACCAGCTGTACATATCTGCACTATGTTACTTTCTCTTCTCCAAGCTGCGTTTCTCTATTTCTTTTTAAATAAATCTCGATAATTTGAGACTCGGAACAACGCGCGTTCGAATTTTCAATGAAAGTCGAAGCTTCCGGTAACTACAGATGTTAGACGCGGTTACATCGATGGATGTCGTTATTAAACGCTCAAATTTATAACTTCGCTATATCGGCCCTATCGACTGTACGTAGGCTTGCGACGAGCAATCTTTCGCGCTGCGAGATAAATCTTTAAGGCTGACAAGCTGCGCCGGATCGTGGTGGAAGATTGGACGAGCTTCGAGCGAAAAGAGCAAGATTAGCCCGTACCGGATGCTTCGTCTTCTCGTAAGCAGCGATTTCGAATGTTTCCCGAATACAATTTTCGCGACAAACAGACCGAGAATGTTTATGCAAATCTTGCTGAATATAATTGAAACATTTACACTTACTAAATACTTCTACTTAGAACGAATATTACATTTTATGTATTTTATATACGTTCGTATATCACGTCCATTTAGTGCAGTCTTGCACCTTCAACTTCTCCATAAATGCACAAAACTCCGTAGTCTAATGATAACTACGTAGAATCCTGTGTGTGTATTACAATGTGCTTATTTTCATTCGTGGTTGTTTCTTTGTAAATTTGGATTTCGTACGTATAAATAAATAAACTTAATTATTTTATGGTAATTTGGAAAATTTAAATTGGATGTTTTTAAGCCTCTGTAATATTTTCCTTTGGCAGACGAGAGGAAAGTAGGAATTATAAAGTGGACAAACGAGAAGTGAGTGTACGTAATAAATAATATCCGTACGTATTCATTAGTTGCGTATCGCTAAATGAGAACTGAATTCTACGTTTCACAGTACAACAATTGTTAATTGTTTTAAATGTCGGTGTTTGAACAAGAGGCGAATTTTAACTGGATCGTAATTTTAATTATTAGAATGCTTCGAGCCAGATAGATTTACAGGCGATTCCGTAAAAGCTTTCGTTCGAGCTTTTTTTTTTTGTTACCTTTGCAAGCCTGTCATTACATAATTAAATTAATACAATGCGATCCATATAAAGAGTTAAAGAGTTAAAAAAAAAAGAAGGATGTAACAATCAGGCACCCTACCTTCTTTTCATTATTTTCCTCTAATTAAATAATTAACTCTCCCACGGACGTCGATAGGTCTTTTTACATTCAGGAAGTAATTTCTTTCCCTTTATCCTCGCTTGTAATTTTTCACGAGAATAAAACTTTTGATACGTATTATTCCTTGTATTATTTTATTACATACTTATTGCTTATATTTAGCATTATCGTGTTTTGAATACGTCCCAGATTAGTCGATAAAACATTTATTTTTATTTATTCGTCGCGAGAGATTTTCTTTTTTAATTCTAAGAAAATTCTTCCGAAATTCACTGATCCTCGATTACGTGGTATTCGCGTGTTCATCGAAAATTCCAGATAAGGGCGTACCTACGTAGTTAAGGGTGCATTCGAGTGTAAAGAACGAGTGAGCCCGCGAGAACACGATTTGGAACCGTTATTCATGTCGCTAACAAAACGATTTGTCAACTTTATCGTTAATGTAACTCCTCGCGAGTTTCATAGACCTTTCAGGCTTCGTCCAGTGATAAAAAGAAAGGTCGCGTGTCTCCTTCGCGTAGATTAACATTTTCTATGGTCCCTTCGAACACGATACCATCCTGGCAGAAATTTATTATTAATCGAACTCGAACTTTTTTCATTTGTATCATGAAAAATTAAGCTGGAACGCATGCAAATACCTGGAGTGTTTCGCATTAACGGAGGGAGACTCTTTGAGAATCCTAATGGATTTTCTTCTAAAGGACCAGCACCGTTCTCAGCTAGCCGCAGAATGGAAAAATCTCTTTGATGCTCGAGAAAACAATCTCTTTTCCGGTGAGATCGGGCTAATGATTCTGGTTTTCTTGAAAAATATGTGGAAAAGCGCGTATAAAACGGACACGACTCTCAAAGCTTTGATGGTGTTTCAGGGTTTAAGGGAATTCATACTGAAAAGTTGTACATAAGTACGGCGGGATATTGCAGTGGTAAGCGAGGTTTTTAGCTCTTCAAAGGGAATCCTCATAGAGAACACCTGTTTTCCGGAAGTTAATACGTACTAAATAGAATTTCCCATCAGACTGGTGCGTTAATTTGCAAATTCTTACATAATTCGAATATGTAAGTGTTAACGATAATATTAATTTCTTTAAAATATTTCGAATCGATTGTCATCGTGATATTATTTAACTCTAAAAATGATCTGAAAATTTATGTAGAGATTACAAGGTACTCATTACAAAGATATACGTACATACTCGATAAAAAAGCTAGTCTACGATATGAATTGAGTGAAACGAAAATTGTTTAGAGAAATTGCAAAATGTTTCGTATAGCATATACAACGTGGACCTACAAATTTTCTATTACAAGTGTTTAAGTACTTTCATGAACCAGTGTATATAACGCATTATCAGTTGTATTAATGAAATAACGTAGAACGCGCATGATGCGTCGTTGGTTTCGAATGGGTCAATAAACGATCTCCGTCCAACTCTCCATCGCGCCTTTTTAATTCAATTGCACTCCCATTGGCGCGTTGACGGGCTATCAGAAAGGGAAAGCAGTTCGCCTAACGATTTGATCGAGGGAAACAGGATTGAGGCAGCTGAACGCATTTCCGGCCAAGTCACCGAGGGGACGAGCCCGCCGGTCGAGGAATCGAAGTTCCGCTAATTTAATTCCGAGTCTCAATTATCGGTCGCGTCGGATTCCCTGAGCGGCTCTAACTTTCAAGCCTCTGCATCCCCGGATAGAGGGGGTTGATACGAGCGCGCGTAATACAGCCGCGAGATCCTGCCCCTGTATTCCGCCACTTTATCTTGGGATTGACGTTTCATCCACGGAAATCGACAGCCCGAGAACCGACGGGATTGCTTTGCGGCCGCATGCTCGCCGGGGAATAAAGGCGAAAGAAACAGCAACAAAATGGTGCAAAACCCGGGGAAACAGCGGAAGCAAGGCGAATGGGAGCGGGAAGATTGTTGTTCTGCGGGGAAATTTGAAGCTGACTCGAAGGAAAGAGTGATGGGATATGGCTGAGGAAGAATACTTGTGACAAGATTCTTGGCTGACGGGAAAACTAATCTTCGTGGAAAACGAATTTCGTGTTTGTGATTAACTGCCGATGTCTATGTACACTGGCTTAAAATAGTATTTGAACTTTTACTACAAATAAATTTATTTATAAAGAATATATTATGTGCGTTATAGGAAACATTTGGAAATTCTAATGATGAAATTCGAAAAATTACTAAATAGGTTATCTCTACCGTAATGTAAGAGTTTCGACAAATAAAGTTCCAATTTATTGAAAGATAAGGTTTATAACAAGATATACTTTTAGCTGAAGGTAATTAAGGAAAGCTGATGTAATTACTATTTTAAAATTGATAATGATTATAAGAATAAGACAACGTGTAACACCCTGAAAAAATTCTATTGCAATTTTATAAAAAAACGTTAAAACGTGTGCAACGTGAACAATGCCACCAACAAAGTGGAAGCATTAGTAATTTGATTTACGGCCGGCATAAATTTTACAATTCGTCAATTCAGTAGTCTCACTGGTGCTTTTCTCTCTAGCGAGACTATTAAATTATCTTTTTTATTGTGGCAATAAAGTTGAAATGATAGCGCGTTTCACGATTCGAACAAAATACTTCCTACTAAATATTGCCGTCTATAAAGTGTTTGAATGATTCGGAAGAGGAGCGGGTCGATATTCAGCACGAAGTTGGCAACGCATGCGCCTCGATTATATTTCGTATCGAGCAACTTCAGGGCACTGGCACTCCACAGTGCTACTGAAGCAATTGGGAGGGGAGGGTTTTTCTGTCAATAAAACCTCTTTTGTGATTCTTCTATAAGAGAAATTCTTTTTTATGTAAATAATCGAAACGCTAACATTCCTGAACGAATTGTCAGAACATGTAAGTACTTATATATGTGACAAATTTTTCCCCGAAATTCATATCCAGTGTTTTTGACGTACCATAGATGTCAAATTAAAACTTTCCATGGATACATTTCGGATCCGTTCTTCTAGTAGTTCTTTACATTACGATTTTAATATAAAGTTTGCGCACCGTATTGTAAATTTTGCACTAAACTCTTCCTCTAATTTATGTACCTTTGTTTGACAACATAACCTCTATCACGTATTTTTCATACTCGGTTTATCGAACGTTCGCATTTGTCATTCTTTTCTACCTCTTCGCAATTTCACATTTTTAGTAAAGATTCGCATATTAGGATAACGGTTAGGTTTTTCTTAGTTGCAGTATAACAAATTTTCAAGATGTCGACGTCTGCGATATATATTTTAGACGTGAAGGGGAAGGTTTTGATCTCACGAAATTATCGTGGAGACATAGAAACGGGTGTTATAGAAAAGTTCATGCCTCTCGTAATGGAACGCGAGGAGGAGGGCAACCTTACTCCGATTATACAAACCGCAGAATGCACATATGCATATATAAAGTACAATAATTTGTATATCGTATCCACTACAAAGAAGAATGCAAACATTTCCTTAGTATTTGTATTCTTACATAAACTGGTGCAAGTGATGCAAGAATATTTCAAGGAATTGGAAGAAGAAAGCATACGAGATAATTTTGTAGTCATTTATGAGCTTCTAGATGAATTAATAGACTTTGGGTATCCGCAAACCACTGATAGTAAGATATTGCAAGAGTACATTACGCAGGAAGGTCATAAACTTGAAATTCAACCGCGCATTCCCATGGCTGTGACCAATGCTGTATCCTGGAGATCAGAAGGTATAAAGTATCGTAAAAATGAAGTGTTTCTAGACGTGATAGAGTCCGTGAATCTTCTTGCGAATGCTAATGGAAATGTTTTAAGTTCTGAAATTGTGGGTGCAATAAAGATGAGAGTTTATTTGTCTGGAATGCCAGAATTAAGACTGGGTCTTAACGACAAAGTATTATTCGAATCTACAGGCCGTGGGAAGTCCAAATCTGTCGAATTGGAAGATGTGAAATTCCACCAGTGTGTCAGATTGTCCAGATTCGAGAACGACAGAACAATTTCATTCATTCCTCCCGATGGAGAGTTTGAATTAATGTCTTACAGACTGAATACACACGTAAAACCTCTGATATGGATAGAATCTGTCATTGAGAGGCATGCCCACAGCAGGGTAGAATACATGGTAAAAGCGAGATCGCAATTTAAGAGACGTTCTACGGCCAACAATGTAGAAATAGTAATCCCAGTACCCAACGATGCGGATTCTCCCAAATTTAAGACTACCATTGGCAGTGTTAAATATTCACCAGAGCAGAGTGCAATAACTTGGTTCATTAAGTCGTTTCCTGGTGGTAAAGAATATCTGATGAGGGCACACTTTGGCCTACCATCTGTCATTGGGGAAGACGTGGAAGGAAAGCCACCGATTCAAGTAAAATTTGAAATTCCGTATTTCACTACTTCCGGAATCCAAGTGCGTTATTTGAAAATTATAGAAAAGAGCGGGTATCAGGCACTACCATGGGTACGGTATATCACGCAAAATGGAGATTACCAACTGAGGACGAATTAAACGTAAGAAATTTGCGAAGGAAAAAGGCAGAATTTTTGACACGTTACGTTAATGTTAATCAGAAATGCAAAGGTGAAAACTAGTCGGTTTGCTACGCTTAGTATGCTTCCGAATGTTTACAATTAATTTTATGGTAATTTTCGGAAACGATCGTGATCTGTATAGAAATTAAGATCTTGTAGAATGTAAAACTAGAGTTTGCGATATTGACCAATAATTTATCGTCATTGATCTTTATTTGTCGGATTTAGTGTAATTTTAATCTTTTTTGCAGTTTTAATACTCGCTAATATTTTGTACATTTTCTTCATGTTTTGTATATAATTTCTTAGGAACATTTTCAATATTCTCCTCTCATATTACCATAAATCGCAAAGGCGATGTACTTAATTTATTGACTGTACGTTTTTTCCCATTCCATATTGCAAATATGTGCTACAAATAGTATTTTCCACATACAGGGGCAACTATAATATACATTAAATTACCCAATATAAAAAAAGAGAAGAATTGTAAATATGTAGGAAACCATGGTATTTGAATGTCTTCATGGAATTGTTAACGAATTATAGGCATTTTCCGCTATTAATATATGTGTAAGTTCTAATAGTATTACAAATTTATTAATGTATATCAGTATGACAAGAGATAATAATGTTGTTATTATTGTAAACAATGTATTAGTAATTTAAGATATTGAGATGTATTAAATTTTTAATAAAAACTATCTGTGTTTTTTCTTATTGTCCCCAATTTTCTTATTATAAATCTCAATTTTTCATTAAGTTTTAGATACAGTGTCCAAACTAATCAAAGTTCATCATGAAACTAAATATGATTTTATTAAAGATTTGTAAGTTCGAAATCTTTTTATCTGCTAAATTACTACAAATTTTTTTTTAGATTTAATTCGATGGAGCTACATTTCTTCTGTGCACATTTTACTCTTTCATTTCGTACCTTAACATATAGACCGTTTATTTACCATCTCCTGTCCACGACCGACTATTTACTCGGTTGAAGGAAATCACGTCTAAAGAAAACCGTAGAAGATTTGTAGAGGAACAGAGAGAAAATTAGAATGGAGGGACAAGAAGGAGGAAAGAAAATGCATTCCCTAGCGGTGGAAGAGTTGCTATCCTCTACTTCATTGATGATTTGACTTTATAATCGAGACGGTCTCGTTCAATTACGATGGAATTTCTCGCGGAATTTCGTGCAAACAGTGCTGGGATTCAGGACGAGTCGATCGCCCTAGTAAATATCTCTTTCTCGTAACTGAATTCAGGCGGGATGCAGACGATCTAGAGTCAATCAAATAAACCATCTCCAAGTTAACGATTATTACGGAAGGAGGAAACAATATTTGTCCATCTATACGGCAAATACATTTGTGCCGTTTGCTACGATCGGTTACGTTCTCTCTTACGGTGAAATTTCTGATTTCGTTGATGAGCAGTTTTCCCGTTCTCCATACGTTGGCTGTTTCCTCTATTTTTCCCTCTCGGATAAAATAGCGAAAGAGATTGGTTAACGTGCGAAAACACTTGATGCAGCGTAATTGTGTTATCGTGGAAACAAGCTGGCTGCACGGATTTTTAAATGTAAACACATTGTTTTTCGATTTAATCTATTTACTCGCTTGTTTCGAGCAGTGTTTTTTTTAAATAGGAAAATCAAATTAACGATATTACGCGTTTTTTATACGATTTCCTGTACGAGTAATTTTAGTGTCATGGCTTATATATTTCTGTATCACTTTTATTAATTCGTTGAAGTCATTGTTTCTGAACTTCTGTTATATAATATCTTTGTCTGTGATGCTACTGTTTTACTTCTATCGCGTATATTACATATATGTGATATATTTCTTTTATTATTTTTATTATTTGCGACATCGTCAGTTTTTGATTTCAGGTATATTCTCGTTTATGGTACCACTGGTTTCTTTCTATTATTGATATATGCAAAATATACTTTTTTTTTATTATTCTTGTTATTTCTTTTATCGCTGGAATCCTCTATTTAGTATCTTTACACTGACTGCACTGTTCCACAAGCCAAGCATTATTTTTTCTTTTTTTATTCAGCTTTTAGAGTGGAAAATTTTCTAGACGAAATAACGCAAGATTCGTGTTATCGTTTTATTACATAAAAATGAAATTCAAAATATAATAAAATGTACTTACAAAAATAGCCTTTATAAGCTATCGTTTGGTTAATTATGGTTTGAAATTTTAACTGCTCGATTTTGCGTACTTCTAGCCAGACTTTGTCGCGTTGTATCTTGCGCCTTGTACCTGTATAAAAATTTAAGATCTTAGGATGACTTTGTAGCGTACATTTTTAATAATGAAAAGCACACGTGCGATACTCTAGTGACTACATCGTCAGATTTTCATAACGTTAAATATCAAATTTCAATAAAATGCAACGAAAGGAAAGACGAAGAGGATTCGATCGATAGAACTTTTTTCTCAAAAGCCCTCTTCACGGTTTAAGTCACGGTTTTATACTTTATCGGTAGAACGACATCGTAAATTACATTTTAATTAAAATTGAAAGGCTTCGATCGTTGTACGCAGTTTCACGGAGAGGAAGGGGTAACAGCGACCGGTCGGTTCCCGCGCCATCTTCTACTTTCCGTTCTCCTTTCAAAGCTCACGTAGTCAAACGAGGTTCAGTTACCTCTCCCTCGTCCTTTTATATTTTATAGCGAGCGTACCGCACCGTGAGGTCATCGATGCGCTTTTGTGCCGAACAATTGCCTACTTCGGTGCACTACACTTTTATTACGTAACACCGATGGCCATTGTGCTTCTATGTAACGTTGGAATTCGCGAACCTGGTAGATTTTTTCTTGAAACATCGCGTCAAGCTTATATCTCCTTTACTTTGTTGTATGTTCGTAAATTACGTCTTGAATTTAAAAAATTAATGAAACCCGAAGAATTAGAAGATTAGAGTAGTCAGGGACCAAAAGTAACAGTCGTTTTGTAAGGTTTTGTGAAAAATGTTATTGTTAAATGTGATTTTTGTTTAAACGGACCAAAAATGATGTCATTTTTTGTTTATTTGAGACTAATAATTAAATGTTCGTATTGTTACGAGATATAATAATATTTAAATTTTTATATTGCTATTTATTTAGTTTTCAGAAAATATTGTCAAGTATATGCTGCGCAGTATGTACAACAAAATTATTTTCCAATTGTTCTTTTCGCAGAATAATAGGTACATATATTTGGATTTGAATGATGATTTTAATGAAAAGTTATACATAAACAGAATATCAATTTACTAGTAACTTTTATAATCCAAGATTTAAAGTGTTCTTACGAAACTCGTAGTTATAACTATCAATTTATGATCGAGGTATACGGTTTTCATATTTGTGAAGAACTTTTTAGATAAAAATGACTAAATAGGCTATGAGGAATGATAAGGTTTACGACAACATATTTTTAGTCGAAGATAAGATAAAATGCTTAGAATAAAATTACAATAATTATGATAATGAACCAACGGGCATTACCTTAGAAAAATTCTATTGTAATTTTATTAAAAAATGTTAAACCACGAAATGTGATGCGAAACTGAGCGGAAGTATCGATAATTTGATTTAAGGTCGACATGAATTTTTTAAATCGTCAATTCAGCAGCAATCATCAATTTTTTATTAATAAAACCAATAAAGTGGGAAAGATAACGATCGGACAATTTTTAAATGAAAACAAGGGAAGAGGGTAAAGATAGCAGTAATAGAAATAGAAGTTAGCAACGCATGCGCCTCGATTACGGCTCGCACCTCGTACATTCGTAGCGAGCAACTTCAGGTAGTGCCACAGTGGCACTCAAGCAATTGGGAGGGGCTGTCTCCTTTTTGTCAATAACATCTCTTTTGTTATTCATTTATAAGAGAAATTATCTTCGATGTAAATAATCTAAAGGTTAACATTTCTTCAGGAATCGCAAGGACACGTAGTAAGTACTTATATATGTGACAAATTTTTCCCCGAAATTCATATCCAGTGTTTTTGACGTACCATAGATGTCAAATTAAGACTTTTCGTGGATACATTTCTCATCCGTTCTACTAGTAGTTCTTTACATTACGATTTTAATATAAAGTTTGCGCACCGTATTGTAAATTTTGCACTAAACTCTTCCTTTAATTTATGTACCTTTGTTTGATAACATAACCTCTATCACGTATTTTCCATACTCGGTTTATCGAACGTTCGCATTTGTCATTCCTTTTCCCTCCTCTTCGCAATTTCACATTTTTAATAAAGATTGGCCTATTAGGATAACGGTTAGGTTTTTCTCAGTTGCAGTATAACAAATTTTCAAGATGTCGACGTCTGCGATATATATTTTAGACGTGAAGGGGAAGGTTTTGATCTCACGAAATTATCGTGGAGACATAGAAACGGGTGTTATAGAAAAGTTCATGCCTCTCGTAATGGAACGCGAGGAGGAGGGCAATCTTACACCGATTATACAAACCGCAGAATGCACATATGCATATATAAAGTACAATAATTTGTATATCGTATCCACTACAAAGAAGAATGCAAACATTTCCTTAGTATTTGTATTTTTACATAAACTGGTGCAAGTGATGCAAGAATATTTCAAGGAATTGGAAGAAGAAAGCATACGAGATAATTTTGTAGTCATTTATGAGCTTCTAGATGAATTAATAGACTTTGGGTATCCGCAAACCACGGATAGTAAGATATTGCAAGAGTACATTACGCAGGAAGGTCATAAACTTGAAATTCAACCGCGCATTCCCATGGCTGTGACCAATGCTGTATCCTGGAGATCAGAAGGTATAAAGTACCGTAAAAACGAAGTGTTTCTAGACGTGATAGAGTCCGTGAATCTTCTTGCGAATGCTAATGGAAATGTTTTAAGTTCTGAAATTGTGGGTGCAATAAAGATGAGAGTTTATTTGTCTGGAATGCCAGAATTAAGACTTGGTCTTAACGACAAAGTATTATTCGAATCTACAGGCCGTGGGAAGTCCAAATCTGTCGAATTGGAAGATGTGAAATTCCACCAGTGTGTCAGATTGTCCAGATTCGAGAACGACAGAACAATTTCATTCATTCCTCCCGATGGAGAGTTTGAATTAATGTCTTATAGACTGAGTACACACGTAAAACCTCTGATATGGATAGAATCTGTCATTGAGAGGCATGCCCACAGCAGGGTAGAATACATGATAAAAGCGAGATCGCAATTTAAGAGACGTTCTACGGCCAACAATGTAGAAATAGTAATTCCAGTACCCAACGATGCGGACTCTCCCAAATTTAGGACTACCATTGGCAGTGTTAAATATTCACCAGAGCAGAGTGCAATAACTTGGTTCATTAAGTCGTTTCCTGGTGGTAAAGAATATCTGATGAGGGCACACTTTGGTCTACCATCTGTCATTGGGGAAGACGTGGAAGGGAAGCCACCGATTCAAGTAAAGTTTGAGATTCCGTATTTCACTACTTCCGGAATCCAAGTGCGTTATTTGAAAATTATAGAAAAGAGCGGGTATCAGGCACTACCATGGGTACGGTATATCACGCAAAATGGAGATTACCAGCTGAGAACGAATTAAACGTAAGAAATTTACGAAGGGAAGAGATATTTTTAACACGTTACGCCAATGTTAATCGTAGATGTAAAAGTGAAAACTAGTCGGTTTGCTACGCTTGGTACGCTTCCGAACACATTTACAATGAAATTTATGGCAAGTTTCGGAAACGATCGTGATCCGTATAAAAACTGAGATTTTATAGAATGTGAAACTAGTGTTTACGATATTGACTAATAATTTATCGTTATTGATCTTTATTGACACACTTAGTAGAATTTTAATTCCTTTTGCAGTTTTGACACTTTAACATTTTTTCCGTGTTCTTCATGTTCTGTATATAATTGTTTAGGAACACTTGCAATAATTTCCTCTCGTAGTACTATAAACTATGCAAATGCAAAGTATGTACTTAATTTACTAGTTGTAATACGTTTTGATCCTATGATGTTATAAATGTGTATTCCAACGAAATTATCCAATGTAAAAAAGAAAAAGAAAAATTGTAAATATATAGAAAATTATTGTATTTGAGTGTTTTCATGGAATTGTTAACGAATTAATAGGCGTTTTCCCTGTACTAACATAATCTGTAATAGTATTATAGACTTATTATTATTATTATGTCAGTATGACAACGAATAATAATATTGTTTTTATTGTAATAATAATTTAAGATACACAAAAGATTTATTAAATTTTTAACAAAATCTATCTATGCTCTTTTTATTATGTCGAAAAATCCGTCTTTTATTGTTTTAAAAATAAACAGTTTTATGAGAAGCAAAATTTCAGTTCAAAAGTTTTTTCTATTATTTATTATCAAGTACATATTCGATATTTCCTTTAAAACTGACCTGATTCGCTCATCAATTTTACTTTCTTATAATCCAGAAAAAAAGAACACATCACGTTCTAAAAGAAACATCCTAATAAATAGAACCATTTCCTCCTATGTACTCGTTTAATTCAACTTCGATAAAATCTACATTCGCAAGGTCTCGAATAAACCTGACTATCGAGTTGAGCGAAAGTCATTCGAAGTTAAAAGGCTGCCTACCTATGAGACTTCTATTCGCAAAAAGGCTATATCGCGAATTCGTTTGATAGCTTCGAAGGGAATCAAAGACGGTGGTACAGAAAAATCGCGAAAGCATTACGCTCGATGTGGTTTCCCTTGGAAAATCCGTAAATATTCTACTGTGGACTACGTTGAACCGCGCGAACAGATGGTAGGACACGGAAACCCGATTAGAGCGAAACGCAGCGAGTCTTTTTTATTCGCGCGGTCGCGACACGGTCACGCTATGCAAATTTCGGTGGTGTGCACGCTGTGTAATAATTTTATGGAAATTGCTGATCCTGCAAGGAATTTCGAAACGCATCTCGCCAGAGTATATACGTGCACAAACGTATCGGAAGAGGATGAAGAAAATAAAAAAGAAAGGTCATCGAGAACAACCAGACCGACCCGTTCTACATCTTAAAGGGATTCTTTATATTTATTTGGCAATTTTTAAGAATTCTCCTCTTAGTTTGGCTATCGTGACTAGAATGTTGAACAAGTTCTACAATGGTTTCGTTACGTGGTTTGTGTTATGTATTAGATACGTGCGAGGAACTGATAACGACTCTCCGTTATCGCGGGATAAAGTATTTTTGAATAATTTTACCCTGTATTACGTAGCTCTTTGTGTACATGAGAATTCTTATAGACTGGTTTCTCACCAGAAACTTGAACGCGAAGTTCACTTTTTGTCAACAACGGTATTAACGCAAAGTATTAAACATTAAAGTATCATTGTTTAATTGTAACATGGTATTAAAATCAGAAAATTAACAAAAACGTACTTGCAGTGACGTTTCTCTTTTGTAATCTTCAATTGATATTTTCTCTTCCAAAAAACGAAAGCATCAAAATTTCTCGATCAATCTAATTATTTTACGTATCTTAACATTATCTACGGTCTATGGTTTACGCCCTAAACATAATTCTCACTAGACAACACAATAAATATTCCTGCGGTACGTCAGTTATTTCCCCTTTCTCCTTTTTCATCCCTTCGCATCTGAAATTTGTGTATCAATTCGCAACATTGGCTAGCACATCGAAGGATATTTACGACAACACGTTTATTCGAAATTTCCTCCTATGGTATGCGCGTTTATATACTTACACATACATACATATTTATAATAGTACGAGCATGCAGCTGTATTATATCGCAGTCTTCAGGCAGAGATGTGATCGATAAAGGTTAATGTATACTCCACGAGTTTTCCATGGGCAACTGCAATTTTCAGCTTATCGGTTCGCACGGTGATGCTTCGAAAGAGAAATCTATATATAGATTCTTTATTATACCACAAAGAAGGGTAATTTATAGTTGAGGTCCGTTATCGTGGTGTTCGTGATACGGATGGATAGGTGGACCATTTTGCACGATTATTATCAATTAACGACTTATTAGCGAAATTTTTCAAAGTAATAAGCTACGAATTACAACGAGTTTGTCGCAACTCGAGCTTTTTTAAATTTTATATTCACTCACGTTTCGTAATGCATAACACTTCTGTTAGACGTTTTATTAATATTATAATTAATTACTCTTTAGAAAATGTATATTAAGTATCTTCTTGAAATCAAGTCACTCGAACTCAAACAGCTTGGATTCAAGTAATTTGACTATTCTGAACGAGTCTTAAGGAATCTCCTACTCTCCTTAATTAAAATATCTTATCTACGATTGTCAAATTGAAGAAAACTTCAAAGGCGCTTTTAGCTGTTCGAAGAAAAAGAGTTTATTCCTTTCCTTTGGTTGAAAGGCAAAGAACATGGGAAATTATAAATATTCTAACATATTTTGACCAACGAAAAAATAGTAAATAACAGGGTTTAACTAAGGAGGATAAAACATGTCGATATTTTCATTTGGAAGATGATATTACCTCCTTCGTACACGTTGTTTATATTGTGTATCTTGAAAAAGGCTGAGAGAAAGTATGCAAAGCCGGCGAGCCATCCGAAACCCATTAAGGATTGCAAATTATTGGAGCGAAATGATTCTTTTGTTTCTTTCCCTTAATCTTTTTTCGTTTCTTTTTTGTTTCTTAAATGGAAGCGTGGCCTCGCCAAGTTATTTCGTGAAATTGTTTTTCAATTGGAGGATTATTATTTCCTTTATCGTTAGAGCTACTAGACTTGTAATATATCTCTATATAATTAAATGTACCGTGTAGATATTAAGACAAATTACTATACGTATATATTCGTAAAGTATTAGAAATACAAAATTAACCATCATAATTTTCTTCAAACAAAATTCATTAAACGAATACAGATGTTATATATTAGTGTAGTATCGGCGGAAAACCCTGAGTAATTAAGAGGGTCTACTTAACCATGGGACATATGCGGGCCAGGTATACCGGAACCAGGGTATAAAAGGTAGCTGTTAGTGAGTTGAGGGGTTTAGTCTTGCCAGCGTGGCTTTAGTGTTGCCATCGGGGCTTTAGTGTTGCCAGTGGGCTTCAGTGTTGCCATCGGGGCTTCAGTGTTGCCAGTGGGCTTTAGTGTTGCCAGTGGGCTTTAGTGTTGCCATCGGGGCTTTAGTGTTGCCATCGGGGCTTTAGTGTTTCCAGTGGGCTTTAGTGTTGCCATCGGGGCTTTAGTGTTGCCAGCGGGCTTTAGTGTCAACGCGCGTTGGCCGTGCTGGACACACTCGTTCCCGTGAGATCACGAAAGTTAAGCAGCACTGGGCACGGGGCGGTCAATGATGGGTGACTGACCGCTCCGTGTGGGTGTTGACGAAGAGGACGCGCTGGAGCTGCGGCGCCCCCACGAACATAGGAGGACCATGGGGCGTTGGTGGCTCTGGCAGACTACGATGTCAAGCGTTTTGGGATGCCTTCCTTCAACCAAGAAGGAAGAACGACGATGAGGCTGCACCCTGGTAGTAATTCGTAAGAGACCCTGGGGCACCTCATAACGTCGGGGGTTAACCGTGGGGTTTTAGTCGGTAAGAGTCCGACACTACTCAGTTGTTGTAGTGAGGCAACACTGAGTGTCCATGAGGATTTCCCCACGTATAAAAAAAAAAAAAAAAAAAGCGGGGCTTTAGTGTTGACAGCGGGGCTTTAGTGTTGCCAGCGAGCTTTAGCGTCGCCGGCGTCGTCGGGCATTTAGTGTGTTGCCAGCGTTGTCGAACGGTGTCGTTAGCGATGTCAAGGAGTGTGGTCGGCGTGAAAGAGAGCCGTTGTGACGAGACGAGTTAGTGACTAATGATGACTGCGTGCATATAGACTGACGGAGCATCATACTTGATTTTGTATCGATATTGAAATAAATCATACCGTTACCAAACTAACTAACACTATATCTTACAATTATTCCTATATTAGTCTCTACATTTATCTTTACTAAAAATACACTTACGTAAATACCGTATCTCCATCGCGTCTCTCAATTAAAATCACATCAACAGCACCAAAGACCATTTATTATTTATTCAGAGGTTTGTCCGATAAGAATAACGAGCATCAAACAAATTCGAAATGTACGAGCGTAATCCTCAAGTACACGCAAGCAATCTCACATAAGCCACCATCAAACACTTAGGCCATATCATTATCAGCGTGAAAACGAAGGAGATCGATTCGAATTAAGAATCTGTAATCTCCCTTTGAGCGGTGACGCGTGCCACTCGTCGCTTGATCGATCTTACAGAGGAGATAGAGGTTGAGGCTCAATTTCATGGTTCCCCTTTCACCCTTAACGTTCCTTTAATAGAAAAAGCAAATTCACCGAGGAAATCAGACTGGAAAGTGGCGGTGAACGAGGTACGAGGTACGCGTGCAACCCCTTAGGGGATCGGTTGCACACGTCTCGCGGAGCATCGGCCTCTCGATCGGCTCCGGAATTGCCCTGGGATTCTACGGGAATTCTAGCGAGGCCGATTTAAAAGTTGCATCCGAGATCCTGTCGCGAGATCCATGGCAGACGTCTGGTCGTCTCCGCCGCAGGATATTAAAACTTCGCGGGGAAATATATAGCGGTTGTCAGGTCGACTGGATACGTCGGGGGACGAATAAAAATGCGACTTATAGTACAGGCTGGAGAATAAGAAAAAAAAAAAAGGACGGCCAAAGTTGCGTTTTTCTCGAGGGACTTGCGACTACGACTGCAAAACTCGCCGGAAACGGAGATTTAGACGGTGTCGTTGTTGGGATTGAGGATGCTGCTACTCCGAGGACTTGATCGTGTAACGATACGAGAGATGTTTTATATTAGTAAATGGAAATATTTGATATCGCGATGGCTAACTTGAGAGGACTTATGGCGATGTTTAGGGCGTACGTGATTTTGGAAAAAGTATATCGAGTCGAATGGATTGGAAGAAAGTTCCTTTTAAATTTTATTAATGGCCCATTGTTACCGAAACAAGAGCAAAAATGGAAATAAATTCGTTGGAAATCTTTTGAATTGTTCGCTCGGCCCGGTTCGTCGAGCGACCGGCTTTTTGATCTTAAAGTCTTTGCTGTAAGCGCTTCTCCGTATGAAAAGTAGGACGTCAAATCGAATTTATACATTTCTATATGCACGAGTAACGTAGAGCGAAAATTGTTTTGTCGTAAAACGAATTAGCACTGCAATTTGGACTTAATTTCAGCGGTTCCTGGGGAACGGTATCTCGCGATGTCGCTTAAATTCCGGGGGATCCATTGAATTACAGGAATATGAATCGCAAAACCCGTGGATAACTTCCGAGCTGTTTGGTGTACATTCACAGAAATACGTTCCAGAGGAGTTTGCCATTCGTAATTCAAGCCGAGTTTATGTACCTTGTGTACAAAGTGTTGGCGCGAAGTTACAGCGCTAGAAATACTCTGCTTTTGAATCCCGAAAGTCATCCGTTTCCATGGCGGAAGTGGATGCACGCTGCCTGGTCCCGGTGGTAAGTGACACGTGGCAGCGCCTCGCGAATCTAAGAGTGTCAAAACTTTGCCAGACATTGCTTGTTTATTCATTTCTGTATCCTTGGGTTACAAGCGAGATTTGACGAAGGTAGCTAGAAACGCTGCTCTCCAGGATTATGGGGTAAAAAATTCAAGATAATTCAGATTTACGAAGATTCTGATGAAATTGAATAGAAAATCATGCTCTGAAACTTTCCTACTAAACGTCTCTTACGATGTTACAAATGGAAACTAATCGGGCAGCGTTTGAAAGTAACTTAAGTATAAAGTAGTCGGAAGACGAAGGATCTTGATAGAGAAACAAATGTCCAAAATACCTAAAGATTCCACGGATTCGTTTATGAAATTTTTCCCATTCCGCCTACACGTTTCTTTTCGTTTGCCAAACGCAAACAATATTTCACCAGCGTGTAAACTTTTTCTCTTAATAACACGAAGCCAACCTCCGCGCCTTTTCTCTCGCGCAGTTAAGCGCCTTAATATCCTGCTTTCTCGGTGCTTTGCACAAAATTCGACGTCATAACGCCACGCCATTTTAGAGTTCCTGATAGCGCGTTAAGACGGCCTCGGCAAAACAACCGGTGATTAATGGCGATGCGTCAGACTTCAATGCACCTCCGGTTTTCAAAACCTGTGAGTTCGCTCGTACCACTCTTCCTCTCTCTCTCTCTCTAGCTCTCTCTAGCTCTCTTTCGCCTTTCCATCAAATTCAAAAAACACGAATTTCACAAGGAATTCACCGTTCTATCGAAAACCTGTTCAAAGGCTCGGGAAAGACTAGGCGAGCAGAAGGGTGGCGTTTTAAACGCGATGCTAAGCCGCTTTCAGAGGAAGCTCGACGAACTGGGACAGTTGAGCGGTGGTTGAGCATGTATGAAAACGTCAGACAGCGCGTAAATTAAGTGACGTTCATTTCGCGGTTCTCGAGGGACACGCTTGCCACGGCCCCGTGATAAATAAAAGTATATGTACGTTTAAGTCTCAAATGTTGGCGTTGAAAACGAGGCTCTGGCTTGTTGCCGTTGCCGTTGCCCGTCGCGCCATGAAAGGAGTTTATATATGCGTGCTTGGGCGTATAAAATCGTAGAGAAACGGGCCGCGGTTTCCCTCACTGTGGAGATACTACCTTGAATTACGGGGATCCGGCCGAAAAAAATTCCCTTCCCTGTTGGCCGCGGTGGTTCGTGACTGTGGAGAGAACCGGGACAACCGCCTTAAAAGTGCTCGAAAAAAACGCTACCCTTTTCCCTTCTATCCTCTGGCAAACCGGTCCAAAGAAACGAACTCCCTAATTTTCTGCCACTCGATTACAGCCGAGATCCGGCGGAAGTTGCAGTTTTTGTCGAATCCCCGTACTACCCTACGCCGTTCCCCGCGTCTAATTAACCTCGCGAATGTGTCTCGTTTCAACTATGCCGCAACTACGCTTTATAGCAATTTGTGTATTACATCTGGCGTGTTGCGTTTCTGTTTCGGACCTGTTTTTCGATTGACAACTTGTACGTTCTATTGGCGAGAGGTAGATTTTTACACGTTAAGCTGTCAAAGGGTTGTTAAGCTTAGCTAGTAAAGGCTGAGCGAAGCTGAAGTTTGAAAATTTTAATCTTGTCGTTTCGAGGAAGTAGACGTTCTTTTTCAGGAATTCTCGAGGATAAAATTCCGTCTATATTTTCGCGCGTGACACGTTATGGAACGTTTCGAGATAGCGAGCTCATAAACGCGTTAGTATACCGCGCGACGATAGTCCCTGACAAAATACGATTTAGATACAAGCTTTTTGCCAAAAATGGCCAGGCAATTTCGTTGGATGGGAAAAGGAAGGGATAGAATCACTCGCAATTTACCCTTTACCGTTGTGATCCTCCCCGGAGAGAGGACTGGTTGGGTAAAAATGTATGCGAACGACACGAAGAGATTCTCTAGCTCGTTATCGATCGATAGGACTCGGCAAGAGGCAGTGCACCGTGGTGGCTACGTAAAACCGAAGAAAAGCGAGTCGGTGGCCTAGCTTCGAAACGAGATTCCCGAATTACCCGGATTTCTCGGAAAAACCGGCATTTACCCGAGTCATTTGGGAAAAGGCGAGGCCGCAAATCGCGTGCCCCGCTGTGATTTATCCTCCAACGTTCTTTCGGAGGAAAAAGCGAAAAAAAGGCCGAAAGGGGAAGAGAAAGAGAAAAAAAGGGGAGAAGAGAAAGAAGAAGAAGAAGAGAATTTCAGGCGGATGGGTGTTAAGCATCCACGATAGACGAGCTCGTGTCTGTTCCACGGACTGACAAGAGTGACAAAACGCCACCCTTTCGGGAAGACCACGGGATCCGTCACTGGCTCCCAGCCAATCGAGCTTCCTTGTTTTCGCCCCTCGTGCTTGGAGCTTCGACATCTGATTGCAAATTACGTTCTCGGGGTTACGAGTTGTTTCCGCTGTTCCGCTATACCGGATCGATGCCTCTCGAAGGCGCTTCGTTTTTCTTCGTAAGCCCCTGGACCTCGTGAAATAATCTCCAACGTATCCGTCACGTTGGGATCGCTTAATTCGGGGATTCCTGCGAAGTCTGCCAGAGATTTCCTAGACTTTGCCTGTTTGCGCTGTTTTTAACTATCGTACGGTCATTTGTGACTTGCAGAGCAATCGCGCGAGAAGTTACGCTCGGGTTTTGAACGTTGGGAGGGAGACTGTTAACGAGAGTTGGTGAATTGAAACTATGGTTGGCTCGTGTAAAGCGCTTTGGTAATTGTTGGTATAATTTAGTGACAATTGGAGATTACAATGGAGAATAAAGAGAAGTCGGGGAATTAAAGAGAGAGATCGCGCGATAGGGTAGCAAGAACAGGCAGGAATTTCAAATATGTTTGTATAGGGGGTGTTTTACAAGTTTATGTACTGTTTGTAAGTTTATGTATCGTTGGCGGTGTATTATGCAGGCGAATAATACCGTTGTATAAATATAACGTTATAGGTATTTGGCTGGCAAATATTTACCGCAATCCTCTTTGCTAAATTAAAAAGAAGCAGTAAAAAGACACGGTTGTTTCTGTTTATAAGAATCACGATGATTGAGAACACAACTGACAAATTGCACAAAAATTTATAAGATTTTCCGCGTAAGAAGGAAAAATATTCTCTACCACAAACTTCTTTCTTAATTAAGAAATATACAATAGTCTTTGTCCGTAACAAAATTCCATCTTAATATATTTAGTTTCTTCTAATTCCCTCTCAAGAGACGAACGACGGCTCGAAAATGTTTCGCGAGATCTGCACGGTACCTCGGAGTCGAAAAATGTGTTGCATTTCGGTCGGTGATTTGCGCGCGTCCATTTGCATTTTAACATTTCAATTTTGCCATGCAAATGACATTATGATCGCGAGGACGGCGTGTTCTTCTCTCCGTGGGCGTTATGGTGGCGATAAAAATCTGTCGGTGTCTCACCACCCCCAACTATTCTTCATTTCCCTTGGAAACCTTCTGAATCAGATAGCTTTCACGACGGTTCTCATTAGTAAGAGAAACGCCAGCAAATATTTATAGATACCGTTCCGTGGCATTTACATTCGGCGAAGGGAAAGAAAACGTTGCACAATGACGCTTTGTGACGTTGCAACGGTACCACGAACTCCATTTCCACCCTTTCCACTCTTAATACGACCATCTTTCGCATTATTCGTCATCCCTTTCCGTTCTCTGTAACATCGCCAACCTTTCATTCGACTGTTACAACGATGCTTAAAGTCGTTCTCCATTCAGAGTTATTAAAATTCTGGAATATCAAACGCGAATGAATGACTTTTATTGTACAGGGTGGCTCGATAAAACGACGCCAAATTGGTACAGCGTATTCCGCAGATTATACAGAAGAAAATGATTTATTACAGAATTAGAATAAATAAAATAATCATTGTCCTTCGAATAAGATCGCCTGAAGTTTTTTACTCTCATAGCTACGTGTAATTATTTCTCGATAATACGACACTCGACGTTGTTATTTATTCATCAACGTGTAATTACACCGATCCCTCAATCTACGCGGCACTTGTGTCACGCGGTAGATTATAACACGATTTACGAGGTAGTTTTTACGCGAGATCTTAATTTACGCGGTCAGTCGCGTCAGTGTTGTATGAGATAAGAATAAAGGTACATTACGTTTCGCTAGTCATCGTATGTGTACATATTTTTCCCTGGTACTGACAGACTTTATTTACGGGATTTTCATTCGCGTAAAACGAATCCACGTGGAACGGATACTCCGCGTAAATCGATGGACGGGTGTATACCGAAATATCAAGTGTTTGGATTCACAGCGTATCGAATCTTTCAAATCTTTCACTTCCCCTTATCGTACCGCGAAAATTTCATTAAATTGCCGTACTTTGATAGTTAATACCATACTCGACAAAGCGCTTCAGGGTTTCAAGCACCTGAGCTTCAACTAGATCAACTCTCCAACTTAACGAACTTATCCTAACTTTCACAAAATATCAAGTGTCTGCGAGCCAGACTCAATTTACCACCAACTAAACCACATTGAAACATTCATAAAATCTTGCAGTTCCTTTAACGTAAAAACGTCCATCTATTTATTTCCTTTATTAATCTATCTTAGCCTTTAGTCTTTCGTTATCCTCCAACGTTTAAACCATTAATGGATCACCTAAGAAGTTTACATCGGGCAATCTTTAAACCTCGAAGACATTAAAGGAAAATCAGCAGAACGGTAGAATTTCAACGAATATTTCCAAATTAAAGTACGCGTTTATATATAATTTATATATAATTTCAGAGAAGTGAGAAATTAAATACATACGAAAATTCTTATTAATTCGCAAAATAAAAAAAATGTTGAAATTTCCAAGAAAGGCAGACGATATTGTTCGTTCTTGGTAACCGTGGTAAAAGAAGAAGGGATGCTCATTACGTCAGCTCGTTTTGTCGTTGCAACGCGACCACGGACATTGGGAAATGCAAATAGAGAGCAGTTTGGAGACGTCGGAGGCTCTTCGACGTTAAACTCGAGAGTTAATGCATTCGAGTATCGCGGCGTATGCAAATACGCGGCAAAGAGGCCGCAGCAGCACAGCACACGGGCAACGTAGCGGCGCGGCGTCGATTGTCGACGTCGCGACGCGCGTTATGGAAATAAACGCGACGCCAGCCGGATACGATGATATTACGAATTAGATGGGCCGATAATAATTTCCGGCTGCGCGACGATGAATCGACGATGCTTTCGGGTATAATTAAAGTGCCGAAGAAACATAAACGTGTTTCCTTACCAAGTTTATCGGAATTTTGAATATTTTCCAAGAATACTCTATGAATTTTAAAACTCTTTCACGAGTTTGCGCAAGTAAAGAAGATTATTACTCGTATCTCCGTACAATTAACTTCAGATTACTAACAAAAATAGCAAGAGATTCAGTGTAGACGTTCAACTGAAAAATCTCAAATTTTTAATATGTATAAGAGTTTAAGAAGCGTAATATACATTCATCGATTTAGCCCAACTTCTCAATCCCTTAACGCATATATTTTTCCTCGGTATATTCGTGAAAATGATCAATATTTTTATAATAAAAAAAAATCTTATAATGCAAATGGATGTACCATATATTTTGTATAAAATATTTAGATACTTTAATATGTACATAAGATATCGTAGTTATCATACTCATAAAAGTCAACGACTAAAATAATCGGCTAAACTAAGAACAATTTATGTCCGTATATGTCATTAAGTGGTTGATAAAAATCAATATTGCGACGAAAAGTTAAAAATAGGTTGTTCGAGCTACCAAACTGGATAATATTATAAAAGAAAAATATGTAAACTATGGATCCTGTTCATGTTGCAAAGTCTCGCGTCCCGAATCTAATAAAGGTTGCAATGTTGGAGGGATTCATTTATTTCCATTACCGTCACGGTCGATTAGTGGAAATTCCATCCAGGCCAGGTTAGTTATTACAGGAACGCTGTCAGATAATCGAACTTCAGATAAATGCTGCGGCGGCCTGCTATGTACGTACGGACGTACCACGTATATTTGCATGCGTGTAAACGTCGACAAATTACCTACGCTCGAATAATGTGTCGGTCCACGTTAAACATGGGAATTGCGGCGGGATCTAGCTTGCACTAAATTTGCTAATAACCATCAGTATTCTATGGACACTTCGATTTATTGGTTCACGCTTTGGTCTTTTTTCTCTCTCGTCGATAGGATGGCGGAGAATGGTGAAAAAAGAGGTACAAAATAGTACGCCTCTGACCAACGTCGAAAATTGTTGACTGTTAGTTTTCGAAGCGATTCGTCCGACGAGCGATTAACCGAAAGAATTTAAAATAAACCAACCAAAAAGCGAGAGATTTTGACTTTTCCTATGGAATCCTTTCTTATGGAATTTTGATTTCGTCGATATAAACGAAATATATAAAGTTCCAAATAAAGTATAGTATAATATGTTATTTTCAAGAGGAATTTATGGATGATTTATAATAATCATTTTAGACAGGTAGATTATAAAGTTACAAACTTAAAGTGGAGATTATCAGAGATGGCATAAGTTGAAGTAGTTTAGGTCGATGCAGATTGAAACACTAAGTTATGACCATATTTCTATCCCAAATGATGGATATCTCTAACTCGTTCTGGTTAGTCATGTATTCAGCAATTTAATTAACTTATTAACAGGCAAAAGTTTTTATGACCTAAATTAAGCTTTTTCTTTATCTAAATCCTGCCATCAATAAAATTTCTGAAATTTGTCCAGAACTTAACAGCGTGGCTATTGAAGAATACAAAAAGTTGTGATTCGTTTCACCTAAAATCTTGCGCAATACCTTCGTTTTTCGACCTTATTTATCAAAAACACGATCATACTCACGAACTTTCATAAATAAACGTATATTTTCTTTGCCACACGAAGTTTTCTACAATTAACGGGTTCGTACGACCGATGAAATTCAACATGATGTTCAAAAATATTATATAAAAAATTTGTCAAAATAACATACTAAATAATCCTTCGCTTCCTTAATTCCATTTATCGAGGAGTAATCACGTTGCCGTTGGAAATTTCTGGGACGATGGGTCACGTGTAAAAGTTCTTTCGCTCGAAGTAAGGAGAAAAAAGAAGATCCTCGTTCGATCGACGTATCGTAACAGGTATCCGTGATCTCTGCTAAAGTTTCAGGAGAGAAAATACGCCCCTTAAACGCGTTATCAGAGGCACTCGGAAGCAGTGGTAATTAAATAGAGTGACGTAGTTGGGACTTTGCACGAAGGTTGCAGCTTACCGAGACCGGGGGGTCGACGAACCGCGTTGCTTTCGTTGCACTTGAATGCATTAGCTCAGCTTAAAGTCGAGATGGCGACGACTACGTCTCATTGCATTTGCATTTACTGCAGTGCCCACACGCATTTGCATTTAGTTACGAATCATTGCGGGGGCGCGAGGGCGCGAGCACGCGCATGTCCTAGACCACCCTCTTCCAGAGATCTTTGTCGCTTTCGACAAAACTTGGGAACACGTATATACTGTCACGTTCAACAAAGTCTGGCCTCCCTTTTAAAGTCAACCACTTTATTCTCGCACCCGTAAAATTTTGATTTACGGACCTCTGATTCGCCACGTAAAAACCAAGGGATTATGAAACTTGCGTGGAAGACTAAATGTAATGCATAGTAAAGAGCGTTGGGATTATCCTTTCTTGCTCTTGGGTGGTTGGGAAAGTTAGAAAGGAGTTAGCTTTTTTTTTTTTTAGATAATATGGATGAACGCGAATGTTTGTATAAAAGAACTTTTTAACGGATGTTTGTTTGTATTTCTGAGGATAGGCTCTATAAATTTGAAAGAAAATAATGCGAACGATACAATACGTAATAGAATTATCTGTTTCGTTTATGCTTTTGTTTATTAAAGATACCTACTTTTTAAAGTTGGATCATCAAACTAACCTCTTCCATATGATAATTATATATATATGTGCAGTACATATGTTTAATCGACATGATGAAGCGAAAAAAATTGATATATTCTAAATCAGCTAAAAGCTGAAATAATGTCGCAATCATTAAATGTCAGCAGTTAGAATTTTTCAAACTGATCTTTATGAATTTGAGACGAAATAATGTAAATGAAATGTCACAAAAATATCTTTTAAAATTTGCTTATCAAACTAACCTCTTTCGGATAGCACACGCACATATATACGTATGTATAATGGAACTGATTAAGCGAGGAGAATGAATGTATGTACCTGGAAGAAAGTAGGAGTTGAAGATTGCGAAGATCCACTGGCTATGTTATCGTCATTTTGTTGAAATATTGTGGAGCGAGAGATGCTTCTTGTGATGACACGCGAAACACAATTTTTGTTATTACGTATTATTTTATGTATTAATCCACCGTTTATACGCGTTTAAACACAGTAAAAGGAGTTAGTATATACAGTAAAACACTCTGATGTTTTATCAATTAAGAGAATTCAATCGTAATGCGTGATTTTCCGAAAAATATCACAAATCTCGCAACCGACAGAACGAACTACGCGGATTGGATATTACATGGCTACCGCAGCGTCCTACGGAAATCGAAAGTTTCCGAAGATACCCGAAAGGAGCAAAGCCGACTCAAATTTGCTAAAGTGACGCTAAAAGCGCGGGAAAGTTACGTCGGATTGCGAGGCAAGCACGGTTTGCTTTCCATAAATTCATCAAATTTTCCTTAGATTAAGTGTTATTTTTCATAAAAATTCGCGAGAAAGTAATAATTTAATCGAAATGTGATAGGAAGGATATAGTGTGGTACGTGTAAATACAGTGTAAATGCAAGTATGAAGCATATATGCGATGACCATAGTTTGTCGTTCGAGAAACTGTCATCAAAAACGTATACGGTTAGGTATGTATATCGAAGATTTGCTTTAATTAAAATTGATAAATCATGCATATCAGTATTGATATACTGACGTGTTAAGAATAGTTTGAAGATAGATTCTTAAATATAAAACTAAGGTTATCCCAATTTGTTACAAATATACCGTTTTTCATCCGTTTATCAGACATTTCTGTTTCATTTTTGACAAGTATTATTAACTAATTCTATTAATTAATTCTATTAATGATTAATTAATTAATTAACATTACTTAACGTTTTACAGAATCCATAGAAATAACATAAAAGTGTTTGTAAAAAATAAAACTGTAAGAGGTTAATTTTTGTCACAATCTAATCTTACAACTTAACTTTGTTTATTTTGCAAACATAATAGAGGTTATGTTTTAGAGTAGATTGGCTCACACTTCCTCCTTTGAAAAAGAGTAGGGAAGAGGAAAGACAGTTTTTATATTTTACTGTCGATGTTTTGCTTTTATTAATTCGCTATCCTTTCAGCAGAAACATTTTAATGGCTGCCACTCGTGTTGACGGAGAACGATTTTACGCCGCTTATTTTCAAGCGAGGGGAAAATTGTGTTATTAAGACGTCAACTTGAATCACCATCTTCGTTGCAATTTCGAGACATTCGAGGGAGCAACGGGGTTTAAAATATCAGGCGATATATATTTCACGGTAAGAATTCACATTCTCCGCATTTTTTTCGATCGTTGATTCTATTTAAACGCGAACGATAAAGAAAACGAACAAACAGAAGAGGGGGAAAAAAATGGGAACAAGAAAAATATCACCGTTCTTCATTACAAGCAAACGAGGAAAAACGCGTGGCTTTAATTCTCGAGTTTTTATCGGAACTCGATGCTGTAAACTACATATACAGGGTGAATTGTAAAAAATGGAATATATAAGTATTTTTAAATTTACCATAGTCGGGGGTTATGAGAATAAAGGAATATAATTCTTAGAAAAATAATATATGATTTTAGATTTCAATTTTTAAGAAATAGCATAATATTTAAAATTTAATATGAATATCTAGAAATTTGGGAATTTTTAATAAACCAAGAACTGAAAATATGGAAAGCCTGGAAATTTTGAATATTCGATTACATTTAAAGGTTTTTTTTTATTGGTCATGACATTTGCGTTAAAAAGTATCGAATAACAATGCGATAAGCACCCTGTATATTTTTTAATAGACTCGACAAAGTACGCCAGTACAGAATAGATTGATGATTACTATAGAGAAAATAATATTCACCATCGCTCGTAATCCTGCTTTCGCAGCGAAATAGATACGAGAGAACGAGCCCAAAGCGATCTCTATTCCGTGTAATTTCAATAACTCAAATATTAAATACGCTCCGCGAGTTCGGTCGTTCGATTCTCCCTATTTCTAGATACAGAATAAAATTTATTTTTTATCTAGAACTCGTAATTTCATATATTTGATCAGGATTATACATATACGGCGGCCCACAAAAATATTTGAACACTTGTGGAAACTTTTTCTGAATATGTATATTATATAAAATATTTTGCACGAGTTATGACACGATATAACCATCATGGTCACCCACATTGAGAAAATTTGAAACAAATTCGAAAATATACATAAAAGTTAAAGATATTTATTGTAAACGTACATTTAAAAAAAGTCACAAAATTATTAAATAGTTAATTACTTTACCATTATATTGTATCGCTAAGTAAATTTCAAAAAGTTTTGTATGATAATGAATTTATAAAAATTTTCTATAATAAATGTTCAAGTTACTTTCGTGAGTCGTCGTATATGCTCGTATCTTGGTTATTTTTAATAATTTAGAAATAATTTTGAATAGATGGTACTTTTTAATATCGGCGTATGATGCGATCGTACTCGTAAACGAGAGTTCCCCATTTCCAGTCCATGCAAATGCTTTCGAGGTGGCCTCGAATTCAGTACGACATTAATAACGTTTCACTTCGTTCAAAGAAAAGGATCCGTGATGTCACGTCGCCAATATCTGTCGTTCGATTTTTTAAATAACCAGTTTCCGAGAATGGAAACGGGGAAGAATCGAGATCTACCGTTCACTGTGTTCAATGATTTTCGCTTTGAACAATTTTTAATACCGCGTATCTATGTATAAGAGGAAAACACATGGAAATTTTTAATATTACGAAAGACTTCATTATCGCAGCAAGGCTTTTAGTTAAATCACTGATTTCCATGGGATTTAGAATTTAATAGAACTTAATACAGAATATATTATATACTATATACTAGAATTTAATACAGAATATTGATTCCTTGGAATTATACATTTTACGATAAATGTCTCTAGTCTATCTGGAACAAGACACGTACTAATAACGAGGGAAAAAATTAATCGAGAGAGTTGAATAAAAAAAACTTTGTAGGAAAAATTAATCCTTCAACTGAAAGATGTTGCAAAATATTGCGAAAGATCATCGTTTTACTTCTTTGAATATTTTCAAAGAGATTTTGTCTTAGTAATTCCCCAAGGATTTATGTTTCTTTTACTTATCATAATCATTAAGCGTGATACAATTTGTTATAATTCGTTTGAAAATAATTTTTACGCAATACCATTTAAATCCTCATGATATTAAATACTTTTATAATCCTTTAAGGTTTAAATTATATTAAGACGACTATACGAGTAGTAACTTTCTTCTCTTGTCCATGGTAAATGAACAGAATTTTCCGTCTGGAAAAACGATGCCCTTTGACGTAAAAGACAGATTCAGCTTTGCATACTTCGACGCTAATCCGTTTTAATGCCACAGAAGATTCGTGATAACGAAGGCGTATCCGTTGCTTTTATCCTTACAGTAATAACTATAGTCTGTTTTATCTGTATGCTTGTTTCTAATCTGAAATTTTCATATCTTTTCAAGTCACTAGTAAGAAGCGTTTCTTTTGATGCTATAGAGATTTTTATTATCTCTATTATTATTTTTTATATATATTTTATATATTTATTATTTTAGTTTCTCTTTGGATTACGTGGTTACCTATACATGTACATGTATATCTTTGTAGGTACCTATTATATATAGCTACAGTATCACATTTGACAACGAAGTTATGAAAATTTTATGAAAAATCTACGGTTTGTGTCAGTAATTTCCAAGACTTTGAGACGACTGTATAATTGCTTCTGTTTTTGTAAGTTACGTCCGAGGATATCATGATCTTTTTATACGTCAGATTGAATAAGTTTCATGCAAATTAAAAGTACAAAAATTTCTGTGTTAAACGAATTAGCTGGCAGCCGTTTTTTGCTTTTTCTTGGCTAACAGAGAAGGAAAGATGTAGAAGGTTAAAGATTTTAGTTTCGACGCTGGTAAGATGGAGTAAATCTCATTAAAATCGCAGTACGAGTTTCACTCCTTTAACTCGGAACAAGAAGAAAAGACTGGCAACTCGAAGGTATCGTTAATGAACTTCGTCCGTAAGAGAAAAGCTTCATATACTCCATCCATCTCTGATACAGTTATAAGCGCATGTTTACAATATTTCTTCCAAGACTTGACAAATGAAAGTTGGGAAGAATAATTCGTACGTTTCATCGCAGTTTCATTCTCTAACTCGAATTCGAATTTTAATCGGATAGATTCACTTTCTGATGTTTTATTCACTGCGCAAAATATGTTTTAAAGATACGGAATATCCACAGGATAAGATCTAATAACTGGCTAATATTATAATTATTATATTTCTATGTATCTTTCAAAGATCTAATTATCATAAAATATTCTAGGAAAAATTGCACGAAATGTAATACTTCACACAAATATCAATTCTACAAGTTTTCTTTTATAGGAAACAAATTTCGTTACTTTACGATCAACGAAAATAGAGAATGACGAAAACAAATAATTTTTTACGTTTCATCTTTGGTCCTAGTCGAAATCAGATCAGTATTAGCAGTATTACATTAAAATTCATTCGATTTCAGAAACAAATTTCACTCGATTCAGTAGCCTAAATATCACTGTCTTATACAATACCGTTCAGTTCTCTCCACACGCTCCATTCGAAATCAATGCTCATATAAATTACCCTGTACTCATTATCTCCGCTTGCCTCTCGTTCCAATCCCTCGATGTATCCTTCTGAGAATGCATACGAGAATCTATTCGTCGGCGCAAGCCAAGAGGATGGTGAAAGTGCTTCGAGTGAAACCGGGATCGGGCGGCATCTCATTTAGGTTGCCAAGGCTTTCTACGAGAGCAGGTTGAACAAGATGAAGGAAGAGGGGTTGAACGTCGATTATACGAGGCGATGGTAGTTAAAGAGACACTGTGTTCCCAATGTAAATGTATTTAGACGTCTCAAAACTACTTACATACATCCCTCCGTATATCGGCCTTTCCTTTGTTGTTCCCAGTAAACATTGGCTTGTTTGACCGAAGGAAAAGTTGTGTCGATTGGGCGCGAGACCTGTCAACGATTTCGTGTCAAAGAATGGCAACAGGAAATCCGGTCACTTCGATTTTCTTTTTATTTTCAACCAATCCCTCTCCCCTTTTTATACACTCCTTTCCTTTCTTTTTTTTCAAACCCACTCGTGTTCTAGACGAAAGGAGTGTATTCATTGTCCACTCGCGAACTCCTCGAGCTTTCGGGATCAGGAAAAAGGATTGCAGAGGGTGAGACAGGGGTTGGAGATTGATTGTGAGACTGCCAGACGCAGACTAGCCTCGCTTTCTCCGGTTTTTCTTCTCGTTGCTGTTCGAGGTTTGATGAATTTACGATAACGTTTATGTCCAGCTTGTTAGCTTTCCTTATGTCGTCTACTGATTGAATTTGTTTTGTGTTTTGTATTGTTCGCGTGCGTGCAATGTCCTTGGGTTCTCGATCGATAGATAAACAGATATTCGGTCATAAGGGAATCACGCGAGAACGTGTTTAGGTCGCGTGTGTAACGTTCGAAAGCAACAAGTAATATCCGATGTCATAAATTTGTATAGCGATATTTGACGTTGTATATTTCCATATCATGAATTCTGTTATTACGTTAAACTGTCAATAATTGCAAAAAATATTAATAATTTAATATTAGGATAAGATACGATCAATTTGGAATATGAAGAAATTTTTAATTTTCACTTTACGTACATATGTAATAATCATTGATTGATTGAAATTTGAAACTTATTTATGATACAAAACAATATTCATGCTATTAATAATTTTACTAAGAATACTAATAGTAGTAGTATATTTTATTAGCTGTCGGCATTGCAAGAGGGCTTACGATTTTCTACGTATTTCCAATTGCAAAACTCTTACATGCCGCCTTATTAGTTACTTAACTCTGCTTATGAAAATTACGTAATTTTGAACGTCACACTAATATATATTAAGGATATTAATAATTCTGTATAAGAAACATACCTAATCAATCACAATGTTCAATATTATCTTTTCATATTAATCAATAGAGAAATATTTTTTGATTTATTTAAACGAATGTCTCTTTAAATTTGAAATTCGTTTAATATCCAAGACAATATTTTCTCATAAAACAGATATTTACAAAAAATATAAAGTAAAACTCACCATATCGTTGATTGTACGAAGACGTAACATACACACTGGTACACTAATATATTAATGATACACTAATTATACCATATTGCGTTTTAATTAATGAAACGAAATAAATCCACTGAATGAAATATTAAAAAAAAGACATGGAAGAATTATACGACGAGGCACCAAAGTCGAACGCAAAAACAAGACTGAGCTAAAAGTCCCGGGCGGGCGGCGCGATATTAGAATTCTTATCCGAAAGGGACGATAGTAGGGCGATCGGGGTGGGGTTACACGGCGGGAAATTCACAGACCCGAGAATCTCGGAGCGTAAACAGAGAATTTCTGGTTTCCAATTCTGGAACAACGCCTGGTGAATTGTTCAGGATGTTTACCATTTTACAGTGCCACTTTCGAGCCGGATTGTAACGTGTAACTCAAGGAATTTCTTGGAAAATGTATCTTAGAAATGAATCAGGACGAGTGTAGTCGTCTCGTGCGTCGTAATGCATAGCTACGATTCCAGTTGGATTTTAACGAAAATCCAATGATCCGACAGAAAATGCGAGTGTTGCTGCGAGGTAAGAACTGGAACGATATGCCTTCATAGGGATTGCGAACATTTTCTTTTATCTGTATATAGCTATTAGTGTGCTATTATGCATAATTGTAATGATTTTGAAGAGTAAAATCATTGCGTTCTGATTTATTAAAATAGATCTTGTCGGAAATAAACAAGCGTCCGGGTATTAGTTAAAAAGAAACTAAAGCACGATTTTGTTTGATATGCCGATACGAATCGACAAGATTCGAATAACGAGTTAATTCATTTTTCCCATTGAAGAACTGAATCAGGATGAATATATCGATTCCCTCTGAGAGTTCCCGCACATTGATTGAACAAAGTGGAAACAGAGGATGGAAGGAACTGGAAAATTGCATGAATAACGGAACGGCAATTAATTATCTTAATTGTTATCGTACTCAATGACAACTTGACAATCGACGGGCAATGGATATCGTTGATAATTTCATAAATATAAAATGTAGTAATTAATTGCATCGACAGAAGGAGAAGGGTGAAAAATGTTAATGGAAAGATAATTTTGAATTCTGAACCTTTTCAATCCCATCGGTTTAAATAATTATGTTTTCGATGAATCAATTAGCGACTACGACAAAGTTGAGAAAAATATTATGACTTGCATCGTTTTACAATGTATACGGTGCATTTGTTCGCGAAACTATTTGAAACTTGTAGAAACTTGTGATGACGAATATATCGTTATGCGTTGTATAAAACCTTTTGAAATTTCATTAGCACTTTATACGAATATCACGATTGTATTGATAAAATTTGAAATGAGTCTGAAAATGTATAGAGAAGTTGCGAGATATTCGTTGCAAACATAAACTTGGTAAATATCGTCAAAGTATTTTGTCAATTATTCACAATTAATTATTCGTTATATTAGAAATTTCTATTAATAACTATCTGTGCTTTTTTCTTTAAGTTTCTCTTTATCTAACTTTTTCGAGGTACTGTATATGCAAATATTCTTTTCGTTACCATTTTTATTTAACAAGCAAGATTTTTCATTGTGGTATGTGTACATGTACAAAATTGTATTCTTCTCGGAGACAGAACGTGTGAGTTATTCAAGCACGTATATTTCGATCTAGCTATGCCACAAAAGTAAAAGGTTCATATTTTCAACTTTGCTATCACATTTCTGCCATTTGTACATCTCTTCTCCTCTCCTATAGTTCGCGTCTCTATACGTTCAATATGCATGCGGTGCGATATGTATCCCGCTGAGTTTTTCTCCTTTCCGATTATTAAATATTAATATACCATACGCTATATATATCTTGGATCTTTTCGATCCACACGCTGCCTTGTATCCTTCTATCAGACGTACAAGCATAAAGAAAATCCTCCAACATATCCTCGTATTTTCCCTCGGTACTTTCGTCTCGGTTTTTTCCTTACCATTGTGAAATACTGAAATACGAATCCTTGGTTGGAATCCGTTTTTTCTTTTCTCCTCGTCAAAAGAAGGTTTGCTTCGGAGGTGTAGAAAAAAAAAAAAGAAAAAACTGTGGAATTTTATCCATTTCGTAATGGTCGAACTAGGAAGCCCAAAACTCCAAATCTTCTTTCTCTTATCTCACAAGTATTCGTAAGTTTCCTAAATTAATTTTAGACTTTCTATCGAATATCTCCGAAAGCTTATTTATCCGTAAAAGAGCTCGTAAAAATGTAGCAGATTGAAAAAGGGAATGTGGATGATCCGTGTCTTCACTGTGCAGTACAATCGATGAATTTGCGGTGACACTTTGAGAAATTTTAAGAGATCCTTTCGAACGATCTTAAACGTCGACATTTCCGAGTGGAGTAAGGAGAGATCCTCCTTATCTTGATTCACCGCAGAACAGTTTGATTCGAGATTGGACCAAGGTATTTCCAATTTTCCCGCGTGGATCGATCGATGCCGCTTTTTACCCCATTCCCACCAATTTAGACTCTTCTTCTTGTCGCATCAGCAAATTAGATTACACCAACGGCTCTTTCCGTTTTCTTTTTTCCCTCGGTTTACTTCATTTACTTCGAGCTTCGATAACTAATAAAGCCGCTGTAACAAGTAATTCAACGTGCCTGTAATTTTCTCTTGAACGACAATTTCGAGGAGGAAAAAAGCAATAAAGAATTATAGCAAGAATTTTGGTAAAATGTATTTGTTAGTACATCTCTTACGTACGAATCTTTTTATCGGTTATCATTCAAATTGAAAGAGCGTAAATTGTATTCGAGGTTGCGAGTAGTCTTATTTCATTCGCGTATCTCGGAAATGACTGAAAATAGAAAAATTATATAAATAGAAGTATCTTATATCTTTAAATTGAAAGTTTATCAGTATAAAGAGATTTAAGGAATTCTGCTGCGATATTCTCCATTAACTCCGTAGGCAAATAGATATACATTTACATAATCCGTAGATAAGCTTAAGTATTCAACTGTCTTAGACTTTAAAAAAGTTTGAACAAATTTTTAAATACTTTCCAAAGCCTTTACCATGTTATACGATTCTTTGTTGAGTCGATAGCGTAAAATTCTTTTTAAAGAAATTCGAGGGTCGTCAACGATTTTAATCTGTCAAAGAAGGGATTAACAAACCACAAATTAAGGAAAGATAAAAAATAGTATCTTATCCTGAACGATTCCATTTCAAAAAATTTTCTCTTGGCGACATTTTTTATACAATATTTCTTGGAATATTTACAAATGAAAGTTTGAGAATAGTTTGAGAGCCACTGTTGCATCGGTGGAGACCGAAAATGCTGAAGGTGCTTTATTCCCGAAAGACCTTCCATATTTCTTGCGGCGAATGGCATTTGAGGCCGTACAAAGTTATCGTTCAGACCGGAATAAGAGCCAATAGTCTGTAACAGGTAATATTACAGACGTAATTTCCTATCCGCGTTCTCCTCGGCAAACTAACGGGAAATCCGTCCCCGGGATGGAAAAGGGGATTTTCAAGGAGATGAGGAGATAACGCAAATTTACTGTCCGCTTGTTTTCGATTCTCTTAGCCGGGCTATGCTTACGGGACTTAACTTTGTTTTAATAAACGCGACCGAGTTTCATTGCGGGGCCCTCGCTGGTTTATCAAGCAGGAAGAATAATCCTTCATTTACGGAGGTATTCAGCCACGCCCCTTTTCTCTTGGCTTTTATACCTTTAACTGAATAGTGGAGAAACACTCACCGCTTTATGAAGTAACGTTAAACCTTCTTTCGGAACTTTCCTTATCGTATCCCTATTATGAAGCCTGTATTCGTTATCGGTAATCCGGTTACGTGGTTTTTTCATATTCTCTTTCTGATTATCGTTATCGACGACGCTGAAAGCGGAAAACGAGATAAGTCGAAACGCGCAATATAACGTGAAAAGATGCGGGGATTTTTAACGCTTGTTATTTGCCGACAAACTTGAAATCAACATTGTCGGAGCAGAGAGAGATTTGTTGCGAGAAAATTCGAATTTTTCCAATTTTAGACTTTCTCGAAAAATTCTATGGTAACCTGTTGCTCGCGTATATCATACGCGTTTTGTTTCACGCCTCGAACGAAATGAAAACGGCTGTTACGCCGTTGCAGTTTAGGTTAAGTATAAAGTACTTCGATTTATTATTAAGCGTCGAGCAGTAAAACTGTAGAAACTATAGAAATCGGATAATACGAAAATTTCGTTTCAGCTTGCTTTCCCTTCGATCGATCGAGCCTCGTTTAATACGAATTTTGATAAAACGTCTATTGTAATTAAATGGCACGAACTGAATCGGCACTCGTCGAAATTGTTTTGCGTAAGAATTTCTACGAGGACGAAACAAATAGTTTCTGATACATTTTCGCTTTCGCGATCATAGGTATAATCAGAGAAGGCGCCGGTAGAATGGTACGGGATAAGTCAGCCGCGGGCGTAAACTACAACAACTGTTAACTGCATCGACTGTAAACTTTGCCGGTAGTAAAACGCATAAATAATGGAAACTTGGTGCTGTGCAGAGATAATAGAGAACGGGCTAAATGTGTTTCCACGTAGCCGGTGACAATAGATAACTGTACAGTAGAAATGTATAGCATAAGTCAGACACATGCAGCCGCCTTGAAGCGGTACAAACTACTTCAACCATTAGCTATACTACTCGTGACGGATATCTGTATTTTATCCTTAACGATGCTGTTTTGGTAATTGTAGACACTAGTAAATATCGAATTTTTCTTTTCTTCCATTCTATGTGAACGTGGTTCGACATAATTTAGTCGTATCTTTAGATTAATCAATCGACTCTCGTAATATATTGTAGTATCGTGGACGAAAGGCCTAAGAGATATCGGACGAACTATAAACAATGTCGCGAGAAAGCCGAAGTGCCGACAGGCCCAACGATGTATCGTCCTTCGATCGAATAGTTTCGCGGAAAAGACCTGCGCGATTGGGGAACACGCGCGTGGTGGGGCTAAGACTATCGAGATATGTATAATTTTATGTGCTAGATTAGGTTAGATGCGTAGTAATACTACTTGTATGTAAATATCAGTGTGTAGAAGCATGTTTGTACGCGACGTCTCGTAAACAAATGAATGTAAACTGTTCAATCGGTTAACAGTCGGGTATGGAAGAAAGTGCTGAGACGCGTGCAAGTGTGTATCGATGAATATCTTTGAAATCGTTTATCAAATAAATATATAACTATTCTAATATAAAGACCAAGTGTAAATTTAGCGTTCCTATACCATTATTTCGGCTATTAAGATTCAAAATTCTTAACAAAGACAAAGGACAAAGCGATGCTAAGGGAGAAAGACGAATTAACAGTCGGTGTTAGTTGAAAAGTCAAAGAGTGTAAATCGAAAAGTCAGAGAGTGCGAATTGCGTTGTCAAAAGAGTGTTGCTAGCTTAGTCGAGAGAATGTGGTACGCGTAAGAGAGAGAGAGAGAGAGCGTTGGAGAGTGGTGACAAGAGTTGCAAATTAACCATCTAGTTGTCTTAATTATAATACGTTATTGTGATTAGTTCATGTTAAACAACCATCGTTTCCTGTTTAATCAACATCCGTTTAATCCATTCATCGTAAATAAACTAATTGTAGTAAAGATCCTACAATACGCTTAAAACTATTCTGCGGTATGTGGTGAAATACTTGAGTCAGCCACTTTATCGTCGATCACATAAAACAAGCATCTTGAAAACGAGAGAATAATCTTAAATCCAACGTAGATTATTTCTTAAACGGCGAACAGAATGCTTGAGAAACGATCCATCGTAGTTGTGTCTGAAGGATCGGGGACGCAATTTTCCATGGTGGTCGAAGGCTAGGCTCCGGCGAAACCAAGTAAAATCGCGAGGCAGGACAGATTGAGAGGCAACGAGAGGGACCGAGAGAAATTTACTGCTCGACTCATTTCGCTCTCTCGGAATAAATGGACACTTGTCTGGGAACGATGTAAGCTTGCGGGAAAAGACAAGGCTTCGGTTGTTTATCACCAGAGACAAACGCAGCGATTAAGGCAGAAATAAACGCTTCACTTACCGGCGTCGCGCACGATTCATAAAGCTCTCTAAGTGTCCATTCCCTAGACATGCTAGGCACGAGATCCGTGGATTTCCCTTCGCTACCGACAGTGTCCTGCACCGACTCTGCTACGTGCCACGACGTGGAATTAAATGTCCTTTCACTATCTACTCGACACGGCTCTCGGCGTGAAGCATGTCGACGCTGCAACAAAATGAAACGGCCCCGTTATTCTTGGCGAACCGGCATGGGGATTGGCCGAATCGTTGCGCGACCATTTGCGTTCAGAAAAAGAGGACCGACTGCGATTCGATCGTGAGAGAAATCGTTACGAATTTAGCAACATAAATTATAATAAATAGTAGCAATGGGATAAATAATAGCAACATATTTAGAAACATAAATTATTTCTAAGAAAATTGCTATATTTTTGTTTATCTGTGTTACGTTCGATCATCTCCTATATTCATCTGTATCTCAATAATAAATGCAGTCGTGTGTAAATAATTTTTGCAGGCTATTGCAAAAGATGTATAGAATGTATTATGTAAAATATGCAAAACGAACGAGCACGAAGATTTCATTTTGTTCAAACTGTCTTTTACAACTGAAACCAATGTTTAGGTAACAATAAGGCTATGTTTCGTCTTTCAAACGGAATATTCTTACTTACTTGAACCTACAACAACAGTTTTGGAGATGAAAAGAAACGTTGAAGAAATTTAGAGACTAAAATTTTATTTTTCTATTTAATTAAAAGCTATATTCGCGAGCATTTCTTTGGAGAGATGACGTAGCAATAAATTAAGCTGTTTTGCATCTAAGGAGGAGATATTTCGCGGCGCAATGTCGTTCATGCGATGTGTTGGATGAGATATCTTGCTACGTAGCGTTGTTCATGTGGAGTTATGGACGAGACATCTCGCGTGTCTTTTCATTAAGGTGCGAGATATCTCGGTCATAAATTCAGATAAAAATCTGTTCGTGAGACATGTCATCTACGGGCACGCTAAACGCAGGACATTCCGTATCTTGAAACACACAATTCTTTTAAATATTTTTACACGAAAGAATATTCATACCGAAAAGCATAAATATATTCATAGATTCAAGGGAAAATATAGTTCGTGAAATATTTCACGAAATGACTTTTTATGTATGTCACGATGTATATATAACACACATATATGAACAGGATGAATTTATGTTATGAAAATTAGACATACACGTAAAATATCTCTTTTAAAGCTTTCTATGAACGAAATTCTCTCACGAAAAATCTCATTTGCAATTGTAAAAGAATGAGAAACTTCGCGAGTCTTGTAGTGAATTTTAATAAAAAAGTTATCACATTTGAAAGTTTAATATTTGGAAATAAGTGGTATTTCGGTTTAACGTGAATTTCAGATGTAAGAGAATACTACGACTTGTCAATATTCCTTGTTCCCTCGTATTTTCCGTAGCTAGTAGAGCTTGTTCTTTTAATCTAGACTTTGATCGAAGAGTATTAGGAGCTTCTTTCAGTCTGAGAAGTAATGTTTCGCGCGATTCCTTGAGCCAGTCTCATCAGTTACACCTAAAGACACTGCAGATTTAATCCGAGTATTATGTGTCAGGCATCGTAAGGGTGTTGCCTCGAGAGAAAAGTTACACTTCTCCTTCGTTGTGTACTTAATCAATATTGATGTTGGATCAAGCCACAATTCATTCGGCGCATTCCTACCCGGCCCTATATCGGCCCAAGTGACATGTTAAGCTTGCTTTACGACATCGAATAAAAGCATCGAAGTAACGTTGACGACGCAAGGGGAAACGAAGCCAGTGATCAACGATGCTCTCCTCGATCACCAGACGAAAGCATTTCAGAGAATTATTCTTACTCGACTTTCAATGTTTCTTTTCAGCCTCCCTTTAATCATATTCGTTATTACCATAATTCGTTGTTTCTTCTGCGTTTATAAGAAATTTCATGCAATTCAGAAAATTTCACGTTATCCTCTTAATTTCCTCTTTTCAAAGATTTTGTCTACTCGAGATTATATAATAAATATATAGATACGTATGTGTTCAGATTTTGTTTATATATTAGGTTGTCCGAAAAGTTTCTTTCGTTTCGTAAGGCGATAATAGACGAACAACAATTTCTGTTTTATATTATTTTATTGAATTAGGTATGATCCATTTCGTTATATCTCTATTATTATATTCGTGCATAATTCAATAAACTAATATAAAACAAAAAACATCGTGCGTCTATTATTTGTTTATAAAACGAAAGAAAATTTTCAGACAACTTAATACGAATAAATTACAATTATATACTGTTGAGAAGCAATTGCGCTTTCTCTCTTAAACGTAAAAATTAAAGAAATTTCATTCGCCTTTTACGAAGAATCCATGGCTGATCAAAGATTTTTATATTATTCGGTACAAGTATATTTCTCGGTGCAAGTATTTCCTACATAACGAGCCCACAGCGAGTATCATCAAAGTACAGTTCGTTTATTAGCAAGAATTTGAAGCGGTATTACTTTAAAATTCGTATCAGATAGAACAAACGCTAGGGTGTATGCGTGAAATCTGCTCGTAACAGTATCGGAGAATCATTTTCCAACATGAGACCAGTGTGTTCGCCATGGACGAGCCATTTCGGCTAAATAAAAGGTACGATTATTGGTACATCTTTGTCGTGAAAGTAGTCGTTGTCGCGATTCATTCACCGTGGCTAAAAAGTATATATAAAAATACTTCTTGAGTGTGTATCAGCCATTATGGCTCGGCAATCTAGATTTCTATGCACATCGCGACACACTGACAATTCTATTACACGTTCGCCAACCAATTATCATATCGATTTCGAATCTGATTACATTCGAACGCCTATTTCCTTGCAGCGTATATAATCGCCGAGTAATCGATATAATTATACAATTCTCGTGTCTACCTCGTCCTGGATCAACTGATTAACGACTCAAGTATCGCCAATATGCATTCCGATGTTAGTTTCGAGGCAAGACCGTCTTCCAGACTGTATATACTAAATTATAGAGTCGCTCGAGTATTATGATTAGTTAGATAGATTATACGATTAGGTAAGTAGGGGAGATGGGAATTAGATATTACAGGCGACGATTAATTAGTTACGAAATCAGGAAGTTTGGAATGTTGTTGCCTGGAATTTTGAATTATTTATATAAATTTTCGTGTCTCAAACTGCATATTTAGAACTTATTAATTTTTATTGGTATCTTATCAATTACGAAATGGTGAAATCAACAAGTTCGCAGAATCGCACTTAGAGATCGTGTATTTTAAATTTTCCGTATAAATTTCGATGTTTTGTGATAGAAATCCGTTATCTCGCACGATAGAGTCGTAACTGTTTCACAAATCCTAGAGTGTTGTACAGTGGTATTTTTACGGAGTTACGTGATTTTTCGAAAAGAATAACAAGAAAAAGAAGTAAAGCGAAAGAGGATATATAAATTCAGTGAACGCTCAAACAGTAAAGTAAAATATCAGATAAGTCCACAGCCGTTAAAAGGACACGGAAGTGACAGGGATAGTACGGAGAAGGAGGGGCGGCACTTCATCGATCGGGAAAATCGATCAAGAGAACGTCCATTCGTTTGCCCGATAAAAACTTTCTCAACGACTCTCTCCAGTCCTACCTTCTACTTCACATCTTTCCCTCTCCCCTTTGTTCTACTACAATATCTTTTATACCACGACCTCGTTTTCTCGAAGGGTTCGTAGAACCCGTGACTGAAACCGAGGCCAGGGCAAAGGGGGGACATTTGAAACATTAAATTCTAAATGAAAAGGCATCTCGAGCAGGACTTCGGAATTTCAGGTCGCAACGATAGAGAGAAAGAGAGAGAAAGAGAGAGAGAGAGAGAGAGAGAATAAAAGGAAAAGGGAGAAATAGCATGGGGGAAAGAATGGCGTAAAACTGAAGCTGTAAAACGTGGCCAGAATCTTTCACGGTAGATTCAACGGAGTCTTCCTCCGCGTCAAGGCTTACGCGAAAGGAAAGATATTCGAGAATGCTCGGAACAACTTCCACTTTTACATAACGTCTCATCCGAACGAAGGTGAAAACTCAAGGTACTTGGTCAAAAATATGTTTGCCTGGTGACGCGGAGAGCTATCTCAGTTACCTAAGGTTCAATGTCTTCGAATTCTTTCTTGAATTTTGGACAGAATAATCAAATTGTTGTATATTATGAGACGCCATCAATATTTAATATAATAACGAACAAATGAGAAAATATCGTGTACTTTAAGCCTAGCAAACGATGTTTTGAAGCTCGACAGAAGTCGTGAAAGTCGTATTCTTCACACTCGAGGTCGCTCGAGTATCGTGCAACGATCATCTTGTCATTCGGTCGGATCGCGTAGGTGATCGAAGTCACGTTTCTGATACTTAAGGTCACTTGGTGGTTGTGGTTGGTCATTAACGTAGTATCATGGATAGATAAGGACGTTTGAGATCGACGCCGTGACGATAGCTATCGAAGATGAATGGATCTTTGAGATTAGGTATTAATCGACGATCGATCGTCGAGTGTTTCGTTTGTTTCGTATTTATTTGATATTAGGTGATATGATATCATTACGTTTTGCCTTTATTTCGTAGTTAGAATACACGTCGTTAAAAACGAGAAAGGTCACGTTCGAATGATACTGTTGTAAGTTCAATTGAATTCATCGTCGAATCAGCCCATGTTCCAGAATCGCCACAAGTTAATCATTTTCATTGCCCTTTTATCTCATACTTCGTGTTACCTGTTCCCCACGAGGAATTTCGATAGTAGTGGAAATCAGTCATCTTTTCCGGCCACGCCACTGGGGAGGAGAACGAAAACGGTTGGAGGCAACGATCGGGGGAAACCGATGATAGAAGTGGACCGAGAGTTCGTCCGGGCACGTAAGACGATAAATCATGCGGTTACAACACGTCCATGTGAATGCGCACATGCATGAATTACACCTGCGGTTATGCGTATGAATGTGTATGTCGTTCACGAAAATGTAGTTAGTATTCGTATAGAACTACATCCGTATACAGGTCGTTTCTAAACTGATAACAGAACTTTCGTTACGAATTTCGTTCATTTCTACGGATGCATTTGGAAGATCGAGAGACACGAAGATTATTCGTATCCTTTGTAGCTATATTTCTTTCATATTTCCATCAACGGAAGCAGGTTTCAGTTGAAAGAAAAATTTGATTTCCGCGTTCGCATGGTAGATCGTTTCAATCTCTTTGAAGTAAAATTCTTCATTTGCTAGAATTGCTTCCGTAACAATGCAGCCTGTTTGTGCATACAAATATTGGTAACGCATATCCAAGTGTTCGCAGCTATATCGTAGCTGCTGCGCGTGTTTGCACGCGCAAGTATAAGTAGATGCATACGTTTGCTCTCTATATATTTGGTTACGTTCACGCGCACACACCAAATTGCGTATATACTGTCTTTCACATACTACGCATACGTATAAACGCAGAGTACGTAGAATTAAATAGATATTGCGACCCAAAAAGCAGTTGTAGTTTCGAGTATTCGTATGTCTTCTCGGATCAATCTTATCGCTGGATTCTCTCAAGTCTTAATTAACCTTCAGAGTCGTTCAATTATCGATACGAAAATTATTTAACTTTTTATTTTGCTTTCGAAGCGTTTATCGTAAAACTTTCATCTCCGCAGATATTTTTCAGCGAAAAGTATTACGAAAATTATTATAGATTTTCTGAAATTATAATTACTCATCGAGTTATCGATATAAAAGTGATCTTAAACTTTTATTGCATATTTTATTTAAGCGTGTATACTGAAATTTGAGTTTCTGTAAATGCGTCTAATGAATGAAAATTATTACCAAATTAATAGTAAGCAGTTCTAGATAGTATATTTTACGATTATAAATGAATAAATTTACTATAGATAATAGATAACACAGTATACGTTGAATTATACGCAGTAAATAATAAATCGAATGATCTCTGATGACCTATTTCGCTGTCTTAAATCAAATGGTAGATGTAACTGCTGTCAGTCGCATTGCACGGTTGGTACACCGTAAAATTTTATTGTATAGCTCGACGCGCGTACGTCGAACAACGTGGCGCAGCAGATTTTTCTCGCGCGTAACTTTCCGAATAAAACGAAAATAATAAAATATCGAGTTCGAGTGGAGCATAAACTCTCGCGTCCTTCGTTCGCAGTCGTGATAAAAGCGACTGCCGAATTTTTCAAACCCGTGAATCACGGTAATCTCCTTGACGATTCGGCAAACTAACTTTCTGTTTAAGATCATAGTCTATAAAAACTTCACTTTTATAGCGTCTATGATGTAGATTATAGTATGATTATTGCGTGATTATGTATGCACGTATTGGGTTGTTCCGAAAGCGTCTTTCGCTATCTGCACGCAGCTGCTTTATCTGGCAATGTTTATACAAACATGAAACCTAATCCGTCAAATGTAAATAGAACAACGTAATAGAATAAAATGCGCCATACATAATTCAATAAAATAATATAAAACAGGAAATGTTGCGCATCTATTATTTTCATATAAAAGGAGGGAAACTTTTGGGACAATCTAATATTAAACATGTTATTTATACATTCTATAGCATAGCGATGATGGACAGATGTTTTGTGTATCAAATAATATAATAATGGAGATGTATTTTTATCGGTTACTTATAGTTATCCAACACAAAATTCAGCTGCTTTTAAATTATAAAAAGTACTTAGGGAAGTTGTATAAATTTTCAAAGTCGTTAAAATGTATGGAAATTGATTCAGACATTATTCGTGTTTATATTGTTAACTATCGATCGTTACCTTTTTAATGAAACAGAGAGAAAAGTGGACTTTTTAATAACAGAGTTGAAATATTTGAAAATTCCTCGCTGTTCTTCTCGATATTTGCCAACAACAGTTTGCTTTCTTCTGTTTTAATAATATACGAACTTGTACATTCAGAAATTTAGAACCCCAGAATTATTCATTAAATTATAACAAGGATATCTTTTTCATTGTCAAGATGATAGAGATCTTCTACTTGAGATCTATTTCACGAATAATTGCCTTTTCTTATTTATATTATTCTTTTAATAATGATGTTTCGAAGAACACACAAAGATCACAGGAGAATAATATTTTCCGATTGTAACGTGACTTTCTAAGGAAGTTTTCTGGAAGCCAAAGTTATAGTTAAGACCAGTAATATTTAGAAAATTTTGTAGGGGATGAAACAACGTATAAAACATGCACATGAAAAAACAACAAATGACCAAAAATATTCGCTGTTTCTCGCACTACTCTGTACTCTTTGCACGTTAAAATTTTATTAAAAAAAAAAAAAAAAATGGCATTTCGTACGTATCAATTTTGTCATAACGTTTCTCGAACGTCCCTTTGTCGATCATTTTCCACAATCCCTTCCATTTCTTGCTCCATTGCTCGTGTATTCCGAGAAGAGCTCGCAATTCCACAACTAGTCGAGTGATCGCGAAAAGGCTAGCAACGGCATCCCATCGCAAATTTTCTCCCCTCTCCGTGAAAGTTATGTTCACGCGGACTGCACAAAAGTTAGGCACGTCCGCACACGATGGCCGATTCTCCTGCAGTATCGCCGACCATCCCCGTTCTAGAAGCGTATCTCGGGCGAACGAAAACTTGGCTATCGTTAAGCAAATTGATATCGGCCGTCGTCGGAAAGTTTCGTGCCGCATAAGCTTCCTTTATGGCGTGCACGAAAACCGTGAACCGTGTACGTATCTGCGCGGCCGAGTTCGCGTAACGCACGGATTATTGGCGCGCGAACTTCCGCCCGAGAGTTCTGTGTCGTCGATAGAACGTTCCCCGGAACGAGATTCTGGATTATCGGATGCCGACAACCGGCTTTCCAAATTGTTTCGACCCCGTATCGAAACTTTCAACAAGGAAATTTATTTCAATTCCAGGAGGAGGCGGAACTGTTCAATCTCTCTAATTTCTCTTCTACGACTGCGACACTTATGTCACCAATTTTATTCAAATCAATCATTAAAGTAAAGACTATCGTCACAGGCTATTTAAATTATTACCCAATACGTACAGTGTTCGCGAATGCACTTCTAATTTCTATACATTTATGGAAAATTTGAAGATACTAGAATACGCAGAATTATTCAAATCAGAATTGTAATTAGACCGGCTTTTTATATTATATTCGCAAAAATATAAGTTTGCATAAAGATTCTCAGTCTACTCGTGAAAGTATTTACGATATATGTATATCTGTGATCTCTTTAATTTTGCGATTTAATAACACATTAATCAGATTAATTTGCGACTAATGGTATTTATTATATTTACGATTCCTCTATGTGCGATTTAATATCGCGCTCTAATACGCGAGAAAATTGTCGAAAGTCGAATGTTTTCTGGCAAGATTTTTCTCTAATTTTTGAATGACAAGGAATTGGATTTATTAGTGGAAATTTGGACCGAGTTGTTTCGCGTACACGATACGTTAAAAGCTCTATCTACAGCAAATGTGCACGTTTACGAGTAATAACTGTGCTTCGGCGCTTCGTTGGGTGGATAAATAAATAGCGTACGGTTTGATAGGTATCAGGTTCATGTGTATTTTGAATGAATGAAAATGGGGAATGTTTTCATATTCGATTTTGTATCCATTAGTAAATATATTTTCATTGCAGCATATTGACGGTAGATGTTATACATACACATAGACGATGGTTATATGATCTTTATATATTTTACGATGGTTATATGACGATGCTTTTCTATACACAGGGTGTCCTACATTTAAACGATCAAACGTCACCAATATGTTCTATGAGTAAGAGTAAGAAGAAAACTTTATATAAACACAGGCTTGCAAACGTCTAACAAAAAGGTTATAACAAAAGTACGAAATCGAAAATTAATAGAGAGACGAGACGTACGAACGACTAGACAAACATTATCATGGAAGATTGATTGGTCTGGGAAGATACATTGTTTGGCTCGCGAGATCGCCAGATTTTATACCTCACTTTTATTTGTGGGGAACAGTGAAAACGATTGTGTATCGTACAAGAGTCAATTCGTGACAAGAACTGATAGAAAGGATTAACGATGAATTCACTGGACCGAAGCAAGATAAACATGAAATTCGGAGAGCGATAAACTCAATCTCTTTACGATGTCAAGCTTGCATTCGAAACGGGGCATGGTATTTTGAAATTTAAACGTAACTCAGCATTGTTTCTGTAGAATAAAGCGTGATAATAAAACGTTTGTGAACCTACGTTTATGTTACATTTTGTTCTCTTATTTCTATTCGTAGAATACACTGGTGAAGTTTGATTAAACTTGGGACACCCTATATATTGAAAATGATTCACGTAGGAAGCTAGAAAGCTTCTATCTATACAGAATCGTGTAAATTTTGTACAGTTTCTAATTTGACTGTTCAATAGTTTTGAGTCGTCGTTTACATTCTTCTGCTATTAATTAACGAACAATCCAATGGGAAAGATTTCCGAAAGTTTCTAAACAACTTTTTAGTCGTCTTACATAACTGTGTTAATATTATCAAATCAAAATATCAGTATCACGTGGACAATTTCTGGACAGCTTTTTAGACATTTGATACAATTGAACTAATATTGTCAGTGATTAAAATTTTATAAATTACAATTATTATAGATTATAATTAAAATAATAAAATCATGAAAGAGAGTAACGCGTATTTCTAATGGAACGAAATGTCACTTGATTATCTTACGATTAACTAATGAGAAATTTAAAAAATTGTAAAAGAGAAGTCTATAATCTACGATCTAATTAAACTTATCAATTCATCGATACTATCAGCTGACAAATTATTATGCAAGAGGTTTCTGATGTTTTCGAATTATGAACGATATTTCTGCCACGATAAAGTATTCAACGATCATTTTCGAGTACGAAACTCGGACGTCGAGCGTGTTGACGGAATATTAAATTCGGCCGGAAGTTTTCGAGCACCCGTTGCATGAATGCGACCGGTTCGATAGCGGGTGGCATTGTTTCCGAATTCCCATTATAAGCGCGTTCCGATTCTAGCGAGTGGCTGGCTCCTTTGTCGTCGAGCGAACTTTCGGTCGGAGCTTTTCGTCGCGTCGTCAGGACGACGGTGTAAGAGTAACGGCGGCTTGGTAGTTTGTTATGCCAGCCGACTACGCTTCGTGAACGCGTTAAAATTGCACGCGTCTCGAATTCACTGGCGTAATTCGCGCGAAACAGTCCCCGGTATTGCACCGTGAATTACACGGAAAGCCTTTCTTTCGACGCGCCATCGGGATAGGTAAGAGAAATTACGAAATCTCGTTCGTGAAAGAAAAAATAGGGAAGTGGAAACTCCTGTCGTGATACTGGAAATTTTCGCGCCTTGACTTTGTACGATCGAAGCTATTTTAATCTTCGAATGTGATACAAGCGTCGTTAGGTCATAGAAGATCGGAACTGTTTAAATTTGAGTTACGGTCTTTTGTTGAAGTTGACTGATAGAGAAACGAGTGGATGAACTTGTGATAGAAGAATATATTGAAATAAGTATAGGTATAGTGTACGCTGATCCACATTCTCACTCTTTCACTGTTACAATACAATAGGAACGACGATAGGAAGTACGTTCATATATTTATAGCAAAGGACATTATCGAAAAGTTAACCTTGGTGTGTAGGGTCTAGCTGAAGGCTACAAGAAACAGCAATAGAAATCTACTTGTAGCTCTTTCGTTTCTATACCTTGTAACCCAAAACAAAATTTATATTCAAGGACACAATAATATACACCTTTCCTTATTTTGTATCTTTTCACTAAATTCTGTTTTCTTCGTAACAATGGTCTGCAGGTCACGGATATACAAAAGAAAAGGTGTAGAGTTTTTTTTTTTTTTTGAAGTAATTACTTCAACATCTTTTATAAAAAATATTTAGGTATCTGTCCTTTTAGTATTTGCACTTTTATAAACAGATAGAGATTGTATCATTTACGCGATGGCTTATGATTTCTATACTAATTATCTGTCCTGATACATACGTATATATTGTTTATCTGACCACGTATGGCCTCTACGGTACTTGCGTGACAGGATATGATTACTACTCGCTACTTGGCTGACAAGGTACGCCGTGTGACAGTGTTTATGTGACAAGGCACAGGCCCTATATTAATTGTCTGTCTTGATATGGTTCCTATATTGTTTGTCTGACTAGGCGTGGTTCCTGTATTACTTGTGGCATAGGGCTTGTTCGCATACCAATGAACTAATTAGTTGTAACTCCCAGATTATTAGGTTGTGTAACGAGTTCGTGTATCCTTAAGTAATGTACGCGTTTCATGGAATGTAACTTCATGTTATGTAAATGAACCACACAGAAATGATCAAATATATTGTCAATGTTTCGTACAACGAAATATGTTTACTTGATATGTTTATAAAAAGTAATAGAAGAAGCTGCTACGTTATATACATCGTATTCGTCGCATGGATCGTATGATATATCAAAGTAAGAACACATGACATTTCTATTAAAAAATCGCGAACGAAATTATGGTTCAACCTTAAGTACGTCCGACTATATACGATTTTATACTACTTATCCGCCAAACGGGTTATCTATACTACTCGTCTAATTCTATAGAATCTTTCCATACTCTGTAACTGTCTCGTGACGAGAACGAATTACAAACGTACAAATTACCGTTTTGAATTATCACGGAAATTAGCAAATGAAGATTGTGAATGTTTTCATGACTCACTTTGTGCCGAACTGGTATAAGATACCCGCATGGACTGCCAGCGAATACATCCAATTACACGCCGCAACAATTAATCACTGAAACGAGAAGTAACTGTCTTGAATACAGCTGAATCCACTCGGAGGACTAAGAAAATGGTCGATGCGGAGGAGAATTGCGAGGAAACGTTACGATGCGTCGTAAAGGGAGACACTTCGAGAAGTTACGAGTGGCTCGTAGTCCACTCGGAATCACCTCGAAGGGCCTCGAAGGAAATTAAGATGGACTACGGGACAGCGTAATGGCGTCAAAATTGTTCCCACAATTTCTTGGTGCTTCCGATGCGTCAATATCGAATAGAGACACTAACTGCAGTCTGCAGTAACCCGAACACGCGAATGTCGTCAATTATATAGGAAATATAGGAGGAACATTTCTTCCTTGTTCATGAACACAAAGTTTGCTGGAATTTGAATTCGTTTAATAAATTTTTTGAGGTGACGCGTGCTACTCAAAAAAAAAAAAAAAAAAATTTGTTTTCATCTCTTGTATGAATTTTTCATGACTTTCGTAATTTACTTTTCGTTTTCAACAAATTATATCCTTTTTACCGTATAAAGATACTTTTATCCAAGTTGTGCGCGATCAAGCGATCTTATTCTCCTCTGTCTTAATTCAGTTCCAGAGTAAACACTTAGGAAGTTGACGTGATTCGAGAGTGATTTTATACGGGGGGAAATTGATTGCTTCCCTTGGAAGATTAAAGGGAATGCAGGATAGGTTTGGTCAGACATAAGTAAAGAACAAAGTGTATGTACCAGAATAAAGTAATGTGGAAATAAATTCTATTATATTATAGATAGTAGTCAAGGATCAAAGTTTTGTTTCATGGAAGTTTCGAAGGTTCCAAACTTACCAGTTAATATTATTATATATAATATATAAACTTTCGAACTTTGCAGTGTAATATTCGTCGATAAAAAATTTTTAAAAATTTCAACGTTGTTACAAAGTGTGCTGAGAGAGTTATCAGAGCTACTACCGTCTATTAAATTCCATACTCAGGATACCAGCGCTAAGACTAACTTTTGCTTTCTTAACATAATATACGCTGACCACAGCGCATCTTTAGCAGGCAACGTACAATTACATTTTTAAATTTAAGCGTCCATGAGGCGAGCTAGCAGCCTTAAGCAATAAAATAACGATTATCTTAAACTTTGTATGACTTGTATGAAACGCGTGAAAGTAAAGATATACTACGCAGTGTCATATCCCTTGAAAGTATGATAAATTTCGAAATAAACGAGTTTATGCGATAGTACGCGCGCAAGATTGCGAGTTATATTCGTTTCTTTTTATTGAAATGTTGTTTAATCGACCATTCGCGGAGATTGACGAGGAAGCACGTCAACGAGAGTCGTAAATTCCCGTTACGATTAGATAATCGACGCCACGAACTGATCGATCCCCTTATTTCTGTTACGATAATAGGGGTGGTTCAATTGAGTATACACTGAATTAACACGTATAAATTGATGTTTATTCCAACAACTTTGTATGGAAGCTAGTTACGCTGGTGCGTATGTACAAGTTAAGTAGGTGATTGATCCAAGGGTAGAAACCCGGTAAAGATACGTTGACTATTCTAGCGATGAAGAATAAGTGAAGTTAAGTGACGATGTTGCGTCGGAGGAAGGCTAGTGATGGGTGTGTCTAGCACACGGGACCATCGGATTTGTTGATGACAATTTTGGTTAGGAAAGTGAGGGCAGTAAACATTGCTTCTGATTGGATAATAGGAAGGTTGGTGGACTAGAAAGGGTCTTAGCCGCCCTCGATAGAAAGTTGCTAGTGGGAAGCATCGTACGTGAGAAAAACTAACTTTCCCGTGTCTTTCCGTAGCAAACAATAAATGTTAAGGACACTTGAAATAAAAGATGCTCGTTTGGTCTGAAGGACCTCAACTATGAAAATGCCAAGATATATGGTGGGTCCTTAAGACTATCGAGGGTACGCAGTAAGGATGTGTAAACATCTGGATACCATCTTGCCCGCGATGTGTAGCCTGGTTTAGGTAGAGAGTCGGCCGACGTAACAAATGTATTCTATATGTTCCATGAATATTTTTTCGTATCTCAGTATCGAAAATTAAAGAAGAAAGACTAATTGATAATAATAAAGGTAATATTCTATTTAATGCTATTCTATCTAATTATTCTATCTAATGCTTGATCTACGATATTAAAAAGAACCCGAAGACAGTATCTGAATAGTAAATAACGAACGCTTAAGCTACCAAAAAGAAGAACTCGATGACAACAGACAATATCGATGATATCCCAAAATGGTCTACACATTTTCTTTGTAAACCCACCAAAGACAATGCATCGAACCTACGTAAAAGAAGAACCGTGCGAACGAAAGAATCGTATCTTGATGAATACGGGAAGCATTTGCCGAAGCGACAGTACGTTTCCGGCCCCGTGAAATCCAAACGTCCGGTTCTGACGGAGGCCGCATTTCACACTGTGCATTCGCGTCCAGCCCCGTTCGGAAGCATCGTCCAGGACAACGGAAGTAAGTGGGCACGATCGATCGATATTTCCTTCCTGGCTTGGCACGGCCAGCCCGCTAACATTCGGCTACACGCGACTGGCTGGCTCGTCCGATACCGACGCGACGCGATGTCTCTGTACGCTGACAATCTCATGCATTATGGGCATCCTCGAGGCTAGGCGACTTGGCCGGATCGTAGAAACGACGTAGGCCAGCCGTTGGACATGAGCTACACCTCCTCACGATCACCGCCATCCTCGTTCGTGCCCCTTTGTGCAACGACGCTATCTGATCACCGGTTACGGTATTCTGGCACGAAGATTAACGTTCTTAGACGTTATGGGGCGGTTCGCCGCGAGGGAGGAATATAGACGAGAATGGGACCTTCTTCGAGGTTTGTTACGCGACTGTGCGGCAAACACCTTGACACGATGATGAATCGAGCTGCCGTAATAATTGAACGATGTGTCGTCTTTATTTTGGGTAATTTCGATTTCGTGTGCGGGAAGCTTTGTTTCGAAAAGGTGCGATCAATTTAAAGTTTCGTTAGATTTTAGCTTTTAGAATTTTGTCTGTTGGTTTTAACGTTTCAAAATACATAGAGCATATCCTGTTTAATTGGAAAAATTGCGTTCAAATATTTGGGAAAGTACGAATGATATGAAAAATATTCTCGACAATAGTTGCAAGATACACAAGGATACATATTGAGCTTTTATCTATTTTATCTTGGGTTATACAACGTTGTTTATTTTTCTAATTAGATCTAAGCTTGTCCGCGACGCAACCAACGCTCACCGAAGCGGATAGTGAACATCGTCACTCTCATCCAAAATTACGAAACTTTACGAGAGTAGAATTTATAGTATAGCATTTATTTGGCAATTTGCAGCAGTTACATCGCTGTTGCAACGAAACGGTGATACGTTAGCTTTATGAATTTAATATTGCGATACTGTAACAATCTGTGCATGCAGAATCTGTAAAATTCATCAGTGTTTTCATATTCTTTCAATAGACTTCGTTAACATGTATTATATTTTATGCTTTGAATTTATAATCCGTAATTTTTTCACCGGTTTTCCAAATCTGAATGGCAACGAAACGATGAAATTTTCGCGAAGCAAATATGAAACGTAAATGTCACGCTCATATTTATTATATGATATATAAAATCGATTCTAAAGGCCGACGACATATCTCGTTTCTGTTTTTCTTTCTCCTTGTTTACATCAACAAATGCCGTTATAAATTATTGCGTCCCATTTCGTTCTGTTTCTCCGAGGAAGCGGATGCTAAATCTTCTTCTGTCTGGAAAAAATTAGAATTAAAAAGAATCGCGTAGGGAACGGTAGATGTATCACGCCCGTCCCATGACGTTCATGCTACTTCGCGAGATGTATTTGTAATTTTAAAAAATATATCAAGCGCGTGATGCTTTTAACGAGCACTTTTCACCAAGACAGCTGCTATTTCTCTAGAAAAGAAAGATCAACTGCATCAAATAAGAAGAGAAATAATGAAGGAGAAGATAAAAATAGCTTGTCGTTGCACATTTTGTACGCAGTCGATTATCGTTATACGCATTAAAACTTTATTTCCCTGCAAATTAGTCTGCATAAAAACATTTTCCATCGAAACTGTAACAGAATATCTCGATGATTATTCTCTCTGTTTCCCTTTTCATTATTCACATCTGCACGATTGGTGCTTCCATTCAGCGATTGTATCAATTTTCCACGAAAATTCATTAACAATATTTATTAAATTCGAACATTTTTGAATTGTTCCTTTTAATTAAATTCGGAAGTATCCTCTCTGTTTTTACATTTCTCCGTTCTTAACCATTTGTGGCTACACTTTTAAAAAATCGTAACAACGCGTGTTCGGGATTATTATCCAAAAAAAGAAAGAAAAAAGTTGGGGAAGAATAATGCTCGTATTCGCATAAAGGGTTGGCATTTGTAGTCGTTCCGAGGTACTCCATGGGAAGCACGTGCTCGTCGTAAACGAACGAGAATTGGACCACCGTATCGCGTAAGGTTAACCGGAAGGGGAAACAATTCCGCGAGGGCTGCCCTCCGGGCGAAAGTTATTCGCGCTTCCGACAGTTCGTGGCATCGTGTTCCACGAATGTCTTTTCGCTGGTTTCGAGGCGAATGCAAATACGGAAAAACTCCAGTCGATTTAACTATCCCCAACCCCTCTCACCATCCACACTCGTATACATACACTCCGGCATCGTTTCGCGATACCAATCTCTCTCGTAACTGCTGCTAGTTGTTTGGCTGCACAATCCTATTTGCCGAGCAATCTGCCACTGCCGGTAGTTCCTGTAATCCCGAGGGGATGCGCTTGGTTGCGGTAATGCAACCGGAAGCGATGCCGAAAAGACCGCCGATTTTCAGGGTCGTACCTCATTTTCAAGTGTCGTTCATTCTTCGATAATCGAGCAAATTTACCTTGGAGTAGGGTCAAGCAAGCTTATTCCGTCGATTTTGCGTTTTATTTTATGGTATCTATTCGTTTCGTTGGAAAACGTTCCTTTGGAAGATTTTTCAGACGTTTGAAAGATAATTTCGTTTTACGAGAAGAACGAAGATTTTCAATGTCACGTCTTATTTCTCAACGTCGTTCATTCGTCTTCGACAAGCGATCAAATGTGCCTCGGAGTGATGCCAAGATTAGAATTAAAAGTTATTTTTAGCCTAAAAGTAGTAGCGCAAGTCTACTTCTAATTCTGATTCAGTTTCAATAAAAATCAACGTTATTCTTTTCAGAAACATTAGCACTTTTTTATTAATCGCGAGAAGAAAGCTTGAAACTCGTCGCTTTTATAAGAAAGTAATTTTATTAAGAAAGTAATTTCCCAAAAAATTCTGTCTATCTTCGTTCACGAAACTTAAATACAGCAACTATTCTCCAAACTTCCACCAAATTTTCCACCTTTAGAAATCAACTTTTTAAGATGGAACATTTTCGAGCAACGATATAACCTCGAAACTCTGATTAATCGGTGGCAGACGAGTCAATATCCTTATATACGGTCCGATAAAGTGTTTGTAGAATAAACGAACTATATATATATATATATATATATATATATATATATAGGGAGAGAGGGAGAGAGAAATACTTCCTTTTTGTTGACTGTGCAACGGTTTTACCGGATAAACGAATCGACCTCGGAGGAGGTATCGGTCGTTCAATTTCCAATAGCGAACAATCTGGGATCGACCGTTGGCTTAATCTGCATTTCCTGTCCAGTCAGTCGGCCAAGAAGACCGGCCTGATATTTTATTTAGTCGTGGAAAAATTTAATCAACCGGTCCGGGTCGAAATCCTCCAGCCGAAAACCGATTGCACTCGAGAAACTGTTGTTGCCGGGCGATCTAACGAGTTTTTCTCTCGGTGCTTCTTGTCGCGCGAATCCTAAATCCTGGGAAATATGCGCATTCGTTAAGCAACCGAGTTTCAACCTACGTATACTAATGAAGATTGGAACGAAGCTTTTTCAACAAGGAAATCCACCGTCCGATAGTGAATAATTCGAACGTTTTGTTTATTTTACTGTTGCGGCATTTTGTCATCGCGTTTTAATCGTTTCGGTTCTCAATTGTCTTATACTGATTTTCTATCGCTAGTTTCATTCGAGGAACAGAGTACGGAATACCGTCAGCACATGCATGGTTAATCAAAGCGTACTTTACAAATGTTTTTTAAGCGTTTGTGTTTTCAAGGTAATTACAAAAATAGAAATATTTCAAAACGGTCTACGTGGAAAAATCGTGCGAGAACTTCCTTCCACTACATAGAAAAAGCTGCACAGAAGTTCGTGCGTAAATTCATACGCAATTCCATCCCCCCTTAAAAAAAAAAAAAAAAAAAAACGCGTAGCTGCAGCGGTATTTGATCGACACCAGTACCGTTCAATCCCATTGTGTCCAAAAATATCAAAAACCATCGACGGTGTCTGCGATAATTCCGAGGACAAAAACGGTTCTGCGATACTTTGTCGAAAAAATATTGGATACACTAGTAGGAGAGGAAGTATCAACCGAATTTTTGTCCCGTGCAAAAACTCCCACAATCCTGGAGCAATCCATATTACTCGTACGCATAATCCGTTCCATAAACACTGCAGGCGTTCGCGTTCGCTTGTTACAAAAAAGTAAAAACGAAGAAAGAAAGGAATAAAACGAAGAGAAAAAGGAAAAAATACGAAACACCAGAGGGAACGTTAAAGAACGATCCGCGTGACATCGAAGCGATGGTTTAATCTGTTTTCTATAATATGACCAATCGTGACCTCGCACGAACACGCATCTTTTCAAACGCATACGCTTACAGATATGGTATACAGGGTGTTCCAGAAACAAGGGATCAAAGTTTGGCGTCGTATTCCACTTTTCCTAACCGATTGTATGTACGTACGTGCTTGTACCGAGTTTCTCACAATTTTTACACGTATTTTCAGATTCGTTGAAAACCTTACCGAGTTGTAATCACGTTAATCGAGTCACTGCGCTATGAAATTTCAGAATGTTTCCTATAATATACATAATATATAGATAAAAGTTTTCGATTAATATTCGATTATTTTCATAAGCATCTCTTCACGTAGACATAGACAAGCGTACAGTCGGATTGATTAGCGGCCTACCACGCCCGTCATTTTTGCCACGATTGCAATAAAGTGGTCGTCTAAACGGCCAATAGTTTGGTGACGATGGTGAAATCGCTTATCGATCGATCGTAGTGAGAAAGAGGAAGAGAGAAATCAAGCCAATGGCCGTGTATAATTTAAATAACATGGTATTTTTGCGATAGAACGCGACGCCAACAAAGCGATCCAAGTGACCTCTCTTCATCTCTCTTCATCTCTCTCTCTCTCTCCACTTTCTGTATGCCTGTACACGCGATAATTGTCGTAATTAGATCCACGCCGATTGGGTCGGGAACGCAATTAAAATCTTGTGTTCGCGCAATCTGCGTGCCGTGCACGCGTCCATGCGTTCGAATCGGTCGTCCGCATTTATTTACCGGGAAAAGGACTGTCTGTTTGCAACGACTGCAAGGGTTTATTGCTAACGCAACTCTCAGTAGCTTGTTGTTATCAATGGTATTACGTTTTTATTGTTATTAAAGCATACAGGTTGTTCGCTCTAACGAGTCTCTGTGTATGTAATTTTTTAAGTATTATATTCGGTACGATGAGATGAAAATGTTCTAGACAAATATTTGTTGTTCTTAATAAATATTTTAACGAATATTAAATCTTAAATAACACGATTAGTTTGATTCTATAATTATTTCCTGGAGTTTCTAATAACCCTTCAAACTTATACAAACGCAATTAAACGGGAAGGATTAATTTCAAACTGTTTGTTTTTAACCAATCACTGGCTATTTCCCAGTAATCTGATGTTTGTTGATCATCGAAAATATAGCCTTTGAACGAGAGATTAATTGATACTCGATGAGATTGTAATTTATGATAATCATTTACCTGAATGGAAATCCACAGTAAGAGTTGCAAATGTGACGATTGCTAATTAATAGTGTTGCCAAATAATTTGTCCGTCTACGTTACGAAAGACAAAGCACGTTACCTAATGATGAATTGGTTATTTAAATTTTAGTTCGATCGTTTCGCTAATGAATAAATTTAAGAAAAGTCGTTATTTCAGGCTCATTGATCAAAGATTCCTTTTCTTGTGTTCCATAATCATCGTTCAGTGGTATAGATTGAACATAAAAATGCCGTCATCAAATGAACATAAAATCACGATTAAGTCTGATTGTCTGAACGACTTTGAATTCCAGGAAACACATCGATCTATTTGAATATTGTGGATTTATTCGTCTTTTATTTGAACACCGTATTTAATAAATTGCTAATTTATCAGGTAGAAATATTTCATCTTGCTCGATTAATTACCACGACTCGAATATTAAAATAAGAGCATTTATTTATTCCGATAGGTTGTACTGTTCATACAAAAGCGAAGGAATTCGTTTTTTCTAACAAGCGAAACCCAGAAAACGTTGACACAAATTTTTACTTGCAACGAAAGCTGGAAAATTATCAGCGAAATATCTTATTCTTGTTAGAGTCGAAGGATATAATGGGACGATGAACTTTTATATGACTAATTAATGCTTAAACTTTTTCCAGTAAAGAATTTTATGACGGAGGACTGACTTGACGGAGAACGCCGTAATCAACACTCTATCCTGGAGGTTAATCAAATCTCGTGGATAATTAATCATGTGGATCCTCCAAAAGACGTTGGATCGTCTAAAATCCTGAAAGCTTCTTCCCTTTCTTTATGGCTCTTTTTCACGTACGTCGTATTTTCCCATGTGAAATACACGGAATCCACCTTCGCTTTCACGGGATATAATGGACACCGTCATGTGACCATCGCTAAGAAAAAGGAAAAATAAACACTCGAATGACCGACTCACGTGATAAACGAAGAATCGTTGGACGTAATTAATACGGTAGATCTATATCAAATTGTTTTCGAGGAAAAATTTGCTGTGAAAGAATGACATTTTTTAGCTTATCGAATATCTATGATCTAAGATCATTGACCTTACAAATATATTTCTCGCGAGATTAATTATCAACTTTTAACCGACACTCCAATATAGTTAGTCGTTTGAGCTCGAGATTAGATTCTCTACGTAATATTAAAGTCAACCAATGGTATTTACGGTTAAAAGATTAGAATACAAACGAAAGTTAATTACTGCAAAATGAAATAATCCGATTCAATCCGAAAGTGAACTTGGTAATGTGCCAGTTGCGAACCAATGATAACAGTATCACTGAAGGGTTAATTTCATCCTATTATAATTTAATTCAAAAAATATTTGAAAAAAAAACCGAGTAACTCCCTTCGAATATTATTACAACCCAAATACTTTCGTAATAATCGTGCAAGTCATCATTTGAAAACCACCCAACGTAAGTTCTCCTTCATCATCGCCAGAGATTTCACGCGACCTATTATTTTTATGCAATGGAGGGTGAATAATGTCTGTAGGCTCCTGTTCGACCTGTCGGTATCACCCTTCGGCGATGCCTTGTTTCTTTTTCTTCTCACAATCTTCGCATAACGGCTGTCTCTCGACACGACAGCTCGTGCTGCCTCGTCATCCTCGCCTCTTTCCACGCTTTCCGATGTCTCTTGATTTTCGTATGGAAATTTTAATTATTACACAGTCGGTCGGTGTCTTAATTAATTCACGTTGAGAAACGTCGTGGAAAGCCGGCTGTGCTGCACGATTAAACAGCTTAAAGTGTCAGCTAATGGCAGGGGGAATTATTAATGATTCGTGACGCGGAGAATGTCGAGAGATGACGAGTGCCAGCTATCCTGGCACACCTTATGGCGGATCCCCTCGTAAGACTGCAATTACGGCTAGTCTGGTTATCTCTGTGGCGAACCATTTAAGATCAAATACCGTGAGATTCGACAGAACATTGTTAATCTATCCACGTAACTGGGCGTCTTCTACTCCTTCAAAAGCTTTTAATCTTTCTTCTGTATTTTCTTTTCGCGTCTGTTTCATTGCAGTGAATTCAAAGTAGCTGACGTCTTAATATAATGGACAATCGGCTATTTAAGTATTTTTCTGATCTCTGCGAAATACGTGCTTGCGGTAGATATCTTGTAGCGTCTACGTAAGTTTTACAGGTTTGTTTTAAACTTTGCCGCGATGGTGGAATCTCGTTACGGTTAATTCAATTAGCTAATTTCCATCTAACGAAGTTCCAAAATGTTTCCTACAGTAGGTAAACTGTTTTTATCAGTGTTCAAACACTTTCACGAGTATGGGTATATAGAATAAATTCTAGATGAATGAACGGGAGATCAGAGAGCCGTCAGCTTTTTTAATTTGAAGAAATTTACTTTCAGATTCTTGCTGTGCTTGAATCTTAGAAAACTTAAGTTTTGTCGAAAAGAAGCTAGAGAATCGCTCGATAATTTTCACGCGTGTCCAGAAGTAATTAAAGCTAGAAATAGCTACTAATTATTTTACGAAACATCGGAAAGTATAATCTTTGAGCTTGTAACGTTCGCTCGATCTGCCGATTCGATTAATCCGCGTCCAAAGGAGTAAAGTAGTTTCGTACGATTTAAATTTCAGTCAATTGGAATTCAGGTAATCCGAACGTAGCTGTAACGCTTCCAGGATATGCACAGCGATCGACGAAGCTCGGTGGAAAAGCGTGGAAACATTTGTCATTGTCGGAACGCGTGCGATAATCGGGCAGCAACGAGGCGACGCTTATAAAATCTTGGCCGGGGCGGCGCACAATCGGTCGTTTCGCTGACAAATTTATCTGGCCGCGAGTATCATCGGAGCGAAACGATGGCGCGCGTGCACGCGTAATTAGTTCGAGAGAGCATTGGCTGGCGAGTTAGCCAGCCGGATCGCGAGATCCAGCCAAATATGTTAAAACGCGGACGTATCGATTGGGACGGGGCTAATTAAGGGTATCGTGAAAAATGTACGCTCCGATAAATCATCGATACCTCGTGTCATAGGGACTAATGGGGATTAAAATATCCGATTTTCGAGCAAATTGCCGTGGACATATTACCCGGCTGGTTCCTTCGATAAACGTCGATTTCGCGATTAAAAGCGCCGATGCCTGTCGAACAGAGTAAATATAACGGCGTTCGTCAGTTTTCATTTAATCTCAATCTGATTTTTCGAATCTTCCGGCTTCCCATATTTTTCGTCGCTCGCTGCCACCTTTCACAATTTAATTCAATTACTCGTTATAGTTTATTCATATTTCACATACGTTCATTCGGTTTCGATAAACGGAACTCTCCATACGAAGGCCACGCAGAGAAAAAAAGCACGATACGTCCATATTTGTTGATTTTCTGGCTTTTATGCCACTCAATGGCTAAAAAGAGGATATTTCGATACGACGTACAAGTAGTTGAAAAAAAAAACGACCTGTACTACACGCAAGTATATATCGTTATTTAAAACTGGATGATAAATTCAAAAGGTAGATAGAAGTAAGTAAAATTCGAAATGGAAAAGTTTGTTTGACAAAATTCTGCTGGTCAAATTCTTGGAAATTCTACCGTATACTGTAAATAAAGTGTCAACTTCGGGATTTGAGGAATTTGTTTTCCTTAGTAATGTTCTTGGTCGGAGGGTGATAGTGGCAATATCTGGCTGTTGAGCAAGTTGGATCGAAACAGAAGTTACAAGTGTTCCTCGTAACTTCTTCCAGCTGTGTGAGAACGAATATGCTGGCAAAATGGCGATCGATGATGAGAATCCAGGCAGATGGTGTTGCTCGTTTAGGATTGTTTCCTGATACTACGCCTCTCTTCCACGTTAACGATCAAATAATGATTGTTTCAGGGATTAAATTGCGAGCGAGCCATCTTTAGTTCAGGAATTAAGACTTATACCAGGCATCGGCTTTTGTCTGAGAATGAATAAAGTCTTGAGGCAAGTCTTGTAATTTTCAATAGAAATAAGAAGTTATTGTTAAAGCAGTTTATAAAATAACTGAAAATCTTCAGAGGATTATTTCGAGTATCATTCGTTGAATTTATATACAGTTTATTTGTGTCTCGATTATTTCCCACATTTTAATTGTGCGATTAAGGAAAATAATAAACGACAGATCAAGAGGCGAATCTTTCGTCCAATATACACAATGCAATATTTTAGAAATTTCCACTCTACTTTCGCTATACTATTTACTGTATAATATTTTTGAAGAAACTATTTATCAAAAATTTTACGATAATCATAACCGTAACTCGGAATACTCGGAGTTGTTATATGTACCTTTTTCAAATTTTTCAAAGAAATGTTTTTTTTTTATTGAAATTAACGCTTCTCAAGTATCGCTGAGTAAATCAATTCCGTGCAATGAAACGTAACGAAGATTATTGTAAAATTTAAACTTCTCTCGAGTTTGTAAAATTATCTAACGACTCGCAACGATGTAAAGTCGGCAGAAAAATAGCTATCCTACTTATTATCCAACTAACAAGTCAGATAGAAAGTTCAGGCTATAGAAAAATTACGGGGAAAGACCCTTCGATCGAGCTGGTTCGTTCCAACTTTTCCACGGTTGCACCTGTGATTGAAACAATGATAGATAATAGCAAACATCGAAATTTATTTTCGAAAGAGAAATATCAGCTCCTGGGCTTTCGATTCGAATTCAATGATCGTTTAACGAATCATTAATTAGCTGGATGCGATTGCTGTCGGTCTATCGGTACGAAGTTTTAAAATATTCAACACGATTGAAAGTAAATCCTTGAAGCGAGTGAATTGCTCGTGATTACCTCGCATAATAGATGGATTTAGGTCGCCGAATTGCATGTTTAAAAGTGACTTTTGCATACTGTACGTACGCCAGTTTCCTCGTAAATAATAAAACATCGGTCGTGGAATGTTCGATGAGTCAAAATGAAATAGTGGAAATGAAACGAGAGGGTTGGATGGTAAGTTTTAAGGGGAAAAGAGACAAGAGAAAGATTAAAATAAACAATCGAATGGGGCTGGTTTTTTGGCGATATCGACGAGCAAATCAGTTCTCGATGTGGTACGGCTCTATCCTTCGATCTTGCCATCCCTCAGAATTTATTTATTAGTTGAAATGTGACTGACGTGACTCACGTGACTCGTGTAACTGGCAACTGGGTTATCGATGGGGCAAATTGAAATATTTTCTTTTATCCCCATCTAGTGTTCTATAATAATAGTTTATTAGTAAATGTAAATAATGAAATGTAGTTACATGAACTGTAAATTTAATTTGTAAATAGACAGAATAGATAGAATAGAGGCTGTAAATAGATCATTGCATAAACAATTTAATTCGAAGAATATGATATATTCCTACTCGTGGACTCGTCGTTAATTTTAATATTTATCAACGTACACGCGTTATATCACATCACAGAGTTTACTTAAATATTACTATAAAATTCGACAACCGAATAATTTTTCACTCGACAACCTAAAAGTCTCACTCGGACATTTCTATCGTACTATTTGTCAAAAAATGCAGATTTTGACATACGAAATAATCATGTCTGGTAAAACAGTAAATCATCGACACGAACATGGTTGAACATTTTTCATAATACCTTCCCCTCCAATCGTCAATCAACCTTCATCGCTGATCGTCGACAACGTTTGTCGAAACTGTTTCTGTTGTACGAGTCCTCGGGGCACCCTTCGTTCGTTGGGAATTTAATCCTTCGAGCTACTGCTTGCATATTCATCGACGAAATAACGAACGATCGCGGCCATTTCGATCACGGTGAATTCAGTTCGAAAGATCGAATAGAACACGTCGGTTACCCTTTCCTATCCCCGTGACATTAAACCCGAACACGACTAACGGGGATTACTGCCGAAACCTCTCAACTTTTCACCGCCGGAAGTTCGACGCGAAGCGTGGTCCATTTTAAAATTAAAATGTGTGACTTCCAGTTCATCGAGTTGCACCGCGATACCAGAGAAAAAAGGAATGCAATTTTGTTGCGGGAAGAACGAATTTGCTCGTAAAGGATCGCAAAGCGGATTATGTTATTAAAATATTACAAGGATCTAGTTTTTGGTATTTACGAGCGTTTCGGTGTGCTGCTACGTCTTTATAGTCTTTTTATAAATTTCAGTATGCGAGATCTATGTATCAGCTTGTCCGAAAAGTTTCTTTCGTTTTATGAGGAAATAATAGACGCGCAACGTTTTTTGTCTTATATTATTTTTGTCGAATTACGTACGATCCATTTTGTTCTGTTGAGATAAACACCGCGACATTTCACAGACTTCGTTTCACGTTTGTACGAAGCTGCAAAACATGTTTGCGAAAGAAAGACACTTTCATAGTGCATGAAAGCATATTTAAAAAGAGAAGTAAAAGAAGAAGGAGAACAAATAATACTCACAGTCATTAAAACTACTTTTATATCGAGCTATAGTCGCATACTCCTCGAATAAACCCATAAAACGCAAACTATCCTTACTTTAACCAAATCGCTTGTTCTATCAAACAATGTCACTATATCTTAAACGCGATTCCATAGTTTCCAGTGTAACGACTGGATCTGCCCGATAAATTTCAATGCAACTTTCACGTACTTTGGCTTGGATGGGTGCAAATATCAAAACCAAGTTAACCCCAGGACGAAAGAACTGGTCGCGTTTTCCAGGTAACGAGAGAGCACCAGCTCGTGTGCACGAGTTTATCTTTAGTATTAGCGGTTCTTGGAGGCCTGCAGGCTGCTTTAGCGCTATAAATTCTGCGGCACGCCGGCCAGTCGTTAATATCGTTCGCGGGAAAGCGGTTTACGAAGCCCTCGGAACTCAGCCCGAAGGCTCTTTTGTTCTATTTACCATCTGTACCACCCTTTTTCTTTTTTTTTCTTCCTTTCCATCGTTCGCACCGTAAGTTCAATCTGTTTTTCAGTGAATCGGTCCGAAATCACGCCGGATAAATCCTTCTTATTGTTCTTTAAATAAGCGAAAATGTCTGTGAATTGGATTATTGGTCACTAAGTTCAGGTTTACCGACGATTGGAGGAGATTTATTTAGCAGCGTTGCTGTTTGTGCAAAGGCTTGAAGAAAATTTGCGAGCTCGCGAATGATTTAGTTAAGTTAAGAGCAGTTTGAGATTTGTGCATTGGTCTTGGGAGAATTTAGTTATAATTGGATTAATACTACGATACAGATAGTCTTACCGAGTATTTCTTTTCGAAGAAGATTTCGGGATTTTTTATTGCGAATATACGAAACAGCCAAGATAGACGTTAGATTATGAAAATTTGTGAATTACAAGCGACGTTGATGAGACTGATAAGGTAGCTTAAGGTTAATGAATTGCTTTTAGGAGAATTTATTGTAGATAGGACTTTATCTCGTTTTTTCTAACATAGAAAAAGCATAGAAAAACACGATGTTCAAACAGGATATTGTATAAATATTTTTCCGTACTAATATAAATTAATATTCCTACATTTTTTCATATTTTTACCGTCTAATTCCTTTCCCTTTTACTCATAAATCGCCGTAAAACTTATTACTACTATACTTCCATGTATGAAAATGGTATTACAGTATGAAAGATGTAATGCTACGTGTTGCGAGATAATGCGAACAAAATCCGTCCATTTTTCATTCAATAATCTTTCAGTTTAACGTCGTTACACGATGAAAGTCTAAAGCGTTATCTTTAAATTCGCCACGTGACAATTTTTCAACGTATCGATCTATCTACGTAGGATGACGTCTGAACGATTATACGTAAGTCTATGTGACCGAATAAAGCCGACCAGTGGCATGGCTTTTAATAGAAAATAAAGGACGCCACGAAAAGCCGATGAATAATGTAGAGTCACGGAGATTAGAGGATTCGAGTTTTTGCCGGTGACCATTAATTTTAACTCGTGCTCCAGCGAGCCGAACAGCAAGTTGTTTATGAGATCGTGAAAATCTTTTCCGATTAGAACTCTCCGGATCTACTTAAGTTTCACCCACTCTAAGATTTTCTACAAACGGGATCAAAAAGAATTTTCAAACAGGCCGAGAATTTTATTTCAAGAAAATAGAAACGAACGAAGATACGAATGAAAATATAAATGGAAAGTCATACACTTTGCTTCAAAATTGAACGAAGTGACGGATTCATAGTTTTTCAAAGAAATTTCGTACAAAAGTAATCGAACCGATCAATTTGCAATTTTTCATAAGAATTTTATAGATTTACAACGCTGCGTTTATGGGAATTTCAAACTTTGTGTAAAATATGCCTCGCGCTCTACATATATGTTTTCATATATTTTATATTTTAATTTTCTCGGTATAAATTTTTATTCGCCCGTAGCTAATAAGAGTTAAATTTCATGAAAAGTGCGGCATTTTTTCGCTGCAGTACGTTACGTTGACTTGACGTTTCGGTAAAAAAAAAATTCAGCGTGCAATTTGAGGGACACAGGAATATAGGTACGTTTGGAAAGGAACGCATAAGGCAGCGAGAAGATAAATTATGTACCGCGCGTTAAACAGTGTTCCAGGGTTGGTGCTCATTTAAACTGACATCGAAATGTAGGAAAACTAGCAGGACTGGTTGCCAGTTTAAACGAACATTTGCTCTGGGAACAAACTACGACCGGAAGATGGATCTGTAAATGGGGACTAGTTCACGAACTTGTGTAAACTTCCTATCCTCCTTTGTTACGTTCACCTTGGGTTTGGTATTTTACGCTGGAAGTCATGTTCTTCACCAGTTAGCACGTACATATCAGCTAATAACGTTTATTAATATTTATGTTAATTATTAATATTTCTTATTACTATTCATCGAATTATCGTTATTTCGTCAAACATTTCTACGTCACAATTTCCTCCAAATAGATGAAATTATAATTAATGAAATATCATCATTGCACTGCGAATTCTATTTCATCATGTTATTTAATATTCATCATCTTCTGGTTACTACATCAAATTTTCCTACTCCATAATTTTCTACTAATTTCTGAAAATTATAATTAACAGAATGTTGGAGCAGCATCGCTAAATTAATTTTATTATGCCATTTTATTTTCATTATATTCTTATTATTACATCGATGAATTAGCTACGTTGTACTTTTCGCCAATGAAATTTCTGATTAATAGAATAATACTACCGCGGAAGAAATTTTATTTCGTTATAATTGTACAATTCCATAGCAGATAGTCGTATTTCCAATCAAAAGCGCTCTTCTCGAATATTAACCGCTACATTAAGCAGTCAGATTTGTTTAAAACGGTACCTCGTTCCTCGAAAATTCGATTTTCTCTTACTCCTATCCATCACACGGTTTTCCATTAGAATTACAAAGGTATCAACGTTGCATACATGGTAAGGGTTACCCTATACTATGGTACATTCCGTGACTGGAATTTTATCCCATGGACGCAGACATACTTTCAGACACCGTGAATAGTTCGCGACATTAGCTATAGCGGCTCAGACATTTTCGACTCTGGGTATTAGCTCGAGACCGAGACTCTGTGTCAGCTCGTTAGGAAATATCAAGCGTGCAAACTATGACGATACTGGGAGTCCATTAAATTAAGTCCCTGCTGGTTAACAGATTGCCCTGGAACCCCTAGGGCTTCTCATAACGACGATAATTTATACGTTATTATGTCCTCGGGCCTATTGTTTTGACTAATTATGATTCATGTCCTCGCAATACATTATCACGGTAAACGAAAGTATAGAAAATCAAGACGTCGAATGAATTTACGTCAAATTTCAACGATACCCTATTTCCCCCGAATATATATTTTCGTTCAAAATTAAAATAAAAAAAAAAAAAAAGAATTCCGTATAATAAAATAACTTTTAACATTCCGAACTTGTTGAATATTATTTTATACTTTATCGGTGGTACGTTCAACTGGATAAAGTTTTACATTTTGAAGGGAAATTTAAAGAAAATTTATAGTACGATGAATTTTCTTGCAACATCCATTTTGCTGGATTATTCGCGGAAGGTTTGGAGAACGATAGCCGGAAGTGGAAGATCACCACGTCACACGCGCCGTGTTCCTCGTAAATTTACTAGCCGGAATGAAGTCCTCGCTGTTCATCACGCCTGCCGTGCACGAGGCGAAATTAGTTTTTCGAAACGCAAATCGTAGTTCGTGAAACGAAGTAACACATGGCCGCATCAATATTCCGCGGCCGGTTAATAATTCTGTCTTCCATCCATTCGCCGAAAAATCAGCTTGTCGTTCCGGTAGAACCAGTTCGCAACGTTATTTTTAAACGTTCTCTCGACTCGTGCATGAATTTTTCAATGCTTGTTTTATTTCCCATCTCTGCCAACCATTTTACCCATTCTTTCGTGAATTTCGAAGAACCTGTTGAACCTATAAAAATCCCTTTTTTCTTCCTTCCCTCGTAATTTCACACGAACCAACTTGTATTTTTAACCAACGAAATAACTCTGCGAATATTTAGTTCTACGTGAACATTTTTAAATATCATCTTTGCGTAGAAGGTAAAATGTTATACTGTTATAAAGCAAATGTATCTGCCGTAATCTAATTTCTAAACATTTGAACACTAAAATTATTATTACAAATAAATTCGTTGTTTAAAGTCGTTGAATTCTCGCTTCCCATATTATACGCACGGTGACCTCGCTTCCACCCTTTCACCAGGTTCAATTTCCAATCGTGCCGCCACTTCTAACTGCGATCTACGCTGACATTATGGGCTGGCCAGGAAATCGAAAGGAAAATCGCCGTTTCCCCGGAAACTGAAGTGCACTCGCCACGGTATCGAAAATCCGCCGAGAAAGATCGAAGAAACTCAGGAGACGGTAGTCTCTCCTCTCTCTATCTCGATGGTCCAGCTGTCGTATTAAATTCTTCGACGTTCGTTGTGCTTCTTTGAGACGCGGCCGAATTTCACGCTGCCCGGGATCGTCGACAAGACGTTTTCGAAGGTTCAAAGCGCATCCAATTCCCAGTATGAGTCGTTGTCGTACGCGAACGTCGAGTGTTCTCTCTGTTCACTTTGTCGTTCAGACGATGTGTAAAGTATGAGAAGTCCCGTAAAGAAACCAGTGGAACGCTATTATCAGACTGCGCATGTTTACGCAAACACATATTTTTGTAAACAGTGAAATTATTAGAAAATTGAACTGAAAAAATTTTTAAGCGAAGTATTTCCATTAAATCAAGGGATTTTTCTCCGCATAATAATCTTTATATATTTTTGGCATTTACTACTAACAAGTACGATTAATATACATTAATTAGCAAGAAACAATTATGACTTGTAAGAAGGAAAATTTTGATCTTTCGCGAAGACACAGATTTGTCATACAGCCTGTCGCTATAAAACAAAGAAAGAATAGTAATCCATTATTTAAAACTATTCTTGTAAAAATATTCCAGTTCCATAAAACAGGCATCACGTACATCGGGAAAATGTAATATCTGTCGAATTCATGTTACATTTTCACATTTCATGTTATTTATTCTGTTTCATCGACAACAAAAAACAGTACCAGTTAATGCATGAAAACATTCAGATTCCTATTCGAAAGAGAGTCCATTTGCATCCCTTTAGGAACAATAAATCCATCAAAATCCACTCAGCTTCGCATTTGTCGATTTTCACAACAAAAGTAACATATAGATTTACTATGCATATTTTTTACGCTTTACGTGTAATCTTTATAATTATGCAGTCCTCGAACCTTACTTTTTGCTCTTTACTAACACCAAGCTACTCTTCGATACTAATCTCGCCTGTGTTATTAATATTTATTAATTTTTCACTACGAAAGGTGAGAGAAGGTAGCAGATTTGACGTGTTTTCTCGAAAACAAAGCGTAGCCGCGTAAACGCGACGTTGTTTTGCAATAAAACACGATGAACCTCTCTCTCTCTCTCTCTCTCTCTGTGTGTGTTATGCGAAATATCATAAATGTTTATCACAACTTTCTGATGCAGTCGCGCCTTTGTTATTGCAGCGTGATGCAACAATCATGTTAAACATGCCAGTATAAATCGAGAAGCAAAGTTTCCGCTTAATATCGCCGAAGAGAACGCAGTTCTACCGAAATGTTCATCACTTTACATTTTACCTAACAATTTTTTCGGCGATCGTTCGATAAATTTGACAAATTCAATTTTTTCACCGATGAACTATACGACGAGTAGTGTATATTTACTTGTGAAATTTTGTGGTGTTTCCTTCGTTCTTTTGTTGTTCTACTTTCTGGATAAAAACAAATTTTGAACAATGTTATGCAGGAAATTGATGACGAATACAGCGTTGGAAGGTAGAATGGCGCACGGTGATATTTTACTGAGGATTCATGGAATTGTTTTGACATGCTTTTGCAGCTCGGTTATTTTTAACATTGCAGGCATTCTGTTTTAATTTGCCCTTATGGATTTTCTCTCATGGATGTGACGTGTATTGATGTTACTCTCAAATGAAACGAAGCGAAATATTTAGGTGATCTGTGTAAAAAATAATAGGATTTCATTTGTAAAGGTTGGAATATTCAAGGAATTAGATTTAAAGAAGTTCATTGCATTTTCAGAATCGGAGAGATTACTTATAAATTATATCCCTTGGGAAGCATTCCTAATTAACTAATAATTCCTAATTAGTTGGTTAAGTTTCGATTATTTTCAATCGCATGGAAATGATAATCGTTCGGATGATTTTTTTTTTCAATTTTTACAGAATTAACGGAACAACGAATTTTCTACTTTGAATAATTTATATATATATTTGCAGACGTTATGCGCGTTTTGTACATTTGTGTACGTTCAACCCCAAACGATCAGAGTCCAGTAATAAATGGCCAGAAACCAAATTCCAAGTATCAGATTCTATTTTTTTCGATGTCAATTAAAGGGTTTCAGGGTAGACGGCCAATTATCGGAGCCAGTTTTCGACCTCGATATCGATCGAGACAGGCAGAGATGGTTTGTCAAAGCATCGTCGAGCTTTTATTCGCGGCTGTTACCTCGTCGTAGCGTGAAATTTTTGACTAGCGAAAATTTCAGACCAACTACACGGAAAACACCATTACTCCGCTAGAACCTCGAAATAAGGAGACACGTTCCTTTCGCGCAACACGAACCGGCGAGAGAATTTCACGGTGGGAATCGTGAAATTTCCTCTCGTTTCTCCCTCTATTCGTTTCCACCCTCTGGCTGCAACCCTCCAGGCGTCTGGTAAAATTAATCTGACGATTTTCATGGAAATCGCAAGCTTGAAAAGTAAACAATTTTCATGATCAACGTCGTGGAAAATGTTTCGATGAAACGAAGCTTCTGCAGTCTCGTGTCGTTTAGTCGACTCTTTTAGACTTGTCTGATTAACGGATCTACGTTGGTAACGTTCGTTTTAATATATCGTTCCTTGTTGGATCAAATTTATCAAATACGCTTTACACGTGAAATAGTAGAACTTTGATTTTCAACCGTTCATTTTGAAGATTAAACCTGTAATTTATCATTTCGTTGAAAGATATCGATCGTGGTGATATTAAACGCATCTTTGGCATTTTACAAAACTGCATGGACTTATGAGCTACCGTTAAAAGGCGTGTTTCTCCAGCCTCAGGTTATTTTTCTCTTCAACGACGTTACATCAAGGTAACGACGGTGGATGTCTTTGTAATAAAAAGGCTGACAAAAATTGTTTTATCGTGCCTCTTCTCGGTGCTCTTGATATGCTATAATAAAAAGGATAAAGTCGATAAACTTTCTGTTGCATCGAGTTTCTAAAAACCACTCATCCAATTCCTATAGAAACTTCAAAGACTCGAAACATAGATCGATGAAAATGATTCTCTCGTACGATATAAAATTATTTTTCGTAATTTTTAACTCTCGTGTCCTCAAAAATTTATGCCTCGATCTCGCCTCATGAAAATCTTCAGCAAAACGTTGAAACGAAAAGTAACGCACATCGATAACGATTTTTCGATATTTTTCTGAAACTTAAAAAGATTGTTAACGACAGAAAAACACGATTCAAAGCAAAGTTGATTCGAAGCGTCGCGGAACCGACAATAAAAATTAAAATTCGCGTTTCCTTTCGAACGTTATTTGCTTTTCTCTGGAAGAAATATTGGGAAAACGAGACGGCGGGTTCCTGAACAAACGATTCTCTCTTTGTACAAATATTCTGCCACCAATTCTGTATCCATTGCACGATTGTACACGAGTTCGCTCGGTATCGTGACTCGCGAGTAACGAGCTCATTCGCTCGGCGAAATATTCCGCGGCTCGGACGGCGACGGAATGATCGAAATTGTGAGCGTAATCAAGATTCAGTTCATCGGGATTCTCTGAAATTCGCCGGAAGCTCTCGTCTAATACCCGTAAGAGGAAGCAATTTACGAAAGCGTGCCAACTCGTACGATCTTCAACGAGGTTCGTCGGTTCTCACATTCCTTCGATCGAAAACGGTGATAATTGAAACAAAACGAATAATCGTGTCTCTACTTTGCCTCTAATAATAGCCACTGCGTCAGACTGTTTGTAATTACGCGACGTTTGCAAATCCAGCATTCTGCTACCAGTGTTTCACAATATTTTCCTACATTTTCTCTTTCTTTTCTCGTGGAACGTCGTTTCGTGCAAAGCTTCGATTCCAGTCCCTTGTAATTTTGCTGGAAAAAAGGTTTTGCTTTGGTCGACACGCGAACTTTCATCGAGAATTTTTGTCGTTTCCTCTCCTTTCTATGGAATTTTGATAAAACGAGACGAAGTAGTAATTATTACAAATTTATATGTAAACAGAAAGATTTATTTCATTGCATGATAACAGCGAGAAGGTGGAAAATGTGCATTTTTTTAAAGCAGATTTCGCGTTGGAAATTGGATCCGTCTAGAAATACATCGTTGAGTTCCTGCGAGAGATTGAAATGAAAAATGGCAACATTTTCAAGCGAACAGTAAGCAGTTGGAGAAAGGTCGATTTCGTAACAATCTTCAACTCCTTGAATATTCTGCATTTTTTCCCACGGTTGAAGCTCCCTTTCGCAACGATCGGATTGTCGTTAAATTACAGCGATATTCGATTACTGGCAGAATCGCGATCTCAAACGCTTCGTCGATAGCATCAGGCGGATTTTTAATAGCTCGTTTACATCCGCGCCATGTACATTTATTACGCAACAGTGGAACATGTAACTTCAATAACGTTTCATGGGCTCGCTACCTAGCTTTATCACGCCACTATTGTATTTTCCTCGTTAAAAAAACTGTACTTCCGGCTCTTTTTTCATCTGCCATTCTACGTTTATCAAATGAAAGATGTTTTCACGTAAAATCGTATTATTATAAAACAACTACGATATACGGTTCTTCGTGTTTCAATCCACAAGATCGCCCTGTTATCGCATCTCTCTTAATACACTTCCGTTTCTCAAACACTCTATACAATAGCCGAAACCATAAGCCAGCACCATCCAAAGCACTTCCATTAACCAGAGGGAAAAACACCTTCGAAGAAAAAAGCAATGCCAGCACGAGGCTTAGTTCATTTTCTCGAAAGCTTCTCTCATCGTGCCTTATCGCTAATGATCGTCCATTTCGAGGAAACGTTCAAACGCGACGTCCACGACGATAATAAACGTTAACGTTCCGCAAGCGCGAAGGAACGTTCCGTCAGCGATCCGATGTGTTTCACGCGGTCGTTAACCGGTTACCTATAAATTTACCGGAAGCCTCTCCTCTTAATATCAGCGCCGAGCAACTTATGAAAACGCATCCACTCGCCGATATTCGCCGTCATTGTTGCGCTGATAAACGCGCCAAGAAGTTTTCCCTCCACCGTTAAAAGATAAAGGAAACGGTGGGAGGAGATCATCGACGATGGTAGAAGACAATGAGGCAACTGGCCGCGAGTCAGGACGAGCTTCGTGGAAACTACCACGAGAAAAGTATAGTGAATTACGCGCTACGTGCTCGGCCTGTGAGACTTGTTAGAGTTTTGAATGAACGCCTCTCGCTGAGTGCTTGAATAGGACTCCAGGGGAACCTGCAGAGCATTATGCGTCGATTTCGAGTGGAATTTTGTTAATGGATGGGCTGGATATTTGTGTTCTATTCTGCATACTTATTGATATTTATCATAGCGATATCGTGTATACTTGGTAGAATTTTTAAGAAATTATTAATTACATTGGATCATTATATATGTATATAGAATATAGCGAATGATTTTTGTTGCTGTTATTTATTCTATTTGAAGTGATATCGTCTGTTTATCGCGATCAGCGTTTATTTCCATACTCGATGGATTACTAAATTCTCTTCGATATCGTAATTTTATGAAATTCGATGGTCTTTCGTTGGAACGGGATCGATGAGAGGATACCCTTAAGATTATCGTCCATACGTTATACCTTTACCTCCCTTCGTTGTATATAGGATGCTCTATGATTATGTGGGTGATCGATAGTCTTGCATTGCGAACGTCACATTTAACAGAAAGACTATTTTACGGTATGAGTGTACGATTTCGTTGTATCGATATTTTCTGAATCTCATTATTGAATTCTATTCAGATATGTATAATTTTATGTGCTGGACTAGATTGGCCGCGTAGTAGTGACACACGTATGTGAATATAGTGTGTGGAAATATGTGCGTGCACAGCGTCTCGTAAAACAGAAGAATGTAACTGTTCCGTTGGTAGTGTGGTATAGAAGATTTTTTTTTTGTTTAGTTGATCATTTACAATCAATTCTTTTACAGAATTTTAAGTAAATTATTTTGACGTGATACTGTAATTTGGATTATAAAAGTTTATAGTGTGTTTGATTCTAATTGAATCTAATGCTTCGATCTAAGGGGAAATTTCTTCTCTGATTGTGGGTATCTTAAGGCCGCGATGTATCGTTTCGTTGGTAACGTACCAAGGTGCATCTATTAGGGATCTTAGAGTTTTTGATCGGAATCGTTGGAGAATTTCTATGTTGGAATTACTCGCAGTTCCCCATAGTTGGATACCATAGGTCCAGACAGGTTTTAATACGGCCTTATATAGCATTAGTATAGAAGATGGCGAGACGAAGAAAGCGCTGAGACGCGTGCAAATGTATATCCACGAAGATCCTGGAAATCGTTTATTAAATAAATCTAAAACTATTTTAATATGAATTCTAAGTGTAATCTTAGTGTTCCTTTACTTTTATTTCGGCAATTAAGATCCACAATACTCAACGTGAATAAATATTTTTATCTTTGTGTATCGCTCAAACAAGACCTTAGAGAGGCATTTATAAAGTTCGATTCTGTACATTAAGAGAATGGAGCAAGTTCTACATTTTATCGCAACTATACATACTTGTTCCTTTTCCTCTACTAAGAAAGTTTAAATAATTTCGCGATCTTAAATTATCCAAGTTGCTTCTCGTATTTCCGTATGCCTTAAAAAAATTCTTGCTTTTCTTTCAATCGCTTGGTAATCGTGCCTCTCGTAGAATGGCTTCTAACGATGGTATGCATCTATTTACGGACTAAAATGGGACATCGTGTATGCAGCATTAGCTTCATGCACCAGCTGACTGTGCATCGGTTGCGTTTATCGCAACGACAAAATCTTCCACCGGGATCGAGGTCTACGGGCGTTATCTCTTTTGATCGCGTCTTCGTTGTTCATCCACGGTGTAATGACGTTAGTCATGCGCACGAGCATGAAGTTATCGGTAGCTAGCAGTTAATTCTGCACGTACTATACGCTGTTCGCTTAGGTGTATCCACTTTTGCTGTGAATACCCTTAGTGACGTTCAATCTTCCTGTTTGTTCGTACAGAGAAAATCGCATATAAATCAAGCGAGATTATTTCTACATCGAAATATTCGTTTGAACTCGTTCCGCTAAAGTTGTAGGTCAGGTTTTTCGTATAAAAATATTTTCAAAAGATAAATACATTTATAGTTTAGTTGGTTAATCATTCGTTAAAGTACACGTAAAGTCGAGCGCGTCTTATAAACTTAATGTCTGATCGATATAACATTTTTTTGTTAGCCTACCTTCTTGTTTTAGAAAAGAACAACGTGGAAAGTAATTTTACATTTATTAACTAATTTACGCTAGTAAAAATGCGATGTAAAAGAGTCTAAAACTGTTCTAATTAAAATTAGTTAACAGATAAAATAATTCAAACGTATCTGAAGAGTTCCAACTTAAAAAATTACGTATCGTCGATGGGCCCCGATTTTGATAAGGAGGAAGACACGTCATAAAAATAGCTTGTAAAAGTAGCTTCTACAAGGAATAGGGAAAATTATCGGAAACTTTTTCTCGATACCGTGCATACGGACAGCCAGTTTTTAGTCACGTAACCGCTCTCATCCGTGGAATTTCCTTTCGACCGAGACTTATGTATACCATCCATTTACCGCCGAAGAATTCCTTCTATTCGGAATAATAGACAGCCGGAAAAGGCAGATAGATTGAAATGCATCCCAGAAAATTCACCATCAGAAGTGACTTTCCTCGTCAATCAACAGTTCCATCGAGAATATGACGAATACCTTCGACGAACGCGTTTTGTTGCCTGCTGTTATGGCGAATAGCAATTTTCATCTCTTTTTTTCGTTTTTATCTAGCTTCACAATTTTTTCCTCCATTAAAAGATATATATTCTGGAATAAATAACGATCGTGCGTGAAATAAGAACAAATAATTTTCTAAACTTCCTCTTTAAATTAATTCGCCTTATTTTCTATTTCGAGGGACAAAAGTTTTTATTTCTCGATTTATCTGTATTTTTCTGGTCTTCTTCTTTTAATAGATTATATTCGCCTGTGTTACACGTACGCGCATGTTACATGTATTAATAATTGCTCTATCCGCCTTTCCACGTTCCCTCGATTACTATTTCAAGATGCATACATAGTGGGTGTTTCTGTAATTCTTCTAATCAGATTTCCACGGTTTCCGACGTGTCTGAAACGAAGTGAAATTCAATATCCATTCTGAGATATTCAGTGCTTCGAACTAAACGTCAGTTATGAAGATTCCACTTGCTCTTATCTAATATCGCGCAGTTAAAGTACAAATTCGTGGAGGAACTTCCTTTACTTAATATCATTTACGCACTGTCATACTATTCACGAACGAACTTGGTTCAGTCATGGTCTCGTTGAGTCTGTGAATTCGCTAAATTTCAATTACGTACTCAAAGAACCAAATTTAAATATCCCATGGGATGTCGTTCGTCGATAGCCGAAAGCTTGAGAATCGTTCGCCTGTAATCAGACTTTCCCAAACGTCGTTTCGTAGATGTACCAAATCTCTTGCTAATGATATTAGGATGACGGTTATAGCAAAACTTCTAACGCGAGAATCTATTAAGAACGAATATCGTGCGTTTCGATAAATTTCGAAACACGCTAGGAATTTGCAGTGCCATTGGTTCACGTTATTCTGTTCTATTAATTATTGGACGAAACTCAACGAACGATAGGCAGTAAATATACAATACAGCTTTTGGAGATCATTGGAAACTCATGATACTGTTGGTTTAGGATAATTTATAACGCGAGAATCTATACTAAGCGCATATATTGTGTCTTTTGATAAATAATAATTTACATTATTCCATAATACCGCGACACAACGCCAACTATCCCATAATCCGAATCCAAACACTGTACGCCGCCAACAGCCAGTCTAATAAACTACCAAATAAACTATCAAATTTAAGCCAAACGGTTCGCATAAACTATCACAGAGGGTAGTAGCGAACTATTACGGGGGCAATCGAGACAAATCCCCACAAGGTATTGTTTGTATCCGCTTCGGAGGAAGATTTCGCAGGAGCCAAGGACAGGCTGCTTAACAAAGCTACGGATCGTCCTTCGACTACGTGACTAAAGACAGAAATTCGGAGCTTCCTGGCCAATTCCCCTTTGGTTTACAATGCAAGTTCCGAGACTCTTCGCTGCCTCGAGGCGAATCGCACCGGATGCAAGCGAAAACGACGCGATGGTGAACTACCACGGCCTCGAGCGACGTTCGAGTGGGAAGCTCGAATTTATACGACGGATGTTGGATGGCATTGCGTCGCTACGCGACCTCCAAGACGAGATCGCAGCGTTCGCTAATTGGATTGACTCTCCGGCGAACTTCTAGCCGCCTGTTCGCCAATATTGTCCCTCGTTAGCGGAAATTAACGACGGTTAATTGTTATCGTTCCGGTCCAGGCGAGTGTTTGATGTTTTGACACATTGTTCGTCGGCTTCGATTTAGTTCGGCAAGCTGCGAGTTTCGATCGTTTTCGAATGTTTTCGTGTTCGGGGGAACTGGTTTAGGAGGTTTGCAGGCATATCGGGAGCGATTAATTCATTTGCAACAGACACAAGCGTCCTTGCTCATCGATTTGGAATAAGTAATAACACCGCTATATATATGAGGCGATGGATCGCGGTGATGAGAGGAAGAAACACTCGAGTATATTTTAACAAAAGAAATTTATTATAAATATATTCTCTGTGTACACAATGCGTAGAACTCGCGATGGTTATACTAGCGGTTCGCGATTCGCGATTACAAGTTCGACTTCTAGTCGATGCGTTTTGATGAGCGGTGTAAGTTCGGACGATGATCGCCAGCGATGCCGAAGAACATCAATTATTATAAATTGCCAACTAATGCTTCGGACCGATATGTAACCTACGTTGGGGTGTGTCTTAGGATGCGAGATCATCGGATTTGTTGAGGAAAGCGAGGGAAATGGACGTCGTTGTTAATTGGCTAATTCTTGTGTTGGTGGTTGGAAAAGGATGCTAACTGCCCTTGAAAGAAAGTCGCTAGCGGGAAGCATCGTACGCGAGAGAAGCAGATTTCTCGTATCTTCCCGTAGGAGGTGATAGGTTTAGGGATTGCTAAGAGAAAGACTGTTTGTCCCTTTCGAGAGCCTAGCTAAATAAATCCTAAGATTTATAGCAGGTCCTTAAGTCAGCTGAAAATATTCCGTGAAGATGCATCGACATCTCGCAATCATCTTATCCGAAGAATAGGGTCTTTGTGTAGCGAGCCACGGGACAGAAACCGTTGGAAAGTTTACTGTCGAGTGCCGCTACATATAGTTAGTCTTGAGACTGAATTTATTTGATAAAAGAATTAAGTGCGACGAATATACGATATACAGATATTAATACAGATAATAATTCGTCTCACCATCGATGACGACGCAACGCGCGAAACGCAAAGACGTAGGAACCTCGTATCTATCCAACGTACAGATATATCTATTTTAAGCGTGCATACTCGACAGCAAAATATAGTGGATAAAAATAAAAATACAATACCGATAGTTTCGTTCAACGTGTTTGATGTTTCATTTCGGAGTTATTCACCAAACACGATACATTTCTCTCAGTTTTCATTGGAAGCGCCTTTGCTACCCGTATGCTTCTCTATTTCTTCTATTTTCGAGAAGCTTTTCTATTGTTCTTCTCCGTTATACCTTCACAATACGGAACTCAGTAACGCATCAGCAGCTCAAAGAGAAGCTTCTATGACAGCAGCACCAACGTGTGCTCTCCTTATCCAAGCAGTTTGTACGCATTCCAAGGTCCTTTGGCATTCTAGCATCCGGCAAACGTTGGCTAACGTTCCCTGCGAAACGTTCTCGTGGCTTCTGTTCCGTTATTCGCTTAGCCGTCTTTATTGCCACGCTGAAGGATGTAGACTTAGGTTAACGGAGTGTTCTCTTCCTTCCTTCGTTTCGTTCCGTTCTTTTTCTTTTTTTTTCTTCTTTTCTTTTAGTCCTCCCTTTGGTTACGGCGCTGGCCGATTCGTGCCAACACAAAAGACGCCAGTAATCCGCAAACGAGCCGGCTTTGCATCTAACGAGGCAGGACATTAGTCACGGCCAGCGATTCGTACGAGCAGATATTACGCGTGATGCGATTTTATTTATGACCCGCGATTACGGCTCGACTCGGGGTTAATCGCGTTTTTATACCGTTGCGCGCGTGTGCTTATTGTCGACGTCCGCCGTCTGGAAACGTTGCCTCGTATGGTATAATTGTCCGGCAAGTTGATATCACGCTTGGAAAAAATCGGAGTTGGCTTGTCTTTGTCTTTATTCGGTATACATACATCGCTGGTGCTTATCGTATATGCGAGAGAAAGATATTTTCTCCTTTTTTCCTGTAACAGGGTAGCTTCGGTTCGGGTCGTATGGATGAAGCTTTTAAAAAATTCTTCCTTCGTTTGAGAGACAATCTCCTGTCTGTATGTCTATTATATTATAATGTCTATTACATATACATATATATTGTACATATTTTAAATGATATTAAAAGCCTGCGTTTAGATACACGAAACAATACGCGTATTTTTGACTTTCCCTTCATAGGAATTCCGAATATTATTTCTAAATTATTTGTTGCATCTTGAAGCAAATCCCACGTAAGAAGATTAATTATAGGAATTATCTTCGGCTGTGTTACAGGCTTCCATTGAGATTAGAAGTTCTTAGTCTAAAGCAGGATGTCTCTAGACGATATAAATTAATCAATACGCGTACCATGAACTTAACGCGACAAGTAGCTCGATCCAACGGTATAACGATATGCCTTCCGACTCAATCTCTAAATCTTTTTATACAAGACAAATGTTTCAAACCACGTTCTGTATGATAACGTTTAAGGTTTGAAATTTACGTTACTATGATACCCGTGATACACAATGAATTAATTTAAAAAACGAACAACGTTGCTGTCGGTGAAACAAAACCGCATGAATAAAACGGAGTTATATTTTGTTCGCAATGGTGCGTTTCCAAGGAAATCTCGGGAAAATCGGAAAGCGATCGTTCTTTCGGGCTAACTCATTAAAAGCGAACAAGAGGCTCTTACTTTTTATGTTGCTGCCGATTTGATCGTGTAATCGGAGGATTACGGGTCGGGGGGAATGGGCAGGCGTCTGCAGAAATTTATCTACAACGTCCGGCTAAATCGCGTGTGCACGATCCAGCTAGGTGAGCACCTAATAGTACGTAGGTGGTCGACGCCACGTACCTGACCCGGGGATTTCCAATCGTCCGGGCAACCATGGGTTAGTTCACTAAAGCTTGATGTAATTGCACACTGTCCTACGTTTCCCCGCAATGATTTGCTGGCTTGAAAACCGCGCATGGTCGAAATTCCGCGTTTTCGTCGGCCGTAAGCCCAGTACCTGTATCGCTCGTGTTTCTCAACGTTCACCATTCTAACGTCATATTGACATTGACGTTATTGATTTCGATAATACTATTGCCAATAACTAATTCCAGATAAAATAGTTTCAACGGGGAAACAACCACGAAGAGAATATGAAATATAAAAGAATCCCTTTATATGGAAATTTTATTTAACCTTTATGTAAAAATTCTATACAAATTTCTGTAGCCTCCTTTTTTTTGTATTTACTCCGTGTTTAAGATCTTATTTCGCGATACCAATGAAATACAATTCGAATAAAACGGTACAGATGTGGTAAATCAAAGACAGGAATGAGATATTCGTAATTGAATTAACGAATCTTTCCTTCTTTCATCTTTCTTTAAACGATTTTTAAGATCATCGTACTTTGCGAATAAAATTTTGCAACACGATCATTGGCAATTCTTTTCGGGAAAATCGATAATAGTACGCAAATAAATTCAACTAAATCGGACGGCTATCGAGATTCCCTTAAGTAGAATCAGCGTACAACAAACCCAGACTTATTACGTCAGTCACCGGAGAGGTCAGCTCATGCTGTGTTTCCAATTTTCATATAAATCAAACAATTACAACAACTGTCCACAACAGAGGCATACGTGCAGTTCCTCGGTGCTCCGCTATAAATGCAATTTCCCCGCGTACCTCGAGTTCCGCATAAAGTAGTTTCCCTTCTCTGTATGCATTGTGTTGTTCTAGCTGGGAATTGTAAGAGTCCTGGTACAGTGGCCGGAGCTGATCGCCAACTGGAGAAAACCGAAGTTACCTCGTAGTCAGCTAGTATTACGACCCTGTGCGAGTTAGCCGTACGGACTACGTACATAATACGCGTACATGATACATAATAACGAGTGTTGATCTTTCAATGCTGCCAGGCCACTTTGGCATGGCCTATCGGTGCCGGTTCGAAATAATAGATGCCAGATACAATGCCATCGAGACGTATAAACTTCTGAATAACCTGCGCCGATCACGGTTGTTCGTTCGTTTCAATAACACGCAACTGAAATTCCATTTTATGCAGATCGATGGAGAAAGAGCATTTCCTATTTCACGTTGACGACTTTACGATTGCTTCTGTTTTGACGTCACTCTTTCATCCGTTTAACGAGTGTTTTTTTTTCAGTTTTTTTTGGGTCCTAACGTTTCGTCTTAAAGTTTCGTCTGTTCGAAGAAATTAGGAAGGTTTTTCGGGGCGTTGCACAGGAAAATACAATGACATCGTACATTAACATCACACTGAATTTTTATACCATTGGATTTTATTCGAACAATGTCCTTCCTACTGTTATATCTACCAAATATTGAATTCTTGAAAGGAGAAGATCTGCCAAAAGACACAAGTGTTTCCACAGCACGTGCGCGTCTTAAAGCATAGGCTTTCGAACGGAGAATGCAAAACGACGATCGATTGAACGACCGATTTTCGTATTCGTTTTCACGGTATTTTATAGCGTCACGGGCTAAAGAACGAGAGCCTGATCAATGTTTATTGCGTGCGCGATCCTGGGAAAAATTGGTCGGATTTATACGGAACGTGAGCGTTCATTTTAACACGCGCATTGTATTACACTTTGCTGCGCTCGAAATTTTCAACGGGGACGAGCACGTGCAATTTCCCTCTGGTGCTATTAAAGGAGATCACTCTTGCCATTGGAAACGTTTAAACTTCCAAAAATTCGATAACGCCGATGCTGCTTTCCAATTTTCTATACAACGATCGTTATCTATGGATAAAGAAATTAAAATTTCGTTTTTTTTACGAATTGTATATCGCTTCCATTCGTTGCGATATTATTGCGTGTCGATGGATTATTGCATTCGAATATATTGTTCCAGTTTACGTAAATAATTGTTTCAACGAAAAACAAAGAAATACGGTGATCAATACATTGGCAATGATAATAGTAACTTTACAGTGTATATTATTCTATAAAATTTCTATAGAATCTGTATCCCGTCACTTTAAATTTCAAATCCAAACGATTTATCTTTTATCGTAAAATATAGCTATAGCGTCATCCACGAAACGTTCGTTCGAACGAAACTGTTCACCGATACTATTGCGCCAAATCAGCATTCAATCCCAAAGCTAAATAATCCTAAGCTAAACGCGTCGATTCGGAGAACACAGGCAATCTGTTAGCGGGAAGCACGTAGGAGTGTCTGAAATGCAGGGAAACCCGTTTCCTGGATTGTGCCGGCCTCCTGGCATCGGTTTCAACTCGAGACATCGATTCGCGTTGAATTAGGTGGCCGCCTGAAAATTCTGGCTATCCGACATGCATTGGACTCTGTTCAATTACAAGCCCCTACCGTCTCTTCATCCTTGAGAATCCCGGAAATCTAGAAACGACCGAATTAATCGAGATCACGATGAAATTGTTCGCAGTTTATGTGAGTTGGATCCTTCCAGCGGTATAAAATTTCACGTCCATGTGACGCGAATCTCTTTCGAAGCTTTTATTAAATTATTTAATCTCGGTCTATAGGGTGACAAATTTTACTTATCAATTGCGTTGTTGAATACGAATAAGGCGAATTTCGATATAAGCAAAATTGAAAATGGAAACGATCCGTTAGGTTAGAAAATGTAAGTCTTTCAAAATTAATCGAATAAACTGCAGGTGTAATTATTGAAACAAACAACGTGTTAATACTACGATAACGTGGTGTGAGAATAGTCTTGGTCGAGTGCAAGGGATAAAGGAAGAACAAATAATTGTTGATGTCAAAGAGTAAAAAGTTGTAAGAATATATTTGGAAAACGGAATTTTATAGAGAGCTTGACAGAGAGAATTTACAATTAAAGTCAACCATAGCTTGGATAACGCTTTAAATATAACTCCAGTCTTCGTTCTTAGCGTATAGTCATGAAATATAATTGACATTGCTTCATTCAATATCTCGTACATCGGATCTTCCAATTCCTTCTCCAGTACTTCACTTCTTCTTTATCCACTAAAAAATCAAATATACTCGTTCGTTAACAGGATTATGTATCCGTTATTCGTATTTATTCTGCAAGTGTTATTCAAAAAAATCACTCTTTACATATTCGAATATTCTGCAAAATTCTATGCTCCGTAATCGGTAAAAAATTAACTATGCTCAAACGTAAACAATATCATTCAGTCGTATTTGTCCTGTACCCGAGGAACTGCGACGAGAGTATTTCAGTAGTTGAAGCAGTCACAGTGGCGGCAAGTGGAAAAGGCAAGTGTGTCGTCCGACTTCTCGAGAGAAGCTGTTACGGTAACTGGCTGGTTTCTGGCGGAGTTAAAGTCAAAGGGAAGCGAGAGGTAGGAGGAAGCGAACGAGAAAGTTGCGAGTCGACTGTAGCCAAAAACGAATTGCCGCTATTAACTTCGACAGCTTCTTAATAGCGACGCGATGGCGTAAATTTTCCTCGGCTAGTCCACTTTTATCGCGTCGTAATCGAGTCGTCGACGAACAACGGACGATAGAAGGTTGTTTCGAGGCTCGGAGACATCGGTGTGAGAATTTCGGTGAAATTCGAGGGCCGCAGATGTGAAACGAGACACGAGTTTTCCTTGGTCGCGTATGTAACACTCGAAATCGGAATATTCTCGTCGTACATCATGCAGGATTGTTCCTTTCTCACGTTGGATACGTTTCGAGGGAAATGTAATGGAATCCTACGTGTCAACGTAGGAAAACTTTTGTTAGCGAAACAATAGATAGAATAGGGTGATGTACGAGCGCGACAATTTTTTCATAACTTCTTTCAAGTTCTATGTAATACTTTGAAACGTTACAGAGAAGTTTTAAGCAGACAGAATGGAAAAGGTAGACGCAGATAATGTTTAGAATTTTTCATTTTGTTAGCAGTGTTAACGTATTGTGTCGAAAAATGTTATTTTGCTATTGTAGAATGATATATGGCTGCCATTGAAACTTACCAGGTTGGAAACGCACGATAAATCCCCCTTTTCTTTTGCTATCTTCGTTTCTCCTGGAATTTTACTCGCTATTTCTGCAATAAACCCACAAAGATATCTTTAAAAAATATTTACTACCATATTTTATTAACAAATATTTCATTTGTGTTTGAATTCCACGTACAAAATATCTTTCAGTTTGATTTCGGGATCAAATATGCGTCGTTACCGTTTATACTTAAATCGAAAATTTAAAAAATATTACCTACGTTAACTGTTACGTATATATCTATGTTAATATTCGTTCAGTTTCGATTATTTTATACGAATTAAAGTAGTTCTTTTTAATTAACAAGCGACACAAATGTCAGAAAATCAACGAGAACGAACTTGTCGTACATTGTCCGCGTGGTCTTCGATCGATAGTCGAAAAATATTTACATAGAAAATTTGAAATATGCGAAATATGTTTTCATTAAAGCTGCCGTGACGAATCAGCTGTTCAATTTGCGGCTAGCGTCCCGTCAAACGAAAATGTATTGGTGGAAATAATTACGGAAACCCGTGTCGGGAACGAGAAACGGGTAAAGAGTTGCTGAAACAACGCGAACAACGTAAACATTAAAAAAGAACTTCTGTATGGAAAGGAAAAAAAGACCAAGATTTTATCCAACGAAAGGCGTAGACATTTGCTTTAATCCTACCAGGGAAAAAATTAATTTTTTAACTCCCAGCCACTTGCACCGCTTTGCAGCGTAAAATCCTGTTCCATAAGTTCATTTCTTCCTTAAACTCTAAGCTCCGTACAGTGCGCTGGCTTAATTTTGTTAAATCAGATTTGTTAACCCTCTTTCGCGAAAATCGTGGAAAAATATCATCGTGTTCCTTCTTTTGATACGAGAAAAATATTCAAGTTTCCTATGCGAAAAAGCAGCACTCTTAAGTATTCGTACATTTAAACGATTCATAGCAATAATGTGTGAATTTTACCAAACTGTACGAATTAATGACCAATCGGTAACTTTTCCAGTACTTATGAACAAAGATATGCATAAAAGTCTCCTGCGAAAAGTATTCGAATACTTTCGTCAGCCACCGTAGCTACGGTGGTCGTAAACGACGAAAGTATTGTAGTTTGATTCGTCCGTAATCTCGTAATTAAAGTACATCTTACGAGAAACAAGCAAATGTCCATGATACTCTGGAACGGTAGCGTAACTGTTCTTTCTGTCTAGTCGTTTTTCTACGTCTCCACGCATCCATTATGCCGTATTGCACAGGAGTAATTGCCTGGCAACAAACGAGCCTCGGCTTTTCTCGGCGTTTCCTCGCAAGGAATTAAAAATTTCACCGACCCGACGCGTACCGCCCTTGTCGTCCGACAAATTATGCCTTTTGCCACTGCGGACCCGACCGTTCACGCCAGATGCGTCTGCACGACTTTTCATCCCTCGCACAATAAAATATGAGCTGGAATTTATAATTTTCAGAAGCGCGTCAGCCTCGCCATTGCATGCCGCGTGTACGTCCACGTAACCACCGGCTATTTCGTATTTATCCAAACTTTCTTACGTTTTGCGTTTTACGCTTCGCGTATTACGAGACGCGCGTGTGCAATTAAAAATTAAAAGCAAAAGAATTTACGACGCGCAATACGAGTGTATACTATGTTTAAAATTCTATTTGAAGGTAACGATAATGTTAGATTTTATCCTTGTAAAATAGTAATGAATTACGTTTTGTCAGGCAAGTAGTACGAGGCGATATCTTGTCAGCCGCTTGACGTACGAGCCTGAGTTATCGCGAGATAGAGTTGAACGATGTATGGGTAGGCAAGTACGAACGAATGGAACGTGCAGTGTATTTAGGATAATGATAAAGTAATGTTGCAGTGAAACGAAGTCTTACCAGTTATCAGTTTTTATTTAGATTAGGAAAAGAAAGTCGAATTACGTGTTATTTCTGAAATCTTATCTAGCGTTAAATACTCTGCTACGGTTGAAAATAAATATCATTCTTCTTCTTCTTCTTTCGTATCGAGGTACGAAATTTTCATTTCAAATATGTTTATTCCGAATTTTATAAAATCTGTATAAAACCATCAGCTAATTTTTAACGATAATTTAAACAAAAGATGCACGAAACAGAGAATGTTAGAATGTAATACCGATCAAATTTAATAAAAAGTTTATTTGAAACTAATATTTGGTAAGTCATTTACGGTAGCGTACGCGGTCAGGTAAGCGGTACGGAATTGTATGTGGCAAGACGTGTAGAACAGAAACGTTTATGGCGCGACAGAGAACTTTAGAATCGAATAGAACAGGTGTGTGCACGGTCGAACAAGCAACCAGAGGTGCACGAAACTTTGAAACAAGTACCGTATTTCGGCGTACGACCAAACAACTAGATTATATACAGTGTGTAACCAAACTAGCGTGTTACAGCTAGTATGTGGTCAGACAAGTAGATTATGCGCGGTATTTGATCAGACGATGGCATGGATATACGCAGCCAGGCAAGTAGTACGAAGACGTTACGTGGCGGGCCAAGCAGAGCGAGGATCGTGTTTAGTTAGATAAATAGCATCATAATCTTATATAGTCAAACGAGTAGAATAATGCCGGTATATCTCGTCAGCATAGTAGAACAGGATACGTCCGCAGTCGGATGAGAAGAACAGGAACGATATGTAGTCTGGCAAGTGGCATAGAGGAATTACGCGATTGAGCATGTAGAATTGAATGGTGTATGGTTAGATTAGCAAATTACATCTGAAATCGTTGTAGAATACCTAACAATTGCTACATCTGTGCATATCTGAGATTCTCGTATTATATCTTACGTTATAATGCGAACGTGCATGAACGATAAAAAATCCACTTTCTTAAATTATAGAAATTTTGTTTAATCTTTGATTATTGTAACATTGTAGATTTCTGATACATGTAACAGCTTTGTAATTGTTACGTCGGCCGACTCTCTACCTAAACCAGGCCACTCACCGCGAGCAAGATGGTATCGAGATGTTTACGCATTCTTACTGCGTACCCTCAATAGTCTTAACACGTTCGTCGCCCAGCGTGATTCGGCTAAGTTTCCTGCGGGGCCCAAATCCGACCGCCGGTACGCAGAACATAAATAGAGCGACAAGCAGGAATTCATCGTTTATCGCCTTCGATTCATTGTAAAGAAAAGATTATTTATTTCTGAAATGGAGAAAGCAATGAGCTTTCCAGCTAGAGTATTCCGTGGGATCTCATGGCAGATATCTCGGATCTTTCATTTTGTCGAGAAGCATACTTGTGAAACGTACATCAGTGATTTTTTCATCCTCAAAATGTTCAGTAAACGGCGTGAAAATATATTTGAAAGTGAGGAGAGTAGCGATGACGGAGTCTATAACTATTGTTCGAAGTGTCCAAAATAACCCCAAATGTGTTTGGAATGTTTTAACGAATACCATGCGATATAGAATAATATAATATATTATCCAAAACATACATTAATAAGAAGTATGGTATAATGCGTTTTTAATACTTTTATGTTGTATATCCTATATATAATATCGTATATTTAATTAACTCGAACAAGAAAAGCGTCACCACACCTCGGTGACGGGGCCCCCATGGAAGGATACCCGTCGCATAGATATGTGCGAAGGTCCTTCAGACCGAACAAACATTTCTTTCGTAATTCGTTTTCTAAAAGTCTATTGTTTACTACGGGAAGACACGGAAAAGTTAGTTTTTCTCACGTACGAGGTTTCCCACTAGCAACTTCCTATCGAGGGCGGCTAAGACCCTTCCTGGTCCACCAACCTTCTTAATATCCAATCAGAAGCAATGTCTACTGCCCTCACTTTCCTAACCAAAGTTGTCATCAACAAATCCGACGGTCCCGTGTGCTAGACACACCCATCGCTAGCTTTCCTCCGACGCAACATCGTCACTGAACTTCACTTATTCTTCATCGCTAGAATAATCAACGTATCTTTACCGGGTTTCTACCCTTAGATCAATCACCTACTTAACTTGTACATACGCACCAGCGTAACTAGTTTCTATACAAAGTTGTTGGAATAAACATTAATTTATACGCGTTAATTCGGTGTATACTCAATTGAACCACCCCTATTATCGTAACAGAAATAGGGAATCGATCATTTCGCGGCGTCGATTGTCTAATCGTAACGGGAATTTACCATTCCCACTGACGTGCTTCCTCGCGATCGCGTCTCTCCGCGAGTGAACGAAACAGTAATATACCACTGTATCTAGTATTCTAATAATATATTTTTTATATCTTGTCGAAACAACATATAAATCACATTGCGTACATACCTTAATAGAATTGAATCGTATAATTCTATTATATAATTTCGCTTCTTGATCTCAAACAGATAAATTACGAAATTTCTACGTAACACGTAGCAAAATATTTTATAAAATTAATCAAGAAATTGTTTAGAATCGTATGTTCCACTTTCTCATGTTTTTGCCACGAATCTCGCTATAAATTGCAGCAAGTGATAACGCGAGCGAAATGTATCGACACGTATCATCCCCGGCGGTAAATCAGGCGTATTCAAAGGGGATCAAAGTTATCCGACATTTTCCAGCTGTGTGATATGATTAATCGTTCGTTCTTCTGCCACAACCTCTGTCGCCATTCCCATTATGGAAATGTGACTCGCGCCATATGCGATACTTTCAACATACGGTAACATCCGACAGCCTAATATTTGTCGAATACCACGTCAAGTGCTAACGTATTTGGTTTGCATCGGAGAACATCTTCATCGGAATTAGTTTGTATCGTAATTCCTTAATCCGTTTTCGAATTAAATTCGCGACCACTTCGACGGCTTGTAGTTCGTTATTAGCGTACGAAATAGCTCGTTAACGAGTATTGCAGCACGTACACTGCGTTTCATAATTAATTCATAGCGAGTGAAACCAATTAAGAATTTGATTGCGAATAGTTCGCCGCGGGTGTCGCGTCGTATCGAACCGACGAAGGAAAAACGGAAGAACTTTTTCAAGTTGAATTATAATTATGAAAGTAACGCGATATTTACGGTATAACAGTTAAAAACAATAGTAAAAAGTTGCACCGTTGGCGCAAGTTATCTTTGCACTCGAGCGTAGCACGAATATTTAACGTTTTTTAGTTCCATCTCGGCGTGGATGTATATGTTTTTGAATGTGGACGAGACATTGTTGAACAACAACGTTGACGCACGCTAACGCGCCACAATATTGTAGCAGATATCGCGTAATTAAATTACCGACAAATTTGATAACATTATGAAACACAAAGGTACACGTTAAAAGTTGCGTAATGAATGTTGAAACTTATGTAATTATCGAGTTAGGCGAGTTTATAAGTTTGCAGGGACCGGCGGCAGCCGGTTGCCAAGATCTATTTTGTAATTAAAGTTAGAAGATACGAGAAATTGCGAAGTTTGTGTTATAGTTGCATAAAATGGTAAAGAAAAACCTTAGCACCTTAACCCAGTTCCAGAGACTTAATTAGAATTTTCGTTCGTTGGTGAGTTCTACAAGCGTGATCTTTTACCAGGAAATGTTCTGTGTGACTATTTTATTCACAGAGACTTATGAAATAGCATAGAGATTCCATTATTTGAATATTACTAATTGATTTCAATTCAAAATTATTAGTTATTTAATACCAATATATTAATAGTAATCTGATATTAATAGTAATAGCGATTTAGTATTTTAAATATTTTTAAATTACATTTAATATTAATGTTAATAGTAGCAACATTAATTTAAATTTTCATATCATTCGGTATTTATTTCTTTATCGCGCAACTGGATGTATTTAAACATTGGTTTTATGCAGACTTCCTTTCGCTGCCTCGTAACCACTGTTTCCGTATTCAGGATATCTGAAATACCTCTTGGTTTCACTATTTTCTACTTATAGAAAATTTATTTAAATTTTTATCGTATTCCGTCTTCTTCCCTTTATTTCATAATTAAGTTTGTAAATTATAGAGTAACGTTTGAAACACGCTCTATCTTTACAATATTCACATTCTTCCAGGCTGTAACATCACTGAAAATATCATTTCAAGCGATTTTCTCGTTTAGTTTCTTTGAAATTTCAACGTTATTAACGGATACACAAAATCCTATATCACCTTAATCACCTACTTTACATCCCTCAAGTACCTTCGAAAACATTTCTATCTCGAAAGTTCTTCTCATTTACAATTGTTCCACTTCTCTTCCTGCATAATGTTCCCGGTGACCTCAGCTTCGAATTTTTTTAAATTTTCACCTCCTTAACAACGTGTCTCTTGCATCTCGATCACTGAATTTCCCTAAAAGCATCTTATTCGCTCTTCGACTCCACTTTTCTCGTTACCACACAATTTTTCTCACATCTTTCCAACGATTCTAGTTTCCTCGATATGGACAAAGAACAAACATCCATCCTCGAGATAAAGACCGACTCGATATATCGATACTTGATACGATCTGGTTGAAGTATCCGAGTCATGCAGCCAAAATCATCGAAGTAGTGCAAAATGGGCCAATAAGGATAGGACCAGAGAATAGGTTGACTAGAGATAGGCGATGATCGTTAATCTAGTTTCTAGCTATTTTTTCTCGATAACACTTTTCAGTGACGCACGATCGTATTTCTTTCTCCACTCTCTGCGAAAGAGAAGGATTACTCTGATTTCGACGACGTCACGGCGATTTGAATTAGTATTATTGAGATATGTATAATTTTGTGTGCTAGAGTACATTGGCCGCGTAGTAGTGACACACGTATGTGAATATTAGTGCGTGGAAAGTCTTGAAAAACAGACGAATGTGATTGTTTCATTGGCAGTGTGGTATGGAAGATGGTGAGACAAAGAGAGTGCCGAGGCGCGTGCAAATGAATATCGACGAAGATCCTGGAAATCGTTTATTAAATGAATCTAAAACTATTTTAATATGAATTCTAAGTGTAACCTTAGTGTTCCTTTACTTTTATTTCGGCAATTAAGATCCACAGTTCTCAACAAGTATCACTAGGAAATGGAATACTTGCTCGTTTCCTTTATTCCTTGGTACCAATTTTGATTTTAACCAAGACGTTGTATACGATACCGTAGATGAAATGACGGTTCGGAATAGATTTTATTATGTCATGGTTTGATAACGAGTTAATTTGGACGATTCGACTTTGCCAGAAGTTCGTAAGTATGCTTGGCACGTACACAGTTTCACCTGGATGTCGCGCTTCTAACGATAACTGCGAACTTTCCGGCTCCTTCTGATCTCGATGCGAAAATTTGACTTCTGCAAGGTATTCTTAAGAAGCTGCAAATGTAGAAATGGCGGAACTTTCGTCGACAATTTTCATATTCTAGCGCGAATAGGATGTAAGTCTTCCATATGGTTCCGCGTGAGTCGTCCAACTTTAATTGGAAAATGAAAACTTCCTTGATTTACGCGCGCAGAATATTTTACAAGCGTAAGTCGCACGAATGCGGAGAACATGTTGGTTCTGTAATTTTCAATCTCAACCAATACCCAAGACTGGTATAAAGAAACGCTCGAATAAAAGAGTATAATGGATTTTAAAGGTAGGTTTCACAAGGTCTGTTCGAACTGGTTTAAATCAGGGGAAACAAAAGTGTCGATCCGAAAGCAAGAGGAACAGGCATATTGTACGCGCTAACGCGTCTCGTTGGAAAATTTATAAACACGTTTTTCTTTTGTTCCGTTTTGAATTGAACGCCGTGTTTCAGCCGTTGAATGCCAGGGTTAAAAAGTTCGGCCGTGTTTTATTGCAAACGAATTGAAATTATGCCGTGGAAGTATTATAAATCAGAAACGGAATGCTATCTTTTGTGCCATTTAACGAGTGCAGACGAGACTCGGGGCTAGACAACGACAAGATTTCCTTTTCGCTTCTTCTTCTTTCATTTACCAGCAAATATCGCTCGACGATTCTCCTACACAAATTAAACGTATCGAGGAACGAGGTTCGTTGGCTTCATCGAACGAATCTGCAAGTCATAAACTCCACTTCGATCCAATTTCGATGCTTCTGTCTCATTTTTAAACGGAATTCGAAGAAATTATTCGACGCTCAAAGAAACCACGTTTATTTCAGAATAATCGTTTCTCACTCGGAAACATTTTTGAATCTAAATTTCGTTTAACGCTCTCAAACTCTTTGACGTTTCTAAAAATATTTCTTCCTCCTGCACGTGGACAATAGTCCGTTAGCATTCAATTTCGCGGTTCGTTCGTTACTTGCGCGAAAGTCGAGCAGAAATTCTATCGACGGTCGCGTCGGTCTGGTTGACCGGTAACAGAAGAAGACCACGCATCCAGGAGGGGTACTTTTTGGACAAAAGAACAGAGAAGAGGTTGATTTACTACGACGCATAATTTTCGTCCTGGCATTAAATTAATATTTTCCAGGCTTTTGTTCAGCCGTTCCCACATAACCAACGGAGAAAAGAATCTTGATGAATGCGGTTCCTTTTGCGGATCTCGTTCAACTATAGAGCGACCACGTCGTTCTTAGAGCCGACTCTTCCTTCCTTTTGCTCTCTTCCCCTCTTTCTTTCTTTAAGGAGTGACGCCATAATCCAGAAGAAAGAGTCCTTTTGAAAAGGAACGCGAATTCCTCGCTCTCGTTTAGGTCAGACATTATAGGCGTTGCTCGGTTACCTCGCTGAAAGTCATGTTAGAATGAAAAAGAGGGGTTTTGCGACTTAAAGTATCGCCGAAATTAGCATTTTCGTTGTTGGGCGAACCGAGAAGTATAGTAGCGTAAACATTATAAATATTAAAATTACTAAAAGGTATAAATATATCGGAACGAGGACTTTTATATTTGTCCATCTTCCAATTTCCCATAAATTTATAAATAAATATAATAATATATATATAACACTTATGTATATACAGTTGCCTGTCGTGCAGAACCTTAGGCCTCGCGAACGATAAACGAAACAAAGATGACGTGTTTCACGTGTAACGTACAAGAACAAGCGTTAAGCAGGTAATATAATAAAACGATGCAAGTATTGCCAGGGAAGAAAGTTAAAAAAATGTTGAACTGCCGTTGGTAACTGGTCGGTACGATCGAGTGGTTTAGTTTCAGGCAAGACTTTGCCCCAAGTTGTAATGAAAAAAATCAAGAGGCTGGCGTTTAACTTTCAGGCAACTTGGAAATTTTCATACAAATTTTCTGTAAAAATTACGCGCAACCCTTTATCGAAGTTAATGCAACCGAACGTGGTGTCACGACCGGCACACTTCAAACCCGATGGACCGATGACGGAGATAAAGATGTGGCGGCACTCGACGACGATGTATATCTCCGGAGTGTCTAATGAGTCACCAATATCCCAACGGTCCTTTCGCCGAATGTTCGAGACGAAGGGGTGCGTGGCAGCGGTCGTGGACGCCTAAAAAACGCCTGAATAGTGGGGATATTGCGGGGTGGCAAAGAAAAAAGAAACAGATCCGTTCGAAAGTCAAATTGTAAGAGCTTCAGTCTTGGAAAGTCACGGATGGAGTTCAGAAGTAAATTGTAGTTAGTGCAAACCAAGCGTTAAGAAATAAATTCTCCCTTTCTATTTTTATTTTTATCTTTTATTTTCAACTTCGATTTCTCCTTTTTTATTTAACGTGACACACGCGGCGACGATGTATATCTCCGAAATGTCTAATGAGTCACCAATATCCCAACGGTCCTTCCGCCGAATGTTCGAGACGAAGGGGTGCGTGGCAGCGGTCGCAGACGCCTAAAAACGCGTGAATAGTGGGGATATTGAGGGGTGACAAAGAAAAAAGAAACAGATCCGTTCGAAAGTCAAATTGTAAGAGCTTCAGTCTTGGAAAGTCACGGATGGAGTTCAGAATTAAATTGTAGTTAGTGCAAACCAAGCGTTAAGAAATAAATTCTCCCTTTCTATTTTTATTTTTATCTTTTATTTTCAACTTCGATTTCTATTTATTTATTTTACGTGACAGTGGCTTCGCGAAAATTCCGCTCGAACATCGAATCGATCAGTTAACCTCGGTTTATCGTACTTTCAGCGACAAAGCGCGTGTATTACTCTGCTATGTGTAAAAGGAGCGTGGACTTCTTACGGGTAAACGTGAATGGCGAGTGCTTAAAAACAAATGATAAAATAAATTAAATAACCGAGGAAAGGATAAAAAAAGATTACAAAATAAACGAAACACCTCGAACAAATCTGTAGCAATATAAATTGTAAAAATTCTGGCCGGTAATGTTCGTTTTATCCACTAAATGGCGTAATAAATTTTGAATATTTTATATATTTTCTCGTATTATACGCATTTTCTACATTTTCGCACGTCTAAAACTATAAATGCATAAATATTCACAGTCTACTTATGATATCGCGTTGCACGTATATTACAGAATTTTAACCGCGGTAAAAGTAAAGCACGTTAAAATCGAATATTTTTATCACGTCCTTGAAAGAAACGAAGGCTGTACGATTTCTTTGCAACAAAGGAAGGAGCAAAACGTTTCTTAACGGAGAACTCGTTAACCGGCACTTGTAACGGCTGAAACAGCCTGTATTATAAACTCGAGAGTTCTCTTGGGCCGGCTGTTTCACAAGCATATCGATTTTTCATCGAAAGTATAGATCGTTTCACGTGCCTTTCAGATTCGACGACCTCGTTATCGCAGGTTAGGCCAAGCGAATCTAAACTTGGCCAAATTCAAATCGAATTTCCCTTCTGCTTCGTTGCTTCGGTTGATTTTCACGGATTTCCGAGTCAAATACAATCGTTCGCGTGTTTTCCTCTCGATACTTCGCCGTTTAATCTTCGTCTCCTACTTCTTACTATTTTTGTGTTGCTCTCGCTAACAAAACGTTCGTTGTTCGCATAAATCGTTAATTGCAGTTAATTTTTACTTGCGTTTAACTTTCCCGTCCGCTATAAAATCTAGAAAATTGAGAAAATTTTAAATGGGAAAATAATTTTTCGAGAAATACGAAACGCCATAATATTTGCGAAATAAACTGTCCAAATCAAATGGATGTTACTTAAAAATTCACGAATTACGATTCTCGAGCAAGGTATTTTAATTAAATTTCTTGGAAGGAAAACATCGCGGAACAACATTTTTCCAATTATTTCTCATTAACGCGAACTTTCTCAACTTTTCATTCCCTTTTCCGTACTTTGCCAAAAGGAAATAGAAAAAGCTGCGAGCATACAGAAAGACGTTGAGACATTTAACGAAACGTCGCGCCCCCAAGTGCGAAACGCAAACGTTTCGAGATTGAATGGCGCCTAGCGTTGAATTGCCAGGGACCGGAAAAGGGACCAGAGTTTCCCGCGAGTGTACACGCATCACGTAATTCCGGTTCGAGTTGAAAGGGCGGGTCGGCGGTCGAAATGGCGTTGAAACGGCGCGATACAACGAACTCGTGTCTCTTAAGCGTTTAAATTATTCGAAACGCGGCGGAGGGATTAGCAAGCGTCAAAATACTGGCACCGGTTCAATCTGCTTTATAACTGATCGGGTTTAACGGCCAATATGTAACCAATAATGGCGATAACCATGTCGTTAAAAGTTGTCTGTCCGTCCGGCAGCTGTAACACCCCGTTAAAAGTAAATTTGTATTGGAACCACAATGGAACTTGCTGTTGGAACTAGCGCAATTGCGGCGACGTTTCGGTAAATATTTCAAGAACGCGGTTTACGAAAGCTCTTGTTTCGTTTTTGGCCGTATTACAAATATGTTTCGTTCGATTTCGCACATGCATCGATTTGCTAATCATTTTGCCGAACTTTTTTCGAAGGAAATGAATCGAAACGACGGTTTTGTATATGTAACGCAAGGTTTTGGAGTGATTTTACAAATTGATTATATATTTCGCGATTGATAAATGGAGATCCGCTTTACACTTGGATTTAATCTGCAAGCGAGAAAATTTAATTTTCTTCCAGATTGAAATTCGTTCAAAATTAACTACGCGATGTTTTCTTTGGTTATGAATTTAATTTTGTTTTGTAATACCTCGGTTAGGAACTTTAATCCTTCGCCTTTGGAATTTTACGATGTTTGCAAAGTATCGTAATTATTCCCTATATAAGAAAAGATACTTTCTCCATTTTCTGATAGCCATCGTACCGTAAATGTTTAAGAACGACAATAATTTTTCATTGTACAGTGAGTTGAAGCTAATTGTAAGTAACAATATAACAAGAGTCATAACCGAGGATGCTGAAGGGATAAGTGTCTTTTCAAGTTCCGAATATCTCATAATCCTCTTCCTAGACGTAATAACCGTAGTATCTACATAATTGCCAAACTTTAAAGTACACATCTTTTCAATAAGCAACCAGCACGTGTAGCATATTGGCGTAACATACCGAATCGTAATATAAATACGTTGCTTGTTATCGCGAGAGTGGATATTCGAATAACGCTTACAAAAGAATAGAACGATAGCCTATAAACAAAATTTCATCACGATCGTGCTCGAAATAACCGAAAATTAGTTCATTGAGTGGAAATTGCACGGTTTATTTTTTAACGAAATACGCGACCGACTTTCCGTGCAATTATAATGTAATTATCGCGGTGATTACACGCCTGTATAAAACAGTAACGATAAATTTTCGCCGATTCGCATTTATTTTCGCAACGTTAAACTTCGAGTTAATTGGCCAGCTGCCACGTAAATAATTTTTTGAATCAACAACTGAACAATCGCTAGTTTGCCATTAACGCGTGTAACGTAACGACGGTATATTTTATTTTTAGAAGCTACGAGATCGAACAAAAATTAATATTCTTACTTTAAGATTTTACAATACGTCAATCGTCGTAGAAGGGTTATTAAGTTTTGTCTATTTTGCCCGAGCTTCGTGGCTTAATGAAAAATGAAAACTCGGTCTATTTACTTTTTGGTCGCGTCTACTTTTTAATTAAACGTCATACTATTCGCTTCATGAAGCAGCATATAGCGATTCAAGCCGTAATTAAGAACTCAAAATCTCTCCTATAATCCTCGAGTAAATTTGCATACAATTTTTTGATAAGATTAATAAGTATCTTAAGCCATAATTAAAACTTCTAAATTCGTCTTATATTATAGTCACATTGGTTTCACAATACGCTCCTCTTTATTACCTCGCGCTATTTTAACTTCAAAAAGTACCAACAAAAGACCACACAGATTACGTCAAAAGAAGCGAAGTACGATCCAAAGTTTAATCAAAGGACCAAAATTCGCTTCATGCTAATTAATCTTTCTCAATTATTCCAACATTATTAAAATCCAACATAAAGCCGATTTTTCTATTAAATATCACTTACCGCTTGATCTCTCCATCACGTACTCCGTCTATTGTTTACTATTTTGTTTTGTTTTCCTTCGTTAAAAATTATATACAAATCTTGTTGCTGAAATTATCAATTATTCTCTTCGATAAAGTTGAAATCAATGATATTGATTATACACGCAATTTAATAATACTGAATTTGATTCGTGGGGATATAAATTAATTTCATTTATTAGAAACTGATAATCGAATAATTAGACGAATACAAATTTCTATACGTTTAACTTTATCGTCGTGAGATATAATTCATTCGAGAACAATACCGCCTTTTGGAATTAACGACACAATTCTACGTCAAATTCATTAATTAAATTTATTCTATATTCTGGAATTCCTAATTTTTCTCAAGTACATTCCAAATTTGTTAACAAACTCTCTTTTATCCATTAGAGAATGCCATGTTATTTGAAAAGATCGTCAAGTTTATCAAAGTTATCAAAGATATTTGTTCAATTCTATCACTGACATTAAAAAATGTCCAGAAAACGGAGCAGAATCACTCTGGTTTTCGATAAACTCAATTGCTACTTTGAAATTATACGATAAAAAATCTAATTTGTTTAATGGAATTAACGAGGACCACATAAGCCAGGACAATTTCGTTATTCGGATGCCGCGATACGAAATAAATTACCGACTTCGCATCCGGAGATGTCGTGGCTTCTTCGCCGGAACATCCAACCCCCATGGCCCGCTTATAAATCCCATCCCTCCGTTCTCGCCATCCTGTCGGTTTAATTTCTCAATCTCGTGCACGAAACTTTTGAAGGATCGTCACGGAACGCCCCAACCGCTGCGAATTATCGATTAGTCCTCGATATACTCAGCTTCCTTACGGTGGATTCACCGAGAGAGCCAAGGGGATGATTAACGAATCTCGCGTCGAGAAAGGGTGGGAAAAGCGTTTTCCTCGCAAACGTGGGCTAGATAGTTTGGATAGGTCGCGAGTTTATGACTGGTAATACGCGACTCACGGCACAGAAAATTAATTACAGAAACGTTCGCAGTGTAAATAAGCTTGTGTGTAAGTTGAACGACGAGAGAATATGTTTTTCTCGATGTCGGGATTTGAAAGCGAAGAACCAGCTTCGCAACTAGGATTGGTATTTGAGATACGGTTACAGGCGATCTTGGTTACAGTTCGTTTAACGAGAAAGTCATCTACTTGTAACAGTTTCCGGCGATCGACTTGAGTTTGAAGGCGCGACATCTCGCGTTTCGAGTTACAAAAGTTGATCATTTTCTCCGTTAAATACTATCGCCATCCTGAGTAATAGCACGAGCAATTTCGTCAAGGATATTTCGAATGAGAAATTTTCGAAAGTCGTTTAAAGGATCAACGTCTCGTAAACGCAGCATATACCTAATGTGTATTAGACTGTCCGAAAAGTTTCTTTCGTTTCATAAGGCGATGATAGACGAACAACAATTTCTGTTTTATATTATTTTATCGAATTACGTATGATCCATTTCGTTATATTTCTATTATTACGTTCGTACATAATTCGATAAACTAATACGAAACGAAAAACATTGTGCGTCTATTATTTCCCAATAAAACGAAAGAAACTTTTCGGACAATCTAATCATTTCTTCTTGCTCAACTTTCGTTGCTGTTCTTCCACCTAAATCTTGCAATTTTATAAAGTTTGAAGAGACCGAACGATCAACTATCCTCTTTTCAAATTATAGAACTTTTTCCTCGACTTGTGGCTCACTTTACCTACGTTCCTTTGATAATGTTCGCTTTACGTAAATTCCCGATGCATGTTATTTCACTGCTCGGACTTTGATTAAGAAAGACTCTGCCTATCGACGTTGGACAAATTCTCTTACTTTTTATTTAAATATCAAATTCGACATAGACATACATGTTCCAAAAACTATTTCTACCTCTCTACGAAATAGACAATCAAGAAACAAAAAAAAAAAAAGAAAAAAGGAGGTAAAAGGTAACAGGGAGGTTGAAAGGAATCAGTGACCCGAATTATATCGACGTAACGAAATACAATATACACAGGAAGGAATTAAATATTGCCGAGTAACGCAGTTTCTGAGTCAATTATATTTCACGAACAATAGCCGGGCAACTTTTCTACCTTCACGATCCTGCTAACGATATTACTTGGCGGTTAATAACTCATAATTAGTTATCGCGGTTGTATCGCGTATTTTACGCATCGAGATAAATTATCGTTCGTCCGACTGACTATTAAAAGTTCTGCAGTAATAAATGAAAAAAAAAAGAAACATAAAGAAAAGAATAGAAAAAAGGAAGTAAAAGAGTAACGGAAATAAAAGAGCAGACTAAACAAAGGGAAAGAAAAAACGCTTGTACGTTACGGTGTCGCGTCGGACGAGTTACGTTTTCCGGGTGACATTTTATTTCGACGTAAATGTGGCGCGCTGGAACGACGTAAATCTAGCCTGTTATAACGACGACGTCGAACATTCTGTAAATTTAATATCGTTCCGTGTCACCGGTACAGCGTCGTTCGTAATCGTTCCGACGATTTTACGGATCGAAAAAAATCCGCGAGTTATAGTCTTAATATGTTTGTCGACTTTGCTTAGCAAGAACAAAGTATATTGACAAGTTGGTCTGGAAAACTCTCGTGCTCTTTCAAAAATTGTTTAACGGCCTGTTGCCTGAAATTATGTGTTTTTGAAATATACCTTAATAGATTTGTATTAACGTCATTGTATTAACGAGTTTCGTTTAGTTTATCTCGCTTGTTTGTCCGTCTCTTTGGATGGAATTTTGTAAGCGGAATTTCACCCACTTCCCGACCAATTAGAAAGCTGAAATTTCCAACATACGCTCATTTCCGACGACGATACGATATAATTTCAAAAAGTTGATAATCTTTTTTATTGGAAACGATTGTCTGTCTAGAGCCTTTCTTCCACATAATTGGCCTCGATGTATCGAGATTAAAAAGTACAAAATGAAATATATAGATTAAACAAATTAAAAGAGGATGGTTTCTATTTAAAGAAATACTAAAAAGGAGAGAAAGTAATTTTCTCAATCAGGTGATATATATATGTAAAATGGTAAATCTCGGGGTAATTCAGGTGAACGAACGTCGTTGGTATATTCAATTTATTAAATTTTCTTTCAGCGATTTCAACTTTGAAAACGAAGAACAGGGTGGATCGCAAAAGCAACAGAAAAGTTGAACGAACGATTGCCAATAATAGTGTTGAGAATCTTATGGATCTTAATCGCCGAAATAAATGTATAGGAACACTTAGATTATGCATAGAATTGATATGAAAATAGTTTCAGATTTGTTTGATATATGATTTACAAGATATTCGTCGATACATATTTGCACGCGTCTCAGCACTCTCTTTGTCTCGCCATCTTCATTACCACACTACCAACGGAACAGTTGCATTCATCTGTTTCACGAGACGTTGTACACGCACATACTCCCACGCACTCATACTCATATATACGTGATATAGTAAATCTCGGGGTAATTCAGGTGATCGATTCTGAAGTCCGAAAATCGAGTTTATCGTGAAAATACTTAAATGAAATACAGGAGTAAACAACAATTAATACTAATCTATAACAATAAACAATAAATAACAAGTTCTGTGCAATGTCTACCTGAAAAACGAGAATCGATTTTCAACGTCCTGAGCTACCGATCTTCCTCCGCCGATCTTCAATGTTTTTAATAATTATTCTTTCTTCTGTGATCTTGTCTATCTCTGATATCGCTCTCTGTCAGTTCGTTTGTCTCTCAAAATGGTTGTCCGTAAAACAAAAGAAAGTCGTGTCGTCCGTAAACAGAGAGAGTCCCTATCACACTTGAACTCTAGGGAGTTTACATATATGTAAAATTAGTAATAAGTAAAATGAATAGATACGAGTAGATGCGAAATTTTACTGATTTCTCTACCGATATATTCCGAAGACTAAAATTTAACCGATTCTTACATTGACTTACTTTACGACTTCACGTTGCTTTTCCTAATTTCGAAATCTTATCTTCCTGTAACTATTCGCAAGTCTTTAATGCACAGTTCCCTTATCTATCGAAATAATTTACCTTAAGAAACTGATAGCGCAGCATCGAAACGAAAGACAAACCGCAATCTCTCGCACCCTTAATCGTTACATTTAACTCGATACTGCGATTTCCGGCGAAATAGCCGGTTACATTTCACAAAGCTGGCGATTAGCAGTCCGAAGCACGTCGCTAAAATGTTGTAATACGCTTGGACCTCTCTGTTATCGTTCAATTAGCCGATACAAACGCGTTATCAAACGGTCGTACTATCAGGCCAGAGGCTTGTTAGCGCGCTGGAAATACCGGACGATAACGCGACGATTTGCATTCCGTAGCACGCGAACTGTAAGTTACTCTAACGAACAAGTGGCCCACAACTGGATTTCGTATAAAAGGATAATAGCGTACATACGTTCACACGCGATATACATAAATATATGTAGAATATTCGTAACAATACTGATACGTAGAAACATAGTAACGTTAAAAAAATTCTCTTTCTTATCGAACGATTTGTTCAACATCGAGAAACGACAGAGACAAATTCGATATCTGATTCTTCGTTTTTACCGGGCGCGTATCAAGGAACACGAGACTCGACCGTTCCTTTGATTCTAATAAATAATTTTTGCGTGCAACATTATTACATTTAATATTGTTTCGCATCAATCATTCTTGATGAGGGAGAAATAGAAACAGAATGAGTATCGCAGCGTGAATATTGCGTGTTCGCGTGACTTGAATGCGGAGGTTGCCCGTAGAACTATACGGGAGACCGTGTAGATTCGAGGCAGTTAATGATTGCAGCAAGAAAGAAGATGGAAAAAAGAAAAGGAAAAATTTCGTGGTTTTTGTTGTAATTTTTAATGAACCGACCGCAGAGACTCCAGAATTTTCAGGTCGTTAATTGGACAGGGGATTTATCGTTTTCGTTACAATGCCTTGAATTTTGTTAATATTTACCGGAATACGCGAGCTTTGCCATTTTTTCAGCAGAAAATACGATTGATAAGCTCGGCTACGGACAGAGGTTCGACGATTCAAGTTCGTTGCGCGAAGTTTGAAAATTTGCAGAACGCGGTACGATTTATAAATTCCTCGAGCAAATAATTGGCTTGTGGACAAGTTAATAATTTACGTAACGGATATCGGACGAAAATAAGGAAGAAAAGAGAATTGTAAGAAAGCAAGGGAAGACGAGGGCGCGAAAGAGCAAACGGAAGGATCGCAGGACGATCGTGAGATTTAGCGAATAGCTAAGGAAGATTCTCGGCGAATCTTCGGCAGAGTGGGTCGCAGAGAGACCAGACGTCCCTTTGATGCATTTTCACAGGCAGAGAAAAGGTTCTGGTTAGGATGCAGCTGCAGGATGCACGAAGAGAGCGCGGCTGCTCAAGAATGGGGTCGTGAAAGGGAGTCGTAAATTCCGGAAAATTCTCGGCCCACATCCTCCGCTTTAAAGCTTCCCGAACGCGTTAAAATTGCAGGCAGTCTAGTACGATTATTTAACGATTAATCAATCGTCGATTTGGAATTCAGTGAAATTTCGCCACTTGCCGAGATCCCTTTTGTCTCTACGTCTCTGTAGAGCTATGCTTTATACGCGGCAAATGAAACGCGATATTGAACAAAATAGGTTTTTTTTTTGCAAAAACACGAGCAAGCTTTTCGCGAAGGATGCGAAGGAGAGGACGAAACGTTTGTAACGATGCAGAGAGTTAATAGGGAATTGAATGGGCTGATTCATCGATGAAAACTTTTCAGTGGTTAACGCTAAAACGCTCGAATGCCATCATTTTTATCATTTTACGAGAATATTGAATCGCAGATGGACTTTCGTGTGAATTATTAAATCGTGAAATATTAAATAAAATGATAAGAAGTATATTCAATGTTATAGAATGACAATAACGAAATAAAATAACACTCGATTGGCTCGTTTTTAATATTAAATAAATATCTCGCAATTATATTTCATTATGGTTTTTGTATTTACGGGCATCGAGGACCGATCGAATAAAAAATTACTTTTTACAACGTTCATGGCAGAATTTCTTATCACAGGTGTATAAGAAAACGGCGTATAATAACGAAAGGGTTGTTTGTTTTATTATCACTCTCACGAATTGCATCAACGATAATGCACTCTTGCGATGAGCCAGCTGCGCGATCGCAATATTAAATCTCCTCTACTCTTGCAAAGAGCTTCTACGTAAATTTTAAGCAGAGTAGAAGGAAGATTTTTAGTTTTATTAGTTATTTTATTGGACGGTATTCTATTGAAATTTAAAAGTGATACGTTTACTTAGTTTCTATCTTTATATTATACTCGTATTATATTTTATATATGTGGTAATATTCTTCAGTTGTTTAATCCCTCGCTTAATTTATATAATCGTCTATTGGGTAATAATCCATTAGAATAGAAAAATCTATCGCCGGACGACGGACTTTGGAAAAATCTATCAAGGAAAAATCTTCCACGGAACGAAGAACTTCATCAAACACGAAACGGACTAACCCGATAAATCGAGAATCCTCTCGATTACTCACCATTCGAATCAATAAAAACCGTCGAGGTGAAAAATCCTGGAATCACCAAGGAATTAGTAACACGATCCAGTCAAGAAGCTGGTGCAGTTTCAGAGTAACGAACAATTTCGATGAAGGATGATCGTAATCCTACTATCCATCAGAACCATTCATCAAACGGTACGTCTGCTTCGACTCGACACGGTAGCGAAAGAGACGTAGAGAGGCAGCTGAAAAATTTCTTCAGCGGAATTCGTTCTCCTTCGAAATTTACGTAGAATCTTCTCTCTTCTTCGAAATTGCTTCGAGGAAAATTTAATATCAGGATCGCCTTGGTCGAGATTGTCATTGTTTGTCTCTGCTAATTTTTCACGGTAAAACGAGCTCGTATCGAATACGAAAATTATTCAACAACGATATAGTTTAATTAGGAGAACTTGTCACGTGCGTCGCGTTCTATCGTTTGTTCCGAGCGCGACAAAAATATCGAAGGGGTATAACGTACGAGGCTAGAGTACAGATTCTGTGAAACGGCAAACTTTCGTACGACTGATTTGTATTTCGAGAAGGGTAGCTTCGGAAAAGAGGGGAAATTTAAGAACCAGGCGTTTCATACGGTACCCTCGGGAACAAATATTAGGTGGTCCGAAAAGTTTCTTTCGTTTTATAAGGAAATAATGGATATACAGCATTTTTCGTTTTATATTATTTTATCGAATTACGTACGGTCCATTTTGTTCTATCAAAATAAAGATCACAACGTTCGACGGATTAGGTTTCATGTTTGTATAAAGATGCGTCGTTGTAAAAGACGTGTCTGTAAAAGAAAGACACTTTTCGGACAACCTAATATCAAATAAATAATCAGCGTTATTATCCCATAAATGGGAAGGCGAGTTCGATGAAATCCTAAGAAATTCTACGTTCGTGAGAATTTGGAAAATACACGTGCATATTATTCTATAGTACTTGGAATGTATCGCGAGGTATTGCACTGTTAACGTAGATGTATGCATAGGTAACCTAAAGACTATGTCAATGTGTGTCAATAACTCACAGCATCACGTTTTATACATTTCTGAACAGTTTTTATCCACGTGATAAAATTATCTACGTGTACTGTATCTACGTATATACATAGAGCATATCATTATCCTTGAAAACATTGTTTCCTTCGATCGCTGAAACATCTCGCACGAAGATAAGGTAGCATGTGGTCATTGCCTATATAACGAGTATCTTGCGTCAACTTTCTGTCAACCTTCTGTCAACCATACGCACACACAGACACATAACAAATTTTACTAACGAACATTGCACGATATTCTTTCGCGCGTATCATGACGGAACAATTGGAAAAATGCACTGTCGCGGCAAATTCGAGCTCTGCCTGCCACCAGTAATCGCGTCACGCTGCATATTCACACGAGATTACATATGCATCCTTCAACCATCGTATGCATATCCGGTGCATGCATAACAAACGTGTGTACCGACATCCTGTTTACCTGACAGATCTTCCGAGGTTACACATCTCCAGAGAATACGTTCGATTATGTCAACGAGATCTTCCTAAACACCCGTTCTCTTGCTTGACGTATTTTTTTTTTTTTCTCTCGTTGGGAGAGATCTTGTTAGAGGTGGTTTCATGGTGTTTCGGGAAATTATTCCAGCCACGTCCGAGCTGAAGTTTCTCTTATCGAATTTGCCAATCGCGTCGTCTCGTGCCAGTCAGCCTGTATGTTCCGCACTTTTTGGTGAAATCGATTATGACGGGGAAAATTTTCTCTCGTTCGGCTCGAAGAAGGGGATGTCCGGTGATGAATTTTCGAAAAAAATTGAAATTTTATTACTTGGGTGAAGAAGGAAGGCTTCTCGTAGTATTCGGAGCTTTATCCTTTTACGCACTGTATTTCCATTTTACGAGTTTCCAAAGTAGTTGCGAATCTTTCTTTCGAACGTGATATAACTCGAAAGTATTAATTTTTTAAGTAAATACAAAGAATCGTATGCTAACTCGTATGTTTATGGACGTAACTGAAAACGTGGAATAAGTAGGAATTAATAGAAATAGAAATTTGTTTCAACAAATATATGTCATATATGTTCTATCATAAGATTTTATACGTGCAAATAAATAAATAAATAAATATATATATAGTACATTTTAATAATGTGTATATAATTGGTGTGCATAAATTTGGTTGTTTCGTACAAATGGTAAAAGACGCGAAAAGTGTACCAAATGATCTTTTGAATTCTACAAACTTCGAATCTAGAAGTTTTCGAATTTTTAATCTGCGCATCGTCGGACTCGCGAAATCTAATATTTCCTCCTAGATTGCGCGTTTACGTGGCCCTTTTTGAATTTCCAAATTCACTCTTTGAAATATTCAACTCAATCTGCAGGCTTAATCAACCCTCACGGACAAAACCAAGAACCAGTCTCTCGATCGAGTACTCAAAGGCTGGATATTAAAGGGCGGCTGGTGCATGGTTTAATTACAACGTCGATTAATACGAACCATCCGGTCTACACTGTTCCACAGACTCGATTACGTTTCTTACGTTCATCGAGAAATTAACCTTCGTTTCGTTCTAAATATTCCAACGAAATGTACAGAAGTCGAAGCTTACGTCGTAGCTTTTAAATCGCGTTAAATCGCAAACATCGATCGTTCCGTGCTGTAAACTGGACTTAACAAACTTTAACGATTCGTTTTCTTCCACGCTTCTGCACACCTATATATATATATACATAGCTCTTACACACATAGCTCGTTGCTGCGTGAGGTAACAAAGAAATAAAATCCACGGTTTTGGACGAAGTTTCCTCGTATAATAAATCTCGCCGCGTGGAAACGTAACTCGCGAGGATGGTAGAGTTTTTCGTGTACGGGGTTCGAGGAAAAGAATGAATAGCTAGCTCGTTCCACGAGTCACCTTCGTCGAATACCTAATTCGCCTTCTTTTCCCGCGGAGGAAAATAAATCGCGGACCCTGCCAACTTATCCGATCCATCAGCAGCGGGCATGATCGAGTTAAAACTCTCGAAACTCTGTTACGTGACGAGGAACAGTCTTTTCCGCCGTTCCTACCTCTGTTTCTGCCTGTTCCTTTTTCCTTCGCTAACGTTCATTTCGCTAGCTGGTCGGCTCGCGTGTGCGTACGTGTGCACGTGTTTCAGATAAACCGACATTCTATCTGCATACAGCGTGTGTCGTCTTATGAATAATGCATACTCAATGGATTAATATTATTTTTCGCTGGCCCGTCGTTATCTTCGCCGAACACCGGTGCAATCGATGTTCGCTATACGCGACGCTTTCAACGTATTTTCCTCCGAGTTTTCCATTCAATCGTTCGACTAACACTGGCTTATACGTCGAATGGTTCCTCGATTTACCTTATTCTTTAATTTAGCGCGTTAAATTCCCACCCAGAGAAAGGCGACTAATTTAATGCAGAAAATGTCTAGGTTTAGAAAGTTTCTAGAGAAATTTCATCGGAAACTGTAAGCAAATGTAAACGTCCGTAGCTGAATAAGACAAGGTTTTCTTTCGCAAAGCTAAGATTCACAATACTATTCTTGAAGAACACGATCATTCAGTTAAACGGACCGTAGCTGCGCTATCAGAATAATCCAAAAGCTTCGTTCCGTTAATCGACTTATCCGTGTTCTCGGCAACTTTCCACGATTACGTGGTGTTCGGTAAGCCAGCGTACCACGCGTTTCTCACTTTCTCTTCCCTAGAAGCTAACACTAACGTTCCATTCGCTCTTCGTGATTTTACGTCCTCTCTTCTTGGTTCGCGAGAACGCTGTACAGAAGTTCGGCGAATACCGACTGGTTGGATGTACGGAAAACTTCGTAACTCTTATCCCGAACAGCGTCATAATACTTTCGACTGTTTAAGAATCCTCGCTCACACGACCTAAAAGAAGCCAGTGGAAACTTCCCGACAAGATTTTGAGTTCTCCGCAAGTCAATTACCCTCGAGGTCCGGCTGAAAAACGCGACAGACTACTAGTTTCTCTGGTAGCCACAAGTTAACCCATTTCTTACTTTCAGAAGCAATATGTTTCGTGTATCTGTCGTGGTTTTATTTCTCCGATGTTCTTCGCTATCATTTTTCACTGTGCGATTTATGATAAACGAGATCTCGACTTCTACTCTTTCGGTTTGGTGCTATTAAAAGATCAAGGTCGAGACGATATTTATGGGAAAAAATGTAATTTAGAGAGAATATACGTTTTGTTGATTTTGTATAATTATTTGTACAGGAATAAGAATAATTTTATATCACGTCGAATTCGGATAATATTTTATACGTATATTAGATTAATGTAGAAAAAAATCGCAAAGACCAGGAAAAGTATATTAGAATGAGAAATGAAAGCGTAAATAACTAAAAGAATATCGCAACGTCCGGATAATACGTATCAATAAATAATAATTACATGTAAATTACCACATTCCGATCTTGTGAAGTAAAAAGAGTTCGTCAAAGGGAGAAGTTCAGATATCGAAATTAAAAGATAATTAAACGATAATTGCGAGAAACATATAATAAAGAAACGAATTAAAAGAGCAGTAGTTAAGATAAAATTCCACAATTATTACAAACATCAATAATTAATAATTCTACATACATGGAAATTGTTTCGTTTTGTATATTCTGTCGTAAATAAAGCGCGGATTTGTATTTGTATTTATGGGAAATTTGACGGTGCAAAAATACATATAATATCGAAAAATATGGAAAATATCGATAGAATACTCGCTATAATTTTTAATGGCCAAGACAATTCTCTATTTAGGTTCCATTTTTTAAAAATATATTCACGAAAATATGAATTTGCATAAATATCCACACTCGCTTATCGTTACAAGTTTCCGAATACTTTCGCGAGTCAATGTAGAACAACTTTTAAATCGAAGGAGACACGTTACATGCTACGTTATCGAGCAGGAAAGTATTAACGAGACGATTTCAAATCTTCAGTTCTCCACGTTGAATGGAAAAGATAACGCAGGCTTATTAGTCTTAAAATGTTGCGGGTAGGCTGGATTCAAACGAGAGGCAACTTTTGTTGTCCTTCGTGGTTCTTCTTCTTTCGTTTTCGTCGGTACAATATTTTTTCGTCATTATACGAGGTTCGTAGCTACGAATCGAAGACAAAGCAACCAAAAGAATGTTCGGAATGCTTCAAACGGAGATCAGGCTGGTTCTTTTCCGTGTGCTGTTCTTGGCCAAGTTTTCTCGCAAACGCGCCTGCTCCAGATAATGTTCCACCACCGGTCGCGTCTACCGAAGTTGTCTCTACTTTCAGGTTTCAACGTATCAATATTCCGAATGGTAGTAGGGAAACTTAAGCTTCCTAGACGTCTTTCGAATTTTATATCGATCTTTAGTTCTATACATCTGATATATTTAATAAGAGATATAAGAAATACCGCCACTATGGTAAACGATGTTAATACAAAAGTTCCTAAAATTTATAGTGCAGTATCGTGGACAAAAGGCCTAAGAGGTATCGGGTAAACCATAAACATTGTCGCGAGAGAGTCGAGGTGCCGACAGGCCCGTCAATGTGTCGTCGATCCTTCAAACGAATAGTTTCGTAGGAGAAGCCTACGAGACTCTGGCCACGAGCGGTTGCGAAACACGTGCGTGGTGGGGCTAAGACGAAAGGACAAAAGGGATACTAAGGCAGAAAGACAAATTAACAGTCAGTGTTAGTGGAGAAGCCAGAGAGTGTGAATCGAGAAGTCGGAGAGTGCGAGTTGCGTTGTCGAGAGAGCGTGGTCCGCGTGAGAGAGAAAGCGTTGGATCCGTGACGACGAGAGTTGCAAATTAACTATTTAGTTGTCTAAATTATAATACGTTATCGTGATCAGTACACGTTAAACGACTATCGTTTTTCTGTTTAATCGACATCTATACAATCCATTCATTGTAAATAAATCATAATTATTTCCGATACTACGATAGTATATCAGCTTTAAACACGCAGCTCGTGTATTTTGCACTTCCAAATTACCTCCGAATACAAAGACACCTTTGCTTGAACGGCAACAGAAACAAGAATAAAGAAAAAGAGATATAATTTTCAAATTCGTTTATTTCGCACTCTCCGGAATTAAATCGTTAAAAATCACGTGGAACAACGAGAGGCTGAGCTGACCGGCATGATGACGCGAGGATGGCGAATTCAGCGGAGATCAGCTTTGCAGCTTATTGGGAATTAAGCCGCTTAAACGCCTCCGCTCTGAAGGAGCAGCGAACTCACGGGCGAACCAGCCTCGAGAAAACGCGGTGTTCGTCGAGACGCGCCACGCCGCGCCGTGAAACGCGAGAATTATTCACTCTCGCTCCGCGTCTCGTTTTCCCTCGTCGTTTTTCTTCCCCTTCCTTTTCCTTCTTTCTTTTCTTTTCATTTCTCCTCTCTTCCTTTTTTTTCTACCTTTACGTTCGCCATCCTCTTTCGCCACCACCGTTGATATTGACATTTTCCCGCGGCGACGCGTTTCTTTTTCGCCCCGGCCAACGTTAATCCGCGCGCAATCGAGCGAATTCAAAGGAGAAACTACGGCCGCTGCGTTCATTTCGTCCTCCAGTTCGTTTTCTATCACCTACGACCGTGGGTCATCCTCCCACGGGAAGTGGAAATATTTTTTATATTTCGAACTGCAGCTGGTTATCGAAGTGTCTTTTTCTTTTTTTTTTTTTTTCTACACACAGCTTTAAACGGCAATGATACAGCCAACGCTATACGATGGTCTTTAGACGATTTAGTTTTAAAGAGCAAATGGCGGAGAGAATTTGAATGGGTTTTCGCATCCGTGTGTCGCGTTTTAGGAATTCTATTCGCCGTTGAATTGGATTTCAGTTGGAAATTTATTCGCGGAAATTTTTTTACGATATGGATTCACGAGTTTATAGAATGCAATAAAATGGGATAGTAGAAGTTTTCGATTTTAACTCTGAATCCTCCGTACGTGAATTTTTCCTAGTATTTAAAAATAATCGAACTACTATAATGTATTTAACAAATTTCAAATTGATTTTCATTAGGAGAAATCTCATAACGATAGAAGTAACGAAATATACAGATGTTACGATGCATTGAAGCGAGAGATTTATCATAACTTTTCGTATATTCGAGCTTCGCAGAGTTCTTTATCGTTGGTTCAAATTTCAAGCAGGGATTTATTCAAGAAAATGTTTTTACAATGTAAAGCTCCGAGTTTATAGAACGCGATAAGGTGCGATACAACGGTAGAAATTCGGTTTAATCTCTGAATACCTTGCTAAGATAGCATATACGATCGAGAATATCTAGATATTGATGTTTAACAGTTTAATGGTCCAATGAAACTCGAAAATCTACTGGTAATTTTTTTTTTTTTTTTAACAGAGGAAACGTAGAAACGGACTAATTTTTCCCTTTCCTTTTTCCCTTTAATATCTTATGCCTCACGTATGGAACAATAGAATGAAATGGATCAAACCGAACGCACGAACGATGGTGAATAGTTCGTTTTCCAGCGCTCGGTTTTTCGACGTCTATGAAATTCCTGTTCCGCCACTGTTATTGTGATGAATAAAAAAGAGCGAAAGAGAAAAAGATATATATATATATATATAGAAAGAAAATGGAGAAAAATTGGAAATTTAAGTATAAAGGCCTCTCTTTTCTTCTTTCTGTAACAAATCTAGGAGTTGTTTTTTCTGCTACTGGTATATACGTTCCGATGATTATAGTTACGTTCAAAAACACAAGATTCAAATTGGATCGTAGCTCTCGAAAGTTTTGGCCGTTCTGAAATTACCGATAGAAGCAGAAAACTTCGGCCATTTCAACGATCTAATAGGTTGATTCCTGATATCGATTATAGCGCCGGGGCAAGTTCGCGTAATGCAGGTTTTTACCAGCGTTAAAATATTACACCCGAGCAACGGCGAAATTAATTGGAATGCAAATTCACTCTTTGAGATTTCTGAAACGTTTTCAGGTATATTTTACGGCAGACATCCGTAATTGATGAACCTACGGTTGTTTGTTCGATTACTTTACTTTCTTGGAAAGTTACGTACATACAGAGCGAGCCAATAAGAAGTACTATCTGAAATACTTATTGGTTTCGTCTAAAACATTTTTAACGTTTATTCGATAGATTTTCCACGCTCTTGACAAAAAAAAATCTTCTAAAAGAAACGAAACGTTCAATATATAGCTGGACTACATGATTTCCACTATACTGTCGATATTTAGACTTCTTACGCGTCAAAGACAGCACGGAGCACGAACCTGCAGTTACAAGTACACATTCATACACATGTCACGTGCCAACTCACATTGGATTTTGCGTGTTTGATGTACGTTTGTAGCTGGACATCTATCTGGTCTTTACATCGGAGAACGTAGCTGTCCTATTTGATCTTCTCCTAGTTTGATTTTTGCGTTTCGAAGCTGGTCACGATCCTTTAGACGTGCATCAAGAGCAGAGCAGAAGGATAGAGGAAGTGGAACACGTTGGATCCTCTCAGCAGAGTTTGTCGGAGTTCGTTAATTCCTCTACCGAGGGTTGGTTACCCTTTATGGCTGACGAATGAGTGGTTGATAATGGCGGGACTTTTTGGTCGACTACTGGTCTTGATTGGAGGACACTGCCACATCGTGGTTAGATTCGAACGGAACTGTTTCAGGGACAGTTCGCTAGTGCTAGGGATGACTTTGTTCGTTATTCGATGCACTATGTTTCAGATTTAAAGTTCTATTTAAATCCTCCAGTCGATATATTTTTGTTTTATAATCTAAATTTTGGTTAATTCTATTTTTTCAGTTTTTTAATCGCTACGAACGAACGAACGACGATGTAATTATCAAATCGAAATTCCCTTCCCCTACAGTTCCTTTTGAAAGCACGGGCAATGCCGCGAACCATGTTCTCCGAAATCCAAATGAACTATATCTAGTATCCTATTCGCGGAATTTTGATAACGATTCTCAAAGCTCTAACGTTCCGTTCGCGAAAGCTGAAACTTCGCTTCGCGGGCTTCAGACAAAATTCGCCCTTCGAAACAAATCACTTGCAAGCTTGTTTCCACGATTACATCAACGATGAAATCCTTCTTGCACTCGCTTGTGCAATCCGGACAATTAAACTTTCATCAAGATCGCGCTAAATTCCCCTCTAATAATTCCCAGAATGTCCCGGCGATAAAGTAGACAACGTAGAATTTCAAGTTGCCGCGCAGCGGCGGTTGAAATTAACGAGGCCCGTACTTTTACCCAGTAACGGGCCGCGTTTAGTTTAATTAAACAATTCCTCGGGCATCGTAGCTCTTAACATTCCGTCGACGCGTTCATCCCACCTCCAATGGAGGATTTTACGGCCAGCATAAAGAAACCGGTGCGCTATCGGTTATAAAATTTCCGGGACACGCTTTCGATGCCGTGCAATTCCGTTTTTATTTCTGCCACTTCACGGCAAATGGTCCGTGGTCGTTGGAAATCACATCCGTCGACGTTCAAAATTTTCGACGTTTATACCATCGCAAAGGTGATGTTAAACCCGACCGTTTCATTTATTGATTCCTTTCGTTATTGTCACGCGTCGATTGGCCAACTATGGTCAAATTCAGAGTGAGCAGAATTCTACCGTCATACTGTTACGTATAATAAATAATCTAACGTGATAGAAATATAAATATCATATATCACAAATTATAAACGAACATAAAGGTGCATAGAATATTCCTTTTCCACGTTAGATTGGGATTTAGGCATCGAGGTAATGCGAGATCGGAGCTGGAACTTTATGCAACTTTAATACCTTCAACGATATTTTATATATGTGAGGTGGTTTTAGATGTAAGTGACCAAGAAATGCTCTTGATGTTCAACAATATAGTTTATTTAACAATTAACAATCAACGATCAACGATCACGCTTCTCGAATGTGCTTGCTCCGCTGTAACGCTAGACGCTTCGCACTTCGCTGTTCGAAACGGAATGAATCTTTTGTTCAAAACCAAACGGATTCTTTTCTTTGTTGCCCCTCGATATCCCCATTACGCACGCGTTTGTTTGACGTCCGCGACCGTTGCCGCGTATGCATTCTTCCGAATATTCGGCGGAAGGACTTTGATGGTATAGCACTTTGTGTCGCCAAGTCGTCGGAAAGTTTCTTCGTCGAATGCCGCCATATATGCATTGGGTTGGCAACTAAGTGATTGCGGACTTTGCCAATATCACCTAATGACAAAATCCGCAATCATTTAGTTGCCAACCCAATACTTACATCCAGCGTTTATGATGCTAACAATCCCACTGCTACGTCTTATAGTATCGCGTCTTTTCTACAACCTTTCGTAAAATGTTTTACATCGAATCTGTTGAGGTTATTGTGGTTGTATGGATTGAAGAACACGTGGATAAATTGTAAAATAGCAAATATATTTAATGGGTATGTATAAGTATGAATACAGTTGGTCTAGATTCGCACGCTGGCAGTGTTAGCCTGAGACTGAAAAAAACCCCGAAGCCAACGTCGCCTCTCTAAAACATATGGTCTGCCATCGTCTGTCTATCGTCTATGTACTCTCAAAGGCTTCAGTGACTGAGGAAACTAAACAGTACAGATTTTTATTTTATTTGTTAGGATATTTACAAACAATTCTTTCACAGAATTTTTAGTAAATTTGTTTGGCGTGGTTCTGTGGCTTGGATTATATAAGTTAGAGCGAGTTAGATTCTTCTTGAATCTGGTGTTTCAATCTAGGGGGTAATGCCTTTTTAGTCCGCGGGTCTGATCCGTTTTATCCAGTAATTGGGTGACTAACGGGTTTTGGTGATTGTTGACTCTTGTATGATATCTGTTTTTGAACTTTGTGATTTCTTCTTTGACCGTGGGTAATTTAAGATCGCGATGAATCGTTTCGTTGGTAATGTACCAAGGTGCGTCTATTAGGGATCTTAGAGTTTTTGATTGAAATCGTTGGAGGATTTCTATGGAAACAGTACAGATGTAGAGTTTTCCTAGAAGTGCTGACCACTTCGACAGAATCTTCCCTCGACTTCCATTTCGGTGACCTCACTTTTCTAACTTTGATCCTACGCAGAATATTTCCCAATCTACTGTATTCTACTGTACAATGTCTCATTGTACCGAACCACAAAACTTTAGGAAGATAAAAGATCTGCTCGACGCGTTTCCTGAAATGTGATATTTTCTATTTTACGTAGCTCAAGAGAGATAGCAGTGCGAGGTATTTAAACGATTCACGCTGTCAAGCCAGTAGATGTCTTCGCGTCCACGTATAAACATTTACGCACAACCTACGCAATTAACCCTGTCAACAGTGGAGTGTTACGACACGTTACTCCCTCAAACTTGATTCTGATCGCGAACCATTCACCGTGCGAACACCTGCATACACAGGTAACAATACATCTTCGCTGTACCACGATGTTACTCTGTTTCGAATACGAAAACCGTTTAGCCAACTCGATGCAAGATGTAGATAAAACACGAGCGCACTTAGTCGCTACGAAGAGCCGTTATTTATTCAACAGCTGCGAACCGCGTCAAATATTGAAACATTGGCCGTTGAGTGAATCCCGAGCGAACTATCGATTGTCACCACGTCTTATCGCGATTTCAGATCTGATAGCCTCAAGTTTGCGAGGTTAAAACGTGAATGGTGGATTTGTCGATTGGACGTGAGGATTTATCGTGATGTCTGTTTTAACGGCGCTGCGGTGCTTGAATTTTTTATGTCTCCATCTCGTTTTAGTTTCCAGCGAGAAAAGAAATGTGTCAAAATAAAATTGTTTAATGAAAACAGATAAAGAGAAGGATGATAAAGTAAGGAAAGGGAACGGTAGAATAAATTTTTCCAACTATTTTACCGATGTTCTATGCAAATGTATTGTTAGAATTACAAGAAAAAATCGAGCGTAATAATCGATATAGTAAAATTGTGAAATTTTTTACGAAATTATTTTTGCTCCCCATTTTTTCAACTTTTATGTAAAACTTTCTGAAAACTAGCAACCCCATCAGGGTAGAGAAACTTTATGAAACGCCGCTCATCCCGGCTAACAATTTTCAGTTACGATCTCGAAACGTTATTTCGGCTGTATCGACGCCATTACGTTTCACGCTTTTTCACGTTCGTCATGGACAATTGAGTCCTCCTTCCTTTCCAAATTTTTTCCTCTTTTTTTTTTTATCATTGTTCGACGCCCGATCGGTGTATCATTTCAACGATAACACTTTTTTCACGTTTCTGTTTTTTTCTCGGTTCAGTAATTTTTGAAACCCGCCTATACATATATCCTCGTTTATGCACATCGATGTCTTGTTTTCCACTGAATGACACAGACATACTAGCATCATGAATATTTATCACTCCGGTATGTATGATAAAAGGAAAGAAGCGAAATATCGCAACATATGGTTCACGGAAGTACTGTTCACTGAACAATAAAAAAAAAAAAAAAAGAATTGTTCAGCGAATAATATTGTACGTGATATACGAAATATTTCGAAATTTGTTAGTACTATAATAAAACACAATCTGTATCGTTTAGATTATCGAAGATTAAGCGAATTAAAGTGGGCAGATTTTACTATATCAAATTTTGAAACAAAATTAAAAATATATATCAAATCTACAAGATATTTTAACGTAATACATTTCGATCAAATACATTTTCAGATTAGTTTCAAGTTTCATCAATACGATCCTGATGGTCCCACGAATAAAATTTCAAAAAAAAAAAAAAAAAAAAATGTATAACATACGTATAATATGTTCACAAAATTTTCCTTCGATAAGTGTTCAAATATTTTTGTGCTCCAGTCTGTATACGAAAATATCTCGAATTTTCTCTTTCACGTCGAATCCTTTAAAAATCGTCTAATGTTACTGTGCGGTAAAATATCGAAAACGTTTTATTCAAAAATAAATTTCGCCGAAACGTACACGTCTGCGTTTCCTTTGTCCATGCATTCAATCGTCGAAATATTTTATTCTCTGATTGAAGTAGAAAGAAAGTTGGTATTACGAAAAAGAAAAGTATTCTGGACACGCACAAAAGAGGTTACGATTTCATAATTGCGACACTTTTGAAACAGCACCGAGACACGCACAAAACAACGTCCTTGGAATAATGTTACACACCGCGACGGTCCACGTTGCTTGGCCACGGAAAAGTATTGCCCTTTTTAACATCGTTACACTATGTTCTCTCAAAAGTGCATCCTTTTTTCCGCGACCAACCACCTTGAACTCTTCTCCCTGAGCCACGAAACAACGCATTAAAGCGGTAAAACAAATTTTCCCTGACATTCGCTTGGTTTCTACTCTGGTGAATTCGTATTAACTGCAATTTGCATCTCGATACGTGGAAAGAAATCTTCGCGCGAGCCAAACATCGATCGCCACTATTTTCAATTACGAAATTCTACATTTCTCGACGGCAATTCTTCGATCTTTCCTTTAGTTTGAGAAAGTTTGAAACAGTAAGATTTTTGATATCTTGGTACGAAGTGGTCTTGGTACATAGAGTAGCTGTATTTTGCTTTTCGATTAAAAGTAAACTTAATTTGGTGAACGTTAAAGCGAAACTCTGGCTTGCCACAGGGATACAATTTTCGAAACGTACATTCGAAGTAACTTGATAAGTCTGGAGTCGAGTGAACGAACAAGGCAAATTATTCTTCGTGCAAACTTGTTACAGTTTCGAAACAGAAACTGAACTAACGAATATATCGCTACCATAAATCAACGATCAGCCTAAACGCCGTATTGACACAAAACCATCCGAATGCTAGTTATCACACCCACTGAGCAAACATTAACTTTATTAATTAAACAGCTCCGTTCTACACACGTGGCTATACAATTTCTCAATATCTACTCAGCCTAATAAAAATATCATTTAGTAAGTCGATAGGGGACGATGTTTTGGCCTTTCTCTGACAAACGCGTGACAAATCTGTTTGCTTTCACGTTATTTAGCGACGACACTCTAAAAATCTACTCTATTACATTTTATACTTGGCTGTAAGAGAAAAATTGACGACGTTGAAACAGAGCCCTAAGCATCCTCCTTACAGATCGTTCATCGCGGTAAGAAGGACAGCTTTGAAAGATTAAAATTTTTCAAATTTCCCGTGGTACGTGGCGAGAAACTAGAACAAAACTCACCCTCAGTGCCCATTCTTCGTAGCCAAGGGACGCTGAAATCACGAACAGATGGCTTTTCGGTATTAAATTTGGTTCGCGGTAAATTACAGGACGTTGTCGGCCGTAGGCAACAAAATGTACAAGCCTTGCGACGACCTATCTCCGAGTGTCGACTTATAATTAAAAAGTTAAATTGAAATTACTTCAGTAACCGCGACCAAGGGTCGCGTATTAAATTGGAATTTCCGTGAATGCAAGTCGCTCTCTGAGAATCCGTGCAGTAACGACGGATAATTAACAAATAAGGAAGAAGGGTGTATTTGACACAAACAGTTGCGTACAGTGCGTGCAGTGTGGATATAATAGTGTCGCCAATAGACGTATTAGGTTGTCCGGAATGTTTCTTTCGTTTTATAAAGAAATAATAGTCGCACAATGTTTTTTCTTTTATATTAGTTTATCGAATTATGCACGAACATAATAATAGAAATATAACGAAATGGATCATACCTAATTCAATAAAATAATATCAAACAGAAATTGTTGTTCGTCTATTATCTATATACGATACTACTATGTAGGTTAGTGAAATTATATTACTGAAAATAGATGGCATGAAAATACTAATAAGATCGCGAATCACATTTTTGTATATGAACTTCTGAGAACCTACAATTTTTTTTATCAAACTTGGATGCTTCTTGTTTTTACCTGCTTGGTGAAAACCGGACTGTTCTACATAAGTAGCGTCGAACTTCCCGAAAAACACATAGATTCAGACTTGTCCACGCGAAACCTTCCTAATGGTTCAGATAATAATAATTTTAAAGGCTTATGCATATTTATGAAATATCTTGCTTCTATCTTTGTATCACACTAACTGTATAGCGTGAATGTACAGTTAGTAAACAGTAATATTGTGGTAAAGTAGCGATACGATACGAAGGGTGTGGCAACTTTGTTTTACGTAAATGAAACGCGTAAGTAATTGCAATTCTGGCAAGTGTCTGACCGCACCTTGCTTACGGTATGTCAGAGTGTCTCCCTTTTAATTTTCAGTCCCCTACGCGTATGATCGAGTTGGAAATTAATTAGAGCTAATTGTGAATCTTTTGCAGTATGGCTTGAAGCGTAGAGATCGTCTTGTGTGGTTACGTTGTTTCGTATTCCATTTGAAGCGACGCGAGTGTAGCGTGGCGTTAAGATGGATTCTCCAAGTTGTATACCAACGACAAGTTTCATTAATTAAGGAGTTGCATCGAGCAACGCGTAGAACATTCGCGAACCTACTAAAGATAAAAAAGCTGAAAATTAAGAAATGTCCTTGAAGGGAAAAGATGTTTATCGTAGGGTACTGGGAATCGAGGGAATCGGAAAAGTAATTTTTTGAAAATTAAAAAGATTTCTGAGAAGCCTAAAATTATAACAAAATTAGAGAAATTATAAATTTATTAACAATTGCTTATAATGTTTATTATTCGATTTTATTTGCTATTTTACAATTCAAATTTATACCTTGCAATTGATGCGAAACTAACCAATAAACTTTCTTGACACTGATCGATCACTGCGACTCTTAAAGACTCTTTTTACCGATCGTAAGAAGTAAAATTCGCCATGTTGAATGATATCAAGGATTCTGATTTGCAATTCGTACGTAGAACTTATAGCGAGCTCATAATAAATAGAACTTATAAATCGCGTTTTATGCAAAGCGTTGAAACGTGAATATTTGCTATCAGGTAGCGTGGCTGGGCAGGTTCGGCTTGGCGGAAGAACAGTCGGATAGTTTATTTTACACGAGACAAGGGACACACGGCTCTGCTTCCATCTGTACGACAGGAAATATTGCATTTGACTTTGAAGCATAACATATTGTTCCAATGATTAATGTCTTCGTTCTTTCCGCCTCGTTTTCTTTCATCTTTTTAACTTCGCCACACCCCTTTCCAAACGTTGGTTTTCTTCGTTTCCGTCAATGGAAAACCACGTTCAACCGGAATACAATCAGACACAGGGATTGATGTAACCCGAGAACAGAGACGCGAAAGCTGGTACTGGTCTTTTGGAAAGACTTTTTCTCGAATTTTGTTAAATTTATTTCGTATACGGGCTCGCGATAGTATTGCAACAATTCTAGATACTTTTTGCAACTATACTGTATGTGTTATACGAAACGTTTTGAAATTTCATCGTCGCTGTTATGAGATTCCACTATCGCTATTTTATTCGTTTGAAACGAATCGGAAAATGTATATAAAAATCACAAGATATTTTTAATACAAGTATATACCTCGCAGACATTACGAAAGTAAATAAACGATCAATAGAACAGGCGAAGGTTGAAAACAAAATCTTGATATTGTTTATAAAAATAAGAAAACTGATTTCTAACTATACTCGAACGAACGGCAAATAAGATCGTGTCCTAGTCCTTCCGCACGAACAGACGACAGAAGCTGATAAAAGAATTCGTGTAAAAAGCGGAAAGTCAGGCGGAATACCGCATAACTCGCGGCGATCCGCAAAAAGCGGGCCGGAATTCAGATATACAGGAAACTTCATACATTTGAAACTGTTTCGTGGCCACGTTGCGGTTATCGCTAGTCTGCAACTCCTTGGATCGATCCCATGTTCCTCAAACGTGACGAGACTTCGCATAGTTTATGAAGTTTCGGCGATCGCGACACGCATGCGGCGGACCTTTGGTCTGCGCTCGATCGATCCTCCTTTTCCCTCGGAAAGGAAATCGACCATCCGCGGCGTTCTCATCGCCACGGTACAACCGTATAATAAAGACGAACCCGAGAGTCATTTGTCGGCGAGGCTCGTCAACTGCGAAAAACCGTGCAGCTACATAGCCGGATAGCTACACAGAGATTCCCGCGGGATTTCTGTACACCCGCATCGTTTGCCGCGCATCGAGATGTGACGCATTTGTTCGATCATAACAAATTTGTCCCGCGCACAAATTCCACCTATAAGTCAAATGAAAATAGTCCGTTACTCGCGATATAAAGAGTCTTCTACGAATATATTTTGTTTAAAAATCGAATTATTATTGTTGAGAATTTTGGATTTTAATAGCCGAAATAATGACATAGGAACGCTAAATTTACACTTAGAATTTGTATTAGAATAATTATATATTTATTTGATAAGCGATTTCAAAGATATTCGTCGATACACGCTTGCACGCGTCTTAGCAATTTCTTCCATACCAGACTGTTAACTGAACAGTTTACATTGCTTCGTTTTCGCCGCGCGCACACATACACTCGTACTCACATACGTGGCTCACTACTACGCGATCAATCTAGTCTAGCACATAAAATTATACATATCTCAATAACTATAAACTATCGTGTAACAAATAACAAACACGAGTTTTCTAGAAAGTCTTAAAGATACAAAGGTTCCTGAGAACGTGAAAGAAACGTTCCAAAAATGTTCTCGTTTCGAAAACAATTCATATCATTTCTTTTATACCAATTGTTTCTAAATTACCCTCGATAAGTATTGTTAAGGTATAAAGAGAATTTGGAAAAACAAATAGTTTAACATTTATTTACAAATTATTCAGCTCTACATGTACGTAACTCCCTGAAGGACTCGATAACCTACCCGCTTGCTTGTTTGTTTTCTACTCATCGTTTCTAATCACTTCTAACGGGTGTTAATAATTTCTAATCGCTTTTGTCTCAACTGAGACCTGAACGAACTTCAACGCTCACACACATTTTCACACGTACAGCATAAATGTACCATCTATTTAACAAGTATACATACTTGAAACTCGCAACTTTAACATCCCAAACCTTTTCACCCACATCCAGGAAAAGCCGAATCTTCTAACAAACTCTCTTACTTCACCCTGTCGCTCGATCCGGTGCAAGAACGTACGAACGAACATCTCGAACTCGAGGTACAATCCCTACTGACCTCCTCGCTGAACGCTCTATTCAGTAGCAGCAAAATATTCTCCGATCCAGATTCCAACGAGATCACTCTCGAAGATCATTCTCGTCGTCGTCGTCGTCGAGAGGACCATTAAAATCCAAGCGGAGATTTTGTTTTCCGTTGCGATACTTCGTACAACGAGGAAGAAGAAAGCATCGGAAAAGTAGGAGAAGAAGAGGGGGGAAAGCAGTTCGGCGGTATCGCTTTGGTTTGTTTTACAATTCAAAGTGGGTTCGCGACTCCTTTTAAGTATTCAGGATACGGAATCGTCGTGGGAAGCACGACAGTAAGCGATGGCGAGCTTTTTTCCTTGAACCCTGTCGTGTCCTGCCCGCGAAGATTATGTCACGAACCAGCCGACGTAATTGAAATCCACGTTTAAAATGCAGACAAGGATCCTTCTTCCTCCTTCTCACTCTTCGTATTGTGCGTGTTTGTGAGAAATTGCATCGACGCCTCGTGCTTTGACTTCTGTAAGATTTTCGAAATCGAAATTTCTTTACATATTTCCTGCTGAGCAGACTGTTGAAGACGCGAGATATAACTTGTTTCGTTGGTAATGAAAAAAGGAAAAAAAAAGAAAGAAAAAGAAAATGGATGATGAAGCTGTAAATAGGCGGTAAAATTTTCTACAAGAAAAAATAATCTGTGACCGCTCTCCTTAATATGATCTATATAAATTGCTGGCCAATAACTCGGAGTCCCTACGGTTCCGCGTATAAAATATCGTGCTATATTCTCATAATTCGTAGCAACCGTTTTGCAATGGTATTAAAACTTTCGTTCAATTAACGCGGGTTATCGAAACATTGCTGTTGAAGTGACATTTATGACCTTGTCCACGGCCGTTGATACTTTGAATTTTACGGGTGGATCGCGTGGAACCATAAGAATTCATGGCACCTTTGTAAATTAAGTGTTGAAACGCTAGCCGAAGTTCTCACGGCTGAAGCAACTTTTATTGAGCGTAATAAAAAGATCCGGGCGTTTAGTGAGATCGTTAAGCGCGCGGTAAACAACGTAAAGAGTGTCGCGACTTAATTGCATCTGCATTGTTTAGCTTGACGAAGCGTGAATAAATTTCCCGTGGAAACTATCCGAATACATAGTTGTTACCATGAGATGTTTCGAAGCAGGGAGGAGATATTGCTTTATTAACGGATTCTTCGGTTAACTTTAAGACAAAGTTTCGGTTTCTTGATAATTTCGTAGAATCTTGGTTATCAAGTCGTTACATCAAATTGTGTTTACCCTTCAAAGCTGAAATGTTTTATAAACTTTTAAATATCTCGTTAATCTATAAATCATTTACATTTTGAAACTCATCGTCTTGAGTAGCAATTGTTTGGTAATTATTAAACACCGAGTGTACTTGTAACTTGATTTATATAGAAGAACTAAAACGATTCGAACATGAAATTTTAACAGGCGAAGGCTTCGAACAAATTAAAATATGAATACCGAAAAAAAAAAAAAAAAATAATTTTGTAGAGATCTAGTCCGTTAGAAAAGAATCCAATTCCCCAACTTCAAGATTGAAAAGATTCAAAAGGTTACACGCAGCTAGCATATTATAAATGTTTCAAGACGACAACAACAGTAGATATCATAAAGCTCTTCTATTTGAAATATATTCTTCTTGTGGCTATTAAAATCGGTAATTTCTCGAATATAAAATGTTTAAGACTTTCTCAGTATTTCATTTATGACGATAATATAATGGTAATAATAACTTACGTCTCTACTATTCCACCTTGAACACTATCATATTCTTACGATTTATTATCATCAATGATCGTATTTCGAGAACTTATTCAGAACGAATATGTTGGTCATAAACTTCCAAGGATTTAATTGAACGTGAAGTACGTCTCGGCAGATAGTTTATGGGGATTGGCTAAAGAATGGTTAGGATGGTATACAGCAAGAAGGAAGAATTTTTCAATATTCATCTACGATCACGTTGCTCGCTTAATTTTACGATCCTCGAATTTACCAAGATATTATTTTTAAATGTAGAAAGCGTCTCTTGACATTTTTATGTCATTAAAAAGTTATTAAAAAATATTTAATAAAATTTGTCCTACGATGTAAGGAACGTCTAGGGACTTGTTTCGATTGAATTTTATAAAAATGTTATCATGTATTATATAAAAGTATAAAATATTCTATGAATACTTCGTGCAAGAAGATATTTTACAACAAATTCAGGAATATTTAATATTTTTCAAAATTGTCACGTTTAGAGGAGTATAAAAGTGAAAATGAAATACGTTTGTTATTATTATTGTTATTAGCATTATTCACAGAACGGATATAAACTCAATATATATGTACATCGAAAATAAAAGTCCATACATATATATGGATGAAAAATAGGAAAATAAACAGAAGAAGAAAAGCAGAAGAAAAATTCACTTAATCGTTTTTTAATATATAGTAGATCTGGTAACGATTTTTGGTATATCGTTAAAATACCCAATTGTTTTATTACTGTCGTTAACGTTCCACAGTTTTGTCTCGAGTTTATTTATATATAAGGGAATAAATGAAAAAATTTTCTAAAATTTATGCTTCATTACGCACGACTAGAGGAAGGTTATTTGACTTGATATTACCGAATTGAAAATTTATTTGTAGTTCAACTACGCGTAATTTCCAGCTAATCTAATAAAGGATACAATTCAAATTGAAATTTAGATTCCTCGAATATGCAGGTTGGTGTCCATTGAACTGGCATATATGTATGTAATTGGATGTGATTAATCTGTATCAGTCGTCAATGTTTTACGTTTATATCTCCCGTTTGCTATTTAATATCGAACAATGAATTCTGCGTACATACGATATTTACACATCTACACGTCTGTCTATCTATCTTCATATATCCACACAAAATGATTTCTCATTTCAACGTGCAAATAAATTCATCTTCCATTTATATGAACTTCGAAACTTTATGAGCGATTGAATTTAGTGATTTGATTTCATTTCGCGTGTCTATGTAGTAGGCAAATTTAAAAACAGCAGTAAGTGCTCGTTACTGTTACGAAGCATTGATCGAAGCTTCGTTCTTCAGTCACCTAAAAAATGCACTGACACCTGTATGTGTATTCTTAAATGCGTCAGTATGTTCTTAAACGTATTATATGTAAAATTGGAGTCCAACAGTATAAAACAATATATTCGATAGAATAAAAGTTAACATTAATTTTGCCAAAAGTATCAACACATTCCTAGTAACTATAAGAAAGGAGGAGAATTAAAAGTCATCATTCCGTTACATTATCGTGCAGTGAAACAATTAAGAATAAAATTCCTTGTTATTATCCTGAAGCAAACAGATCTTCAGACTTCGTCACGGATTTCAACACACCGGGCAAACTACATTTATTCACACCTTAAACCACCTTTCCGGCCAAACTACGAGCTTGATCTCCCAACAGTGCATCAATCTGACCAGCTCGAAAAGCGTCACTTCGAAAATCCGGTGCACCAAGTTCAAACTTCGTTCCCATCGTTCGAGGATTAACGAGAACAGCTGGAAAGCAACAAAAACGATTTTCGATTGGTCGTTCGAACGGGCCAGATCCCGTTTCCAAAGCGATTCGTTATCGCGCGATTAGCGCGCAGCACGCGAGCTTAATTTCAGCTAAGCTCGAGGAAAAGTTGGTCTGGCTAATGAAGACCGATTGCCGGACAGTAACTAGGGCGTAAGCTTTTATCGTGCCGCTAATTGGATTAGAGAAAATAATTCCCGCTTCCGTACCATTGCTCGCGATAGCGCGCGACTCACGCCGAGCGTATGCTAATTTTTCTTAATGGATCGGCCGAATCGGACGTTCCTTTTAATTCGACCATTCTTTCGATTCTTTTTTCATGATTTCTACTGCAAATGGAACGCGTTAAATGACTTGTGCAACGAACGATCGATGGATGTATGCTTGGTATATTTAAAATATACATCGACGGACTGCGTACATCGTAGATTATTTAAAAAATATTTTTATACATCTGTTTTTATTAAGTAAAACTCGAATAGAAAATTTTATATTTTTGAAACAAACGATTTACTGTCAAAGTATGGATCGTGATACACAGTTTCGGTCAAGACTTGGTCGTCGTTTTCTAAGATAACTTCTCGTTTGTTTTTATCTTCTCAGAATTTGATGTACAAGACGTCGCAAAACAGGTACACGATCTTTTGCTATTTGTTGCGATACGTTTGCTATTTGTTGAGATCGGATAGTTCATCGGGGATTAAAACTGAGCGGTCGTGATATTTACGAGAATTAGAATTTTCACGGAGAAAAACTGAACTTCATGGTCAGCTTCGTAATTTAGAATTATCTTTGAGGTAGTTAGGGGTACGCGTATGTTTGCAGCGATGGTGATGGTACCGCGATACTTGAACGATTTCGCGACGTTTAAGGGATTTGCAGAGAGATAGCGATTTAATTTGACTTTTCTGAGCTACGATCGAGATTCCACTGAGTTAGGATTGATATTCTGCTGAAAATGCGCTCTTTCAACATTTTTAATACCTCGCAGCCATCCTTCCATTGCACGTTGTGCAGTTGGACGAGGATCCGAGACTCGATACGTCGAGGTAGTGGAACGTACAACCCTGTGGAATATTCGAGAGGATCCGGGTTATGTCGCAGGAATCTAAAGTTAGGTTGGTCGCATGACAGTTTGGAAACTCTAAGGCTTATGAAAAAAAAAAAAAAAAAAAAATACATGGCGTTGCAAATCCGTTAAATTACTCGGATACCGTCTGAGTACTGAAAGATCTAACGCAATCCTCCGTAATTATTCATTTTTTGTTTACGAAAGTCGAAAATGTATAACAATGCCTTTGAACAATCTTGTTGATATTCTTTACCTGCAGTCACCGATGAATCGATAAGAAATTAAAAATTAAATTATCGAGTTAATAGAAACACTTGAAGCAATTTTTCCTGAAAACTCAAATATCTTCAGCCGTCGTTTCGCGAAGGAAATTATGTGAATTTTGACGTATGTTCGATCTCGCGAAGATGATTTCTGGCAGCCAGCTCCTCGGAGACGAGTGATCGAGGAGCACGTCGAACCCTTTCAAATTGACGCTTGAATAAACGTTGAATTTTATCTATCTACCAAAGTCCAGACACGGTTTCATACGCGACCGTAAAAACGTTCCATCGACTAAATCAGCATTTCTATCGACATTTAATTTCCCCTGTCCTGGCCAACGCGTAAATTCACCCCCATAGATGCACTGAATCTTCTAACGGGGAAGGTAATCATGAGGTATCGTTGGTCGGACGTGAATATTAAGAAAAATGCTCTTATTACGCTTATCATTGAATCATTTAAGTCTATCAAGTATTCTGAAATTGTTGCATAAAAGTTTAGATTCGTTTGTTTTTTAATTACGACAATACTGAAATCTCTGCTAACCGTGTCGTTAATTGGGTTGTCCGAAAAGTTTCTTTCGTTTTATGAGGAAATAATAAACGTTTTTTGTTTTATATTATTTTGTCGAATTACGTACGATCCATTTTGTTCTGTTGAGATAAACACCGCGACATTTTACTGACTTCGTTTCACGTTTGTACGAAGGTACATTGTTGTAAGAAACACGTTTGCGAAAGAGAGACACCTTCTGGACAACCTAATTCGTTTCGAAAGTATTTCTCAGATTTTTATTTTATTTCTATGAATTGTAAGTTGACTTTTTCAAATTCCTGGCTTCTACATGGCTTCTGTGACAAGCCATGATTGGATATTTTGAGATTTTTCTTAATATTTAGGCATTCGATTAAACAACAAAATAAGGTACATATGAAAATATAAAATAATAGTGCAATAAAAATAATCGTTTGTGGGAAGATTAAATCTTTGAAAGAAGGAATATCTACACCTGTGACACTCAAACGTTAAATAAAAAAACCTAGTACAAAAATATGTAAAACTTTGCGGTTATGTCGTTTGGTAATTTCGTAATATTTTGTTAATGGAAATATAGGAGCTTTGTTCGAAGTATCGTTAATTATGGAGCTTTTCATTTGCCGGTGTTTGCGAGTAAATTTAATCATCCCCCAGGGAAGAAGGAATGAATAAAGGGAAGAATTTTCAGGGAATAAGAGAATAACCCAGGACCGGTGGTTCTAACACTCGCGCAAACGCGAATGCATAAATTTCATGAGCGACTGACTCGAATGAATCGGTTACCCCACTGAACGAAACAGTTCACTGAACACGAATAATTATATTTATCTAACATACAGGGTGAGTCGCTGTGAATTAATATCTGGAATGTTCCGTGCACCACCTAAATTGATCTTGTCTTATGTAAAGTCTGATGCGAAAGAATTTTAAACCACGTGTTTCTCTTTGATTATACCATGTTTTGTTAAAAAGATCGTGATAGGTAGAATATAAGATAAACTGGTACAAATATAAGAATTAAATGTATAATTTCGAGTTTTGTAATTAAGCGTATTAAAAGATAAATACTTTTCAGATTAATTTCCTATTCGTGGTATGTTTTCTGTATTTTGAATTAATCTATATATCTAAACTGGAACATTATGGAGGTAAAATTAACTAATTTTCTGGTAAAGTCGTGTTTTACGTGTTCCGAAATGTTTCACGTGTTTAAAATATTTATGTTCTACACGCTTAAAATGTTTTAAAATATTTCACGTGTTCTCGTTTATTCTTGCATGTACATTGTGTAGTGTATAGTGCATTTTGATTAAAACTCGGAAATAATTCAGATTATTCTTTTTCAGAATTTTCTGCTTTTAAATTGCATCGCATGTATAGCTTGAATTAACCAATACGTATAATGCAAGAATTGAAATATTCAAAAGCAGTATCTAAAAAAACGTCATTTTCTTTATCAAATCGTTTATTTCCCATCAAATATCAGCAAATACCGTATCATTCTTTCGATGAATCGATCGATATATGCAATCTTATATAGGTATAATTGCTGACATTGAAAAATCCAAACTTAATCGAAATCTTTCAAATGTACATACTACCGAACGTATATAACATACAAGATAAATTATTTCATATTTTCAAACGTAAACTAAACTACAACTATATGCATAGAAAAATGTTACGCAGAATCACGACTCTGACAAAATATTCAAAGATGATGAATCGATCAGGAAGATGAGAAATGGCTGAGGTGTGTCCTATGTTAAATAACCAAAATAAAAAAATCACAGTACTCCAAACTGTACTTAGCGACGATCAACGATATGATGATTTCTTTGCAGCAAGTAGGCGAGTGAACGCGTGTGCTTGCAACCCCGAAAAAGGAACTGGAAACGATCGTATTTAAATGACAAAGAGGCTATTCATTTTTGCCGGACGGCCTACTTTTTGGCCGTGTACGCAAACGGAAAGTACACGGGAACTTCTAGCATCGCTATTGTCTCGCGATGCAAATTTCTCCACCACCCCGCCAGCATCCCCGTCCCCATCACACCGGAGATTACAAGAAGAGTCGCAATACTCGTTTTGAGTTCTCTTCTCTGTCCCTAGTTCTATGTGTTTGTACGATTTCCACGTGTAGATGCATTATGTACAGTAAGTGAGGCCGCGTTGGCTGTTTTTAACGCAAAGCAACCAAAATATTTCTCTAGCGATCTTTCAGCCGAAATATCTTAACCACGGGACGTAGGGCGAGGAGCGGACGATGCTTTTTAATATAATCTCGATCGTGAACATCGCGTTGTTCGTCTTTCTGTTTATTATATTTATATTTATTTTCTGTTTACCGAGAGATTACGTAGACTTTGTTTTAGCATGAGACTTCGTAAGCGTAGAATATGTCGAAAACGTGTTAATACTCGAGTGAAATTACTTGGAATAAATCCAGGAAATTCATTTACCATCACGTAGATTTCTTTCTTCAGATAATGTTTAAAGGAATTGTTCGCAACGACCGAAACGAGATACGCTGGTGAAATAAAAGTGAAAATAATTGTTGCGTTGTTTTCAACCGCGACATCCTCTCGACATACTTTCGTCTTCGTGGACCTGAGCGAGTGGAAAAAAGCTTGCGAAGACATCTGTATCGTTGAAGGGGATTTCTGTTACGTGGTAATTCTTTTCTAGGAAAACGAAAATCTCTTTCGCGCGAACTCCACCTCGGCTTTTGCTTTCTGTTCCATCGTTCTAGCAGCTCGTAATTAGTGGCGCGATAAAAATGGAAACTGTAGATAAAACTAACACCAGTAATTTTCATAATGAACATCCCGTTTTTGCGGGTAGATTTCAGATATGCAATAGTATAGGTCGTTTTTGAAACCGTACGTAAGACGCAATTTTACGGCTGATCAGCTTCCAATTATAAGAACGTTTATACCGTGATCGTCAGGTGGTAATAGCATCCGATATAGAAGTTCCCATCTATTTGACCGAAGCGATGGTTTCTATCGATCCTCGACCATGAGAGTAGAAACTGAAAATTGCTACTCTCTTTTTACAAATAATTTGAGAATTCTTTATTACAGAATTCATTATTACATTCTTTATTACATAAAATCGTGAATGACAATGGCAGATCGTTAAAGAGATGCATTGAATAAATGTATAAAATTAAATAACACGGATATAGATATTTTCAATTGATGTAATATCGTCTGATTTACTTTCGAATGATATATTCCGTATCTATACCTACGCGTTCTCGATTCTTTCATAAATTCTTTCCCTTTAAACATCCGCTTCATTTTGCTTAATATCGCATAACCAGAAGCTTCTATCCTCTTATTAAGTAATCTAAAACAATAATATATTTAATAAAGTCATTCCTAGCCGGAAACAGCACGATATATGAATATTATGAGAAAGAAAAAAATTCTTTAATATAACATCGTACAAGCAATGTCTGTATTTCCGTTGCACGAGCAAATCCAGCCATCTTGTTCTAAAATCGCACGTTCCCAATCCTTGCCCGAGGTCGGAAAAACCCAATCGTCGACCCAGTTCTCCCTTTCCCTTTTCCCTCTCGTGGCAGTCTCGTTTCCTGCAGCGAAAGTAAGCGGGCAGCTGAACCGTGTGTCACGATGCAAATTTTTCCGTCAGTATACGGGATTACAAGAACGGTAGAGCCACTCGTTTCGAGCTAGAAATACACGTGGCCGCGTTATGCGGCCAGTAACTAGGCCCTGCTTCGAGCTTGCGGTGCCTGCAAGCAGCCCCGTGGCAAAATATTTGAACACATGCCATAGACGTTTACCGTGCTCTTCGACAAACGCGTAATAAAGAGGTGCGCTCGTTTCACGGTGATTTCCTTCTCCGCGTCTCAAAGTCCTCTTCCTTCGTTTTTCAATTCTTTTTTTAGCTCTCGGAGCTCAAACTTAATAAGAACTTTTTGTTAGCGTGCCTTGGTATCGGATTGTCGACTCATTCTAACTTTTACGTAGTAATTCGTGTGTATTTGTGATACGACATCTTTACGCACATTAAACACATCCAAGTTTTGCTTCGTTTATTGTTATTTGTTCGCACATGCGTGCAAGATGTTCTCCGAGTATAATGCAGGAAGCTTTTAGATGCTTCTAGGTAATGTAACGAAGCTAATGGAATTGATTATTTATTAATTAGCCATTTTGTAATATAAAAACCTTCGAAGTACCTATAAAGGGCTAAAACGCAAAAATTCTCGAAATTAATCAATTCTTCAGAAAAACGACTGAATAGTCAATTAGTTGATCAGTCCAAAAATTCTTTTCACGTTAAAAATCCACTATCAGCTCTATTTTAGTCGCCGTAATTTCAATTTCCATAATATCGATACGTATAATTTCAAGGGACAGGAAACCGTATCCCTGGTTTAACGTATACACCAGTATCTCGTAAAGAAAAAGCAGCCACTCGGTTCGAATTAATCAATGTTTCTCGAAACTACCTTCGTGGGGGCCATGGCGCGTCTCCCGCCATAGAAAAATGGCCACCACGACGATTTGTCTCCGGGCATTTCGCGCGGCGCTTTCCAAATTGCATCGCGATATTTCTCAGCGAACGAGACGAATTCGCCTGCCAGCTTCCGGTATCGATTACCGAGCCTCGTTCGCCGCGAAGGAAATTAGGTGGCCGTTGATTACGACCATTAAAAATCCCACTCAGCCGCCTGTACTGGACTTTAATTAAGTTTTAATGCGGCGTATATCCTGCGTTCCTACGTTGTGATTCACGGGATGGCGGTCTGATTATTTTACCGGATAATTTCCTCTGTGTGCATACAATACGTCTGCGATGAATAAGAAGCCAACTACGAGTTGAAAACGTTGATCCATTACGGTAGTCTTGGTAGCAACGTTATTATTCTTTCAGCGTGAATACTGCAATTACGTGTATCGGTTGCTATAATGAGTAAACGTAGATGTACAGGGTAAAATTGTTTAAACGAGATCGTGTAATTATCTAATAAATAAATAAGATAAGAATGAACGAAATCTAAATATACAAATATCCAAATGCAAGTAGACGCTGAGTATATGAAAAAAAAATTGTTTGGTGTAGGGTACAGAACTGTGTGAATTATAGCAGCGTGTTACGTTAAAAAGCAGTAAGATAAAATGAAATAAAATATTATATAGATATTTGACGAATTTAATGGAGTAACTTTGAAGTTCCAAAATGCAGGTTTAACGAGCAACGTTATTCGGTACACCTGGTTCTGCGTTTATTGATAATTCGTTATCAAAGAATAGAACAGAGAATATGAAACTTCGAAATTGTATTATACAAAGTGTTATAACTGCATGCTTGGTTCGTGTGGTTATTAACAACCTGTTTGAGTTGACCCTTTGGTTGCATGTTCAGACTATCGGTATTCTATTAATTAGTATTAATTGGTAGACCATCCAGTACAATCGATATAGCGTTCACCCTAATATTATGCTACCACTTCTAATTAATAACTGCTGTTTATCTTTTAAGTTTACTTTGCTCGTCTCCCGGAAAATTAAATATTAAATTTTATGGATTAAATTGTATCTACGGACGATTCAGTATTAAACTTGAGCAGAAAATTGTATGATCGTGCGATTGAAAGTTAATAGAATCAAGTCAGTTTTTGTTAGATTTATCTTCGCAACATTATGTTAGCACAATATTTCATTCGCAATTTCTTTTCAGTCATTTTACACGATCAAATTAAGTTATTTGATATCGCGGTTACGAAAAAGTATTCCAAACATTTGCTCTATACCTTTTTCTTCGTCGTTTCTTCTCTTACGTAGATTCTGCGTTTTTACAAGATTTGAAGAAATTGAAGTACCTACAGCATTATGATAAACTATCTTCTTCTAAATCATGAAAATTTCTGAATATTTTAGCATCATGAAGCTACGAAAACTTTACAAACTCGATATTTATTAATATAATTTTATTCTTTGAATAAATATAAACAAACAAGAAAATGAAAGAGAAGAGAAGAAGATAAGTAATAGGATGTATTTTACTCCAATTCAAGCAACTTCATGGTTATTCGATAATCGAGAAGATACTACTGGTTTGCATAAAAATTCGCCAAACAACGAAACGATACAATTTACAGCGGGCAATTTTTCCAAGCAGGCTAGAAATGTTGCGCGGCCTTGTCACGATTCTGCCGATTAATCGTACCACGCTGACAAACCGATATATCCATTACCTCGCACCTGCAACCACCATCTACCACAGGTATCTATCAATCGTTGAAAAGTCTTTCGTAAGCGTAAAATTCGTCGATGCTCTTCACTGTTTGGATCGCGCGTATTCGTTGAATCTATGGGCGGACGACTTATTTCCAAGTTGTTCGTCTTTCTCCTCGATGTAACGTGTACGTGCCTCGCTATCAGACAAAAACCTATTTGAACGAAATACAAGGCGAAATAAAAATTGAAATACATTTTAATCTTGGGTTTACCTTTGTTTGTTGGAATACTTTTTCGCGATCGTTTCGAATAACGGTATTTAAAAATACAAAGGTTTACGTTCGAGATATATTTCATCGGCGAAGAAAAGAAAATGTAAAATGTTCTGGGAACGTCTGCTATTTACGACACTCGAAGAAGACGCGTTTCTTTCGCCGACTTTGCATTCGCTGACGACATTCGCTTTACGATGACCTGACGTCTCCATGAGACATGGGTCTGAATTTTTCAACGTTCTTCGTGTGCCACCTACGAAGTGTTCGTTCAAAAAATCATACGTTCTTCGCGCATCTCAGAGATTGCAATGTTGTAATACACCAAGTGGAATTTTCTTATACCGTTTCAATAATTTACAGATAATATCGTTTTAATGGAAATATTAATAGATAAAGATATAAGAAAATTTTCAGATTTATTTTAGGTGCTTTCGACTCTAATAGCTTCGCCATGGTTCTAACGCAAACGTTCCGTGTCTTATTTGTAATTATAAGTAGCTAGGTATACATTCGGGTAATGGACAATGGGAAAATCAATTTCTGCTTGATCGAGAGTTCAAATAATCGTAACTTGAGTAATCGATCCTTGAGCAATCAACGTTTTCTTATATGTAAATAATATAAATATATAATATATTATATATATACAAATAATCAGATAGAAATAGAAACAAACGTTAAACTAAATTTCCATTTAACTGTATAGTACTTTAATTCTGAGGTGTATAGATACTCACCATACTATAGATACTCGTGATGCTCATCACAGATATACTTAAAATCAGGTTTTTTACGTTAAAAGGCTGTTAAAATTTCACGATTTGCATATGTAACGACTATTTGACACTCGCAAGTGCACAAGCTATTATTGGTAATCAACATGGAAGATAAAGCCAATTTCAAGCACCAACATCAGACACCGCGAGAAATGTAAAAGAAGCAACGCGAGCAAATTGGAATAAACAGCCTTGCAAACAACGCAGAAGAACCGCAACGAGAACTTCCTCGCAAAGAGAAAAAGGGACGGTGAGAAAACCAGAGACTGTAAAAGTCAAGAGGGAAATCGAAGAAACGCAAGAAAACGGTGCAGAAAACGAGCAAAACGCGCGGAAAATGAAGCAAGCAAACGAACCAAAAACAGAAAACGAAGGAAGGAAGGAGGAAGGACAGAGAAATAAAAAAGGAGGAATTCATAGAAGCGTGGAAAGAAAGAGGTGGGTAGGGGTCGGAGGACGAGGGGTTAGAGGCGGTAGGGAGGAAAAACGAGGAATGGAAAAGGGAAGGTAGACGACGTGTTCCAACGATTCCCTCCGCTTGACACTTTCGGTTCGCGTTGAAAGAGCTAGTTCGGCGTGGCAGAGAGCGGCGCGCTGCCACGAAGAAGCTTCGCCGATGGCAACGTACCGAGAAATTACGTTTCCGCAGCTGGCACCGCAGACATTCCTCCTCGTCGTTTCTCGCCTCGTCTTTTACCAGCGCCACAGCGAGGGCTAGCCACAGGAATTCGCCCGGACGACAAGCCCCCGGCGTTGTCCCATTTTCGAATCTTTCGCCGCATTCTGGTCTGTATCCCACTCCTGCGGTAACTTTCTTGTTTTCTTAATACTCGACCCCCATGGATTTGTATCGTGTTTTTGTTTAATCGAATGAGAATCTCGAACAAGTATCTAACACGTTCGCTACGTACAATCGCAGACGCGGACAAAGGACAGTTTAAGTGGTAAAGGGGAAAAGCACTGTAACAAAATAAATATATACCCTATACACTCTATATAATCCATAGTATGTACCGTACAATATAGTCGATAGCTGTCGTTGAAGAGATAAAGAAATGTGTAATATAAAAATTAGTAACACTCGCAAATTATTAATTTACCGAAATTACTCACTCTCTCTCTCTCTCTCTCTCTCTTTCTCTCTCTCTGGCAGGGAATACACCAACATAGTACACCACGTAGTGTATCACGTCGCATATCACTCGCTCTGATCGATAACTAATTAATACAGATCATTTGATTTAAGCAGCAGCGCGAGTAAATCGTCGCTTCGGAAGATCACAGAGATGTAGGGATAACAGTTTCTGCTTTTATCCCGTGAGAGTGTTAACCGTTGATTCAACGTCACACCTTGTCCGATTCCTGTATCTATTTGCATTGCAAAACTTCCAGAATTGCGATCTCTAATTCCGACTAAGTGGTTCGTTTAATTAATCTTCTCTCGCCGAACTGATCCAGTAACTAGTTTACTGTTTCCGTTGGAATCGTCGTCGATCCTTGTTTCATCGTCAAAATGATACCCAAACGCGATACATGCCCGAATTATATTCTTAGCTCTTAACCCTTTCAAGACACCAAGTTTCCAAGTAGATTCTGTCATTGATAATGATTATCGGTGATCCATAAAATTGTTATCATTTAGAACGGTTATTTTGCATCCTGAAATTTCACATTAATTCGTAAAAACTCGCATCCTGGCGATCGTTATCTTTCACTTATCGATTATCTTCGTTTGAACAGAAATTTACATTTTTCAACAATTCTTTTTGGAGAATTTTTTTAATTAAGGAGAGAAGGAAATAAAATTCAAGAATAGCTGGAGAAGCTGTATTTAAGCGAAAAGAGGAGAGGATGCGAAAAGAAAGTAGAGTTTGGATAGAGCTATAAGAGAGAATGAGAAGGATAGGAAGAGCTAGGAAATGAAGCTTAGAGGGATTGGAAAGAGCTGAGAAACGACGAGGGAAACGAAAGAGATTTAGGTAGAGGTAGAGATCTAAAAGAGGTCGTACCATAATGGTTAAAATTATAAAAGTAGTTAAAAGTTAAAGAAAATCGATAACCAGGGAAAATCGAAAGAAAGGCCAGGGCAAAGAAAGAGAAAGCAAGATAGCAAATGATAAACGAAATTTCAAAATAATCAGGAAGTACTAGGAACAATTAGAAAACGTCGAAGAAACCCAAGAACGAAAAAGAGGAAGGGAAAGCCAGGAAGATCCAAACCTAGTTAAACCAGAGCTCCGGAGAAAATCGAACATCTACAGCCAAGAATAGCCTCGAGGGATCAATGAAATCAATTTCACAAATTACGACTACGATATGCCCATATACTCAGTCGGTTAGTCGAATTCAATCAAAGTACATAATTAAAATACAAAGATCGACAAATTGTTAAATAAACTATTAATTTATTTCTCTTGTCCTTATTGATAATTGAGAAGCTTTTTGAAGCAAAGACCTAATATTAAAATATGTTGCTGCTCAGTGTATAATTGCTACCCTTTTAAATACGCGTAATAAATTGTGTTACGCTTTTGAACGTATATTTAAGTTCAATTAATATCAAATTTGTCGCCAAAAATGTTTGTTAACGTGTTCATTACGACACGTCAAATTTACAGGAGGCATATAGACTTTTTTAACCGATTGCGTATGTTTTTGCACATTATGTGCGTTCTGTACATTTGAACACCTTGAAAGTCACCATAAATGCATAAATATCTATCAATTATATTCGATTTCTCGTCATTTTCGTTATTCAACTACGTTATTATCATGATTCGCAAACTCGTTTGAAAAGTAAAATTTATACGATCATTTGACAAGGGTTGACCGCCTCTTCTTCGAACCTTTTAGAAGTACTGGTTGCTAGGTTGGAATACAAATGCACTTCCCCACGGAAGTATTATTCTTTGCCAGCTCCTCGGGGATATGGTTCGTTCGATTGAATTTAAGTGGGACTCTGTGCGCAACGATTTCTCGCGGTATATATCACGCGTGTCGATATCTAACCCGGTTATCGAACGCAGACGACAGCTTCCTTAAGTTATCGTGACGACGATTTTTTAAAGCGACATACGTTCCATAAAATCATCGATCCTCCACCAGAATTTTACGATAACTCTCGTAGAATGCGGATATCGCATGGATAATGCAGGAATTTTTCTTCCGCTATCTCCGGAAGGGTGAAGAGCTGGAGGCACAAAACAGTTTCAACATCGAATAAGATTATGGTTTAGAATATTGCATCGTTCCAAGTATTAAAATTAAACGAAATTCTGAATAACGTTAAAAATAATTCTAGAAACAATACAATGTAGTACGAAATTTATAGACAGATAGCTGAAATGTCAAAATGCTTTGTGTAACATACATATATTAGGTTGTCCGAAAAGTTTCTTTCGTTTCATAAGTGAAATAATAGATGCACAATATTTTTTATTTTATATTATTTTATGGATTGTATGATCCGTTTTGTAGTAATAGAATAAAATGGATCAAACATAATTTAATAAAATAACATAAAACAAAAAATGTTGTGCATCTACTACCTCCTTAGAAAACGAAAGGAACTTTTGAGACAACTTAATACGTACAAATTTTCTGTCTTAAGTGTTCAAATGCGTTCATAACCCACTGTATCTCCATAAGAACGTACGTATAACATATGAATATATTTACTTCTGCCCCTCGCTGTGCATAACTATTTCCTTCAACCTTATATTTTTTTATTACAATTTTATTTTATTCTAAAGTCAAGTCGCTTAAATTTAACATGTTCGACACGGTGCAGCGTGATCCACCGGTAGGTCACAATCTATTCTTCCATCAGGCAGCGTACATCACTGCCTGTGGGTCACACGTCAGAAGAATAAATCTCACATGATCATATGACGACTTATCATCGCGCATATAAAGATCCATTTATATACAACTGTGCCGTATCCGTTCGTGTACCGGTCGTGCGCCATATTCGATTCGGTTACCATAGTTTTATACGTAACGGTGAGCCAGACGTGTCTCGATAGCATTTGGTAGTCTCCGATATTTTTTCCGTTTGCCGATCTGATCACGGAAGGCAACGACCGCGGCACAAACTTATATAAACGTATCTAAATGTATCTCGTTTGTGTGTGACGTTACAAAATTGATATTGCGCGGTGAAATGTTATAAGAATATTGTGTCGTTATGAAATATTCATAAAACTCCTGTTTATATTATTAATTGCTTGTATTGGGTTGGCAACTAAGTGATTGCAGATTTTGCGGAACCATCTAATGACAAAATCCGCAATTACTTAGTTGCCAACCCAAATACGAAATTTTCCTTCTTTTTACGGATTTGACGTAACGGATGGACACTAAATCGTCTTTTCTTCCTTTGTTGCTTTACTTCTACTCCCTTCTCTTCGTTCAAAAGTTATTACAGCTCAGTCTTCGATTGAAAACGATATTTTGTTGTACGAATCTATATCTCGTCTGACTTCAAACTGACTGGCACGTTTACCTCGATTATATCTCCGATGGCCAGCAGCAGTATATAGATATTAACGAAATAAACGATCGGACACTGTTAGGACACGAAACGGACACGGTTGTTCATAAATAGGTCGGAAAAATGTGCGAAAAATTGAACGTGTTCTAAATAACTTAATTAATCTGAGCGAAATGTTACTACCCGGAACTTAATCATTTGCGATATATCATCGTAGTAAATTTTCAGCCTGATGATAATATTTGGTATTTCACTAACTGTACGCGGTTGTTACGTGTACGAATTACCGATTGTTTGTCACGCATTAAAATAAGTAATTCCCACCGTTGATCGTTATGATTGTCATAATTATGAATTATTAAACGTCCTCGGCAATAATTGTACGAATCGTTCTTCGTTCGACTGCGTTCGCTCATTTTGCGAAACGAAGGAAACGGCCAAAAAGGATCGACGAACATTCACGTTAGCGCTCTGATAAATTCGAGGTAGAATTGATTTTCCGAGTGTTTCGCAGCTTTGTTACATTCGTGCCCGGCAGGTGTTCTAGGATCGATTATTGGATTAATGAAATAATAAGCGCCAGAAACGAACATATTCGTAATTTACGTAGTCGATGAGAATAAACACGAAATTTCTGTGACAAATCATTGTGTGCTTTATCGCTTTATTCCTTGTGCCCGTGTAATTTTGTTCTTCAGCTACGTTCATTTCCTAAATTCCTAATCGATCCTTCTAACTCTCCAAACCTATTCAAATTGTATCGATTACTTATATATATATATTCCATTTACTCCGCTAACAAAATCCTACATACATCATATTCCATTAACCAATTTTCTCATCTGCATATCTACTCCATCATTCCGTTTCAAATTCGCTAATTTACAAATCTACGACACGTTCCATTAATTCCGTAACTCAGTGATTGGACGCAATCCTTTCCATTAAAAGTACATACAATTACACCATCAGACCCAAGCTATAGCAACAAACACTCTTTAAACTTAAACGACAATTTTCCAAGTTCTACCGATTTCTGGATCGTTCGCGGCGCCTGACTTCCAAACGACGCTAATTTCGGCGAGATTGCGTGCAAGTTTAGGAACAGGGATACTTTCCTCCATCGGCGTCGTTCGTGACGCGGATAAAATCACTCGAGACCTTGCAGTCATCGACCGACACCTTTGTAAACATCGTTCCGCCGATGGAATCGAACCTAATACCAGTCTTCGCATCAAGACCAATAATTATCTTTGCGTTACAAGGCTATAGGATAATGGGACAGAGCGTGTTGATCGTCAGTAGCGATGAGCTCAAATTAAGAACGGATTAAAGTTTTATCAGATCTGGGATTATCGACCTTTCACATTGCAAAAACAAATTTTTATTGTTGAAGCAATTACTTCAAGAACAACTCTACACCTTTTCTTTTGTACATCCGTGATCTGGAGACCGCTGTTACGAAGAGAATAGAGTTTAGTAAAAAATGTCAAAAGAAGCAAAGGTGCATATTATTGTGCCCTTGAATATAGATTTTGTTTTGGATAGCAAGGTCCAGAAACAAAAGAGCTATAAGTAGATTTCTGTTGCTGTTTCTTGTAGCCTTCAGCTAGACCTACACACCGAGGTTAACTTTTTAGCAATGTCCTTTGCTATAAATATATGAACGTGCTTCCTATCCTTCTTTCTATCGTATTGTAACACTAAAAGAGTGAGGATCTGGATCAACATACACTGTACCTGTACTTATTTCAATATATTTTATTACAAATTCATCCACTCGTTCCTCTATCAGTCAATCTCAACGTTTATAAATACGAAATACAATTTACTTCGTAATAAGTTATCTTTGAAATTTATTAAGAGGCAGTTTCATTTACCTTTCTTGCAATTAACGAGTAAATTACTCGTTATAGTCGTAAAATAAAGTATATTTTCCTTTGAATCTATTAATTCCACTTTCGATGATCCTTTACTCCTCTAATTTTCAAAATTCTAAACGATAGCTTCCCTAGGAAACGTCTGCAAACTTTTACCGATCTCGTCCGTTTCAATCTTCCCAACAATCTGCCAACGATACCACTTTAATATTTACCTTAAATAGAAACAAATTTCCTCTTCAATCACTCTTGTACAACATTCGACTTTGGTGTGCGGCAACGAGAAGATAACTCTCAAGTCAAACCACAAATTTCGTTGGTCAAGTCCTTTTCGTTGCGCCAGTTGAACGCACAAAGGAACGACGAATTCATTAAGCAGACTTCTCCATCATGAACGTCTCGCGAACCTCTAAAAGTCTTCCTCGAGCAGCTAGAGCGATACACTAGTCTCCTCGCCAGGTCGTTACTCGCAGACTGTACGTAGATCTTGCCATAGATAAGTAGAAGTAACGCCAAGCAAGTGATGTGCCACGATCAGGCTTCTTATTTTATGCAGAATGTGCTCTGAAATGTACACGCCTCTTCAACGATGAACTCGAGATTCAAAAGTGGCAGAAGGAGAAGTTTTTCTTTTTTTCTTTTTTTCTTTTTATATATATATATATATATATATATATATATATATGTATTTAAATTTATACGTGATCGTTCAGTATGAATTATTGTAACGCATTGTTAACGGAAAACATGAATCGACGTTTTTAGTTTGTTAAACGTGGAGAACGTGAGACGCGAATAAACGTTTCTCGTTTTATAAACGTTAACACATTTTTCAAAAATATGCGGGAACTGAGGAAAAATTTATTTCACCGCACATTGTCAACAATGTATTAATGTTACTACGATCCTTCAATTTTTTATGTTTCAATCTCACTTTCCTTTCAATCGATAAAAGAACTTTTCGTATTTTTTAAAAAACCTCTGGTATAAAATTGAAACGGACAATCACGCATATCAACAATGATACTTCCATATTTTTTTCAAATTTAAAAAATTGCCGGACCATAGAAATGTACAATTCGGTTAAAAATAACCGAAAACAAAAGAGCTCAAATGTGAGATTGAATTGTTGATAAGAATTGAATAGATTAAAAAAAAAAAAAAAAAAAAATAAGAGGAATATCTTTAAAACGAAATTGTGTAATCTTTTAGTAATAAAACAGTAGTAATCTTTTTAGACTTTTCGTTCCGACTTTCGTTGGCAAACGTGGAACACTTAAGCCTTTCAGAAGTGTCTCCTTTATAGTACTTTTTGAAGCGTTGCAAGATCCTTTTTATTAGAAAAGATATAATAATATTTTTTAGGTGAATTTTTTTTCATTCCTATGGAATTTCAAAGGCGCTTTGCCAGAAGTTTTTTAAAACCTTGAAATGAATATGCTTCGTTTTTCGATGGTAGTATACATTACCTGCGTATAAAAATGAAAAAAGCATCGAGAGAATGAGAAAGGCACAGAGTCGTGAATATCAAACGAAAAAATTTGACTTCTGTAATATTTTCAAAATTTATTTCTCTTAGAATATCAGTAACAGCGATTAATTAAAATAGTTAAATAAATCAAAATTAAATTAAATTTACTATCGCTAATATTATTCGGACAAATAATAATAGATTACCTTAATCAAGACTAAATCAGAAAAATAAATTTTCCAACTGCTTAAAATCTTTACAAATCTGACGAAAAGCTTATCACGTATCCGACATTGATTTATATTCAACGGATGCAAAAAATCTTTCAAAAAATACCCAGTAAATCTTGTCGGATTATATCAACGATATAACAATCGCGAGAAAACGATCGGCTACGGTTTTTAAACAGCTCTATCAATTTTTTTCGTTCCATAGACACGGTTTGGCAAAATATATCTTTTTCATATCACGTCTAATGTATTATCGACATATATATTTCGTACAAATAGTACAGCGATAAAGTTATCGTTTGCTGATCGATTTTTCTTTTCCTTTTCTTTTCTTTCTTAAATCACTTTTAACCCCCCTCCCCCCTCATATTTGGTAATCGATGGAGGCATTTATTTTGCAACCCTTCAGCATCGAATGTGAAAAACAACCTTGTTTCCTATGGCGTTATCGATCGTGATTAAGCGTACGTATTTTCAGTGATTAACAAACCCGTCATAACGGCTGCGTGTTGTGTAACACGATTCATTAATTATACGATTCCGTGATAAGCTTCAATCATTAAGGTAAAATATAGTACACTCGCAGAAGGAAAATTTATTGGACGTTTGTTTTCCTCGTTTTGAATCGGAATAATTATTCTTTGGTCCTTGTGTTGCGTTACATCAAATATTTTATATTAATTAGTATCTAACTAATTGTAAATAATCTTAAAAAGGTATAAAGGAACGCTTTGGATACGCAGATTATTTTTGCGTTGCGAATGTTCATACATTTTCATTGTTTAATCTCATTTATTTACAGTTTGGTTCGTTCGAAATTCGTGAAAGGTATTCATTTGTATTTAGTATTTAGTTATTTATTTATTTATTTTTTGGAGTCAACCCTTTTGCGTCGTTTTACGTTTTCGTCCGCGTAGCATTTTTGTTTAGTTATAATATTTGTCTTCTCTTACTCGTTTTGTAATCATTGTTTTCTTGTTTGTTATAGTTCAGCTACGAGCATTAAAAATGCTTATTTCTTCTTATTGTTTCTTCGTCTCCCTCGTTCGGAATAATACGATCTATTCGTGTAATTTATTTGGCCGCGTCAACAAAAGCTTTGTTCAGGTGTGAATCATAATATGAGCTTTACTACACTTCAGTACTATAGTTTATTCCCTACCCTTAATTAATTTGCTTCTATTGTTCTTCCATCTTCGCTCGGTTTCTCTCTTCAACCAAGAATCGACTGACTTTATAAACAATAATATAACATTCACCGCATACACTCAATTGCTTTAATATTAAGTTAATAACAAATTTACTTACATATCCCGAATTCAATCGCCAGCCCTCTTTTATCGTTCCTTTCTCCTCGTTTGGATTTCTGATAAATCGATCAGAATTACACTTTTCATACATTCACTCTTTGAATAAAGATATTCTTCCCTCTTCGTTATGTTACGTTCATCCTTGTGCAAATATTTTTACGATTTTTTTCATCGTATTTAAAATTATCAGAATTATTCCTACATAAAGCATAAAAACATACGAACAATAGGTAAAATGCCAGGAAAGGAATCGACGATCGCCTGAATAATAACGAAGAAAAGAAACAAGATTGGCAAACGAAATAAAATGAAATTGCAGGTTAACGAGACACAGATATAAATAAGGAATGGCGTTAATGATATGCTTGGGTAAAGTTTATTTCAAATAGAAATAAAACCATTTCAAATACTTTATTATTTTTACCATAGAAATAACATTACTATAAAATTAAATAAATCGTTCTCAAATTATTTTGTACTTTAATCAATTCTTTTACGTAAAGTATGATATAACCTGAAGTTTTTAATTCTTTGGAGATTTTAATACAATTGAACTTTTCTACTATATACCCAAGCTCTTTATACTCTTTTTCTACAAACGCTCATCTTCAAATTTCCCATCAATGAACGTTCAACTAATCGATAATTCCGTTGATCGGTATTTTGATAATCGAGGCTTTATTATATCAGAGATATGAAATGTCGGATTTCGTTTTATCAATTTTCGAAGTCTTTTCATTTTTCAATAAACACTTTTATTTGTACAGATCGTTTGATATAACGTTTTAGAATTGGTAATTTTCTTGTTCATATACGAAAACTATGGGACGAGAATACGATAAATCATATTTTCTATCTTTTATAGAGGAGCAATTTTACAATTCAGCATGTTCATTAATCGCATGTAGCAAAAATTGAGGAGGAATAAACACGTACTTTTCCAGCCACTTCATAAATTTTACGATATCGCTTGTCGTAGCGTCAAAATTTTGAAAGATAATAGAATACTAGAGATATTAAAACACAGTTATACCTTTGTCTCATAAATAATCGTATTAATTATATCTTTGTACCTAACAACTTCTTTCCACTTTTTTCTTATCTTATATTAAAATACTCCTTTTTACTCGTAGACTTTCAAAATAAAATTAATAAGTTAATCATAAAGTTAAACATATAATAAATAAAATGTGCCTGTCGTATTTCTCTCCTGTGATCTTGATACGATTTTAATAATCGTATAATAATTGTTATTTTGATATTCGAGATTCCACTGTAAAACAAACAATTATTTTATTCGATAATTAAATAATCAAATAACTCCAAGAAAGCTCATTTATTTATGCAAATAAATTACCGTACAATTATTTCGGAATAGCACCGAACAAAAACAAGATAATACATCGTTTATGTAAATAATTATGTCCAAACATTTTATCGAAATAATATCCAAATCTGGTAGATTCGAAGGAGAGGGGAATGGGATGAGACACTCGACAACGAATCAAAAGGAAAGATTACTCTTTGGCAAGTGGTGGATCCGGCCTGAATATTTGCTCACGCGATAATCGATATCTGAAACGCGGCGAATAAACGTGGACGTAAAGAAATGTAGGTCGCGAATAATTTCTCCGATTTGCGTATCGATGTCGAACGACAATCTCGTATTCTTTTTTGCGCCACAGGGAGAAAACTGGATGGCCGGAAATGGCGCCGACTTTCGGACGACGGTGAATTTCCGTTGATTTCGTTAGAGATTTAGGAACGTGTTGATCGCGGTATTTGCGATTTCGTTCCGCCGTTTTTCGAAATAAATCGTTCGAAAAAGAGAGAAAATCGCGTGATTCGAAGTTAAATGATCTGGAAGAGAACGAAATTGGAAATTTTTGAAACAGGCGAATATCATAAAAACAACGAAAATAAGTGTATTTTTTTTTTTTATTACATTACACGTAGAAGAAAAATTGCGGGGAAAAAACACACGTGAAATATTATTTTAACAATCCTGTTATCGTAAATTTCATAAATCTTCAAATTAGCGGTTCGTTTATATTTAATGTATTATACTACGTGCCGATTACGGATTACAACGGATTACGAAATTGTCATTAGTTGCAATAACAATTATAATCGTGTGTTCGCGCGATACAAAAGGAAAACAAGAATCGTAATACTCGCTCAATAAATCCTTTATTTCGCAATTGTATTTCAATAGAGCGTAATCGGGACTGGAATACCAATCAATACGGCCGTGCAGAGGGATTGCTTAGTCTTTTTCCCTTTGTTTCGACTTTTATCTATCGTATGACCTTTTTTAAACATATCGATATAACGAATTTAACCCGAACCACGCGTCCCGTTGATTTACGACCTATTTTACATTTGATTGAATTTAATTCGCTCCGAAGAACGTCATTGGGAAACGGGAAATAATTCAATCGGTTGTCTCCCTGTGTTGACAACTTTGACTTTACTGAACGATATATTATCATATACGAGAGAACGCTGCACATTTCCGAGTTATACGTTATTTACCGAAGATTCGGTTTTCATATAAAATAAAAAGGACGACGATACGAAAAGAAAAAAAGCAGAGAAATAGAAGATGCAACCGAAGATGAAAAGATCTAGATTGTTTGCCTTGAAACTGGAAGAAAATAGAATGGATTCTCAGTCATGTGAAACAGAGACTGGTAATTCATTTATGACTCATTTTATTTATTTATCAGGTTATTTTATACGAATATAGAGCCACGGCTTTTCGATTTATTTGATTACGTTTACGCTTGCTCATTTCGTATCTTCATCGTTTGGTAAATGGGGTGGAAAAAGTTGGATTCATCTGAAAATGGAACTATCCAATTTAATTTGGATTTTGTGTGTATGCAGGTTGTTTTTGTAGAAATATTTTCAACGTTTGCGATACGATGGACTTTTTAAATTAGCTACGTCGGATTCGAATATTCGATATCTTACTAAATATTCAATTTACGATTATGTAGATTCTTATTAATTAACAAGCTTTGTTAACTATCCTTCTTTTTATATCACGTCAAGTCAGAAAATAAACAGGGTCGTGCTTATCGCGTATTTTCCTCGCGGTCTTCAGATTCAACCGATTCAGACATTCGACTCGAACTTTCTTTACACATTTTTATAAAATCTCGAAAATTATCGCGTATAGAATAAAATCGGAGATCGCCAATAGAAGAATTCTCAAAATTCTTTTACAATCCCGCCATGAACAATCATCAGAATCGACGTCTCTTCACCTTCGTTCACGCGCAAATTAACCTCGCTTTGCGCTAATATCAAAGAGCAAATTAATGCTCGAGAGGATAAATGGTTATTAGCTTTTGCCAATTGATAATCAAAATTTGGTAATCGTTGGTAGATCGCCAGACGAACGAGAGGATCTAACGATATCACGAAACGCAAGGTATCAGCCGCTTTGATCGTGAAAAAGATTCCTGAAACGGAGCTACGCTGCGTGCAACACGTGCCACGACCGCAAACGCATTCGCGTCATTGTCTATTTGCATGGTAGCGAGATTCAACCTGGTCTCGACAGAACTGCTCCCAATTAGATCTTGATGCAGCGTAATTAACCTTTAAATGGTTCGAAGAGTGCCCAGGGACGGCGAAACCTTCATTCGACCGCCGATTCCACTGAAATTCTCTCGTTGCGCGTTTTGCTTTCGTTGGGCTGACACTCGTTACGTGTTACAAAGCGGCTGAATAGTTTTATAAACGTGTAAGGTAAATTCGCATGCAGAGCTAACTGGAGGATTCTATATAGAAGTGATAGTTCTTTCTTCAATTAGGTGTATTTCTTTAAATTCGTAATAGATTTCATTGGTTTACGTAATATAAAGAATATTTAGAGGGCAAAGTATTTACGAAAGGAATTAGTGAAACGATTAGAACATTTTCTAAAGACTTTCTAAAGTACAAATATGGCATCGAAGTATATTATTAAGTTGTCCTGAAAGTTTCTTTCGTTTTATAAGGAAATGAGATATATGGAGAACATTTTTTTATTTATATTATTTTATTGAATTATGCGTGATCCATTTTGTAATAATAGAAGAAAATGGATCTGCCTATTATTTCCTTATAAAACTAAGGATACTTGTGGGACAACCTAATATTTTCTCTCTCGTGGCATTTTTTCAACTCGTGATGCGCATTTCAATGGTTTCTATTGAAATATATGTAATTTTGTGTGCTACATCGGATCAGCCGTGTAGTAGTAATACGCATGTATGTGCGTGCGCAGCGTTTCGTAAAACAAAAGAATGTCACTGTTCCGTACGCGCGGTAAAAAGTGAGACTAGAAGAGCGTTGGAAAACGTGTAACGAGTATCCATGAACATCTTGTAAATCACATATTAAATAAATACAAAACTATTTTATTATCATCCCTACATGTAATGAAAATGTTCCTACATATTTATTTCGGCGATTACGATCCAGAATTCTCAACAGTTTCTATACTTTCCGAGTAACTCACAAGCTTACCACGAGCTTCTTGTTTCTCTAAGATCAAAGTATCATTTTCAATTAGTCTATTTCAAATTCATTCGTTCGGATCTCTGTCTGATTTCATTTTATCTCTTTTCCCTTTAATTTCGAGACACCAATAAATATTTCCCTTGCATTTCCAACAGTTTGCCCCCGAAGTTACTTTCTCCCGAAGTTAGCTTTCGAAATCCACTAGCGGGAAAACGAAACGTTCCAGGTACTGGCATCGGCGCGGTGCCTTAGTTTGCAATTCACGCGAGAACTGTGCGAAACAAACGTTGGAGAAAAAAAAATATAACAGCCCCATGGCAAACAAAGGTTATTCTCAAGCGATTTTATGACCGCGGCGATGCGATCGACATTTCCATAACCGGAAACAATGGGCACAGGTGTGACAATGGCGAAAGGACTAGGGAACGGCCGCGTTATTCAAAGAAATTCGCGACCACCGTTTCCGCATAGTAAACAACGTTTCGATTGTTCGATGAATCGACGATGAGAGGACCTACTGCAAGGATCGCGTAACGATGAAAGCTTCTAGACAGAGTTTTATATAAATCACACCGGTCGATGTAACCGTTTGATTCTGAGACAGTTGAAACTTGTTATATAAATGAAATTGATAGCGAAACTGGGATTAAATCGAGTTATTACGATGGCATCGAGGCATTAAAATTGTCCTAAAGATTTGATTTCTTCAAACTGAATATTTTATTTTAGAAACCTCTACTACGCTATCTGTGAATTTTGGAATAATGTCGTTAGGAATTATAATTGGAAACTTGTTAAATGAATGAAATTGGCAGCAATGCCAGGATTAAGTGAAATAATAGCTATGAGAATGATAGTTGAGTCGTAGAATGTATTCGGCTGTAGATGATATGAAAAGAACGCTTTTAAAAATTGATCCTTAAAAATCCAACTTTGCCAATATAATTGTTGTTACGTCGGCCGACTTTCTATCTAAACCAGGCCACTCACCGCGAGCAAGATGGTATCCAGAGATGTCTACACATTCTTACTGCGTACCCTCAATAGTCTTAACACGTTCGTCCTGTTTCCTGCGGGGCGACGAACGTGTTAAGGACCATAAATCTCAAGAATTTCCAGCTAAGGTCCTTCAGACCGAACAAACATCATTTAGCAATGCGTTTTCTGAAGCTTATTGTTTATCACGAGAAGACACGGGAAAGTTAGTTTTTCTCGCGTACGAGGTTTCCCACTAGCAACTTCCTATCGAGGGCGGCTAAGACCCTTCCTAGTCCACCAACCTTCTTAATATCCAATCACAAGCAATGTCTACTGCCCTCACTTTCCTAACCAAAATTGTCATCAACAAATCCGACGGTCCTGTGTGCTAGACACACCCATCGCTAGCTTTCCTCCGACACAGCATCGTCGCTAAACTTCGCTTATTCTTCACCGTTAGAATAGTCAACATGTCTGTACCGAGTCTCTACCCTTAAATCAATCACTTACTTAATTTGTACATACGCACCAGCGTAACTATCATCTTTACAAAGTTGTTGGAATAAACATTAATTTGTACCTGTTAATTCAGTGTAAATTCAATTTAACTACCGCTATTATCCTAACCGAAATAGGGGATCGATCATTTCGCGGCGTCGATTGTCTAATCGTAACGGGAATTTACGACTCCCGTTGACGTGCCTCCTCGCGATCGCGTCTCTCCGCGAGTGAACGAAACAATTGTGATACGTAGTCTTGCCTTGTCACAATGCCAGTGAAATTTCAAAGTGTTTTACACAACACACACGATGCACGGAATGTCTGACCTTGAAAATTACCATCTTGCTTCCTGTCAATAATTTTTCTTCACAGCTAGAAACGTTTGGATGGAAGTTGGATGATTTCAAAGACAACGTATACACTCTCATACATTGAATTTGACAAACTAAAGTTAGGGTATCTCTTAAACTAATGATTTTTCGGTATAAACAGATCGATACTTTTATATAGGAAAAGACGAACTGCGTCAATTCGCGTATTAACAAATATACGACTCTATTTAAAAAGTCAAAGCTGACCTTTATAAGTCGATAACGCGTCCATCCACAAAGAAACTAATAACATCAGAATCTCTCGAAACTATTCAACATCCATCCAAACATTTCTCGTTGGGAATAATAAGAATTGTTGAGGTTGAGGTTGACTGATCGAAGAATGAGTGGATGAATTTGTAATAGAAAAGTATATTGAAATAATTAAAGATATAAGTATAAGTTTATGCTGATTCGGATCCTTACTCTCTTAGTGTTACAATACAAGGGAAAAATAGAGAGCACGTTCATATATTTATAACAAAAGGACATTACCAAAAAAGTGAACCTTGTAGCTTTAGCTAGAGGCTACAAGAAACATAAATAGACATCCGTTTATTAGCTCCTTTGTTCCTAAACCTTGCAACCCAAAACATAATGTATATTCAAGGGTACAATAATATACACCTCTCCTTATTTAGAATATTTCTGCGCAATAGCAGTCTCCAGGTCACGCATATATAATACATAAATAAAGAAGTAGAATTTTTTTCGAAATAGTTACTTGTACAATAATGACAAAAATAAAGGTGGTAATATCAGACGAGCCACCCTGTATACGTAAAAGTTTTCTATGGTAAGTGTTTAAATACTTTCGCGAACCACTGTATGTGAAAACAGATTCTGCGACAAACATATAACAACAGTCAGAGAAAGAAAGAGAGAGAGAGAGAGAGAGAGAGAGAGAGAGAGAAAGATAGCAAACGAGACACAGCACACAAAATAAATTCGCTTTTACGACTGCTCGACCCTCCACACGCATCATCCTATCGATCCCTCGACTCGTCGCGCTCTCCCCTGTACTTTTGCTCTCACTTCGCCGTTTCGTTTATCTCGTCGAGGATCGCTAAAACTGTGCCAAAGGCGAGCCTCTGTTTCGTTCGTTCGATCGACACACGGATTCCGACCCTCCTTTATTCCCTTCTTCGTTCACGTGTTCTCCTCTTCCATCCCTTCGCGTGCGCCTTGTCTGAAATCCGGCGAGTTCTGATCCGAAGATCGGACGGACGTCAAACTATGACGGCGACGACAGCCGTCGAAAAGCCTTCGGAAAGAGGCGAGCAGTCGATGACAGTTTCCTTTTCTCTTTGTTGTTTTTTTCTCCCGGCGATCGACGCTCGATTCTACGCGCACGATATCGCGAACAACGCCGCCGGTGCGGTGGATACGTTCTTTTCGCTTTTGACGAGCCTTTCACACGCGCCACTGATCGTCACTTTGTTTTTGCTTTTTCGCTCTGTTCAGCGTTTTTCGTTTCGGTCGTGCGTTTGTCGGAACGTTCTGGACGGTGGAAAAAAGCGAAATGAGTTAATTTTTCGCGATACAGCTGCGTGAGTGTATAACGTCTTGGTTGGTTGAATGACGCAGCAGGAAATTAAAAAAAAAAAAAAAATGAGTGGATTTATTAGGTCGTTTTACAACTTGTTTCGTTTTCTTTTTTATCAAACAATCGATACGTTATCACAGAAAAATATCAACGTATAGAAATTAAATTCGTTTATTCCTAACTTATACAATATCTGTGATTTAGAATTTGGTCGAAACTTTTGCGTTAGATCTTGCGGATAAACCGAAGTAAATACTTTCTCTTGCCATTGTTGCTTTATTTTCTGTTTAAAAAAATACATAGAGTACGCCATGTATGCTAAATGTTTTGAATTTAAGCTTCCAGTCGTCGTCCCTTCACCCTGTCAATTTTCTTGAAACTTTCATCTAGTTCAAATTAAATGTTAATTAAACAAATTAAATATTAATCAAGAACATTTGTAAGTTTTGAGTGTAAAAGTGGTAAAAGTAAAAATGATTCATTGAAAATTAACAATGGAAAAGCAACAGACCTTGCGAAATCCACCTTTTAATTTGTTTACTATCTTGTTTAATTGTAAAACATAAATGAGGAAATGAACGAAACGAAGTTGAATTCCGATAAAAATATGGAAATGTAGCGAGATACGTAGTTTTAAACACTGGAATAAATATTTTACTCGTACGTTAGATACAGCATTGCGCTAATGGAAATGAGAAGTAGCTGCGTGACGGTTATGAGCAATTCGCTCATGTTTCTCATTTAGCACACTGCTAACTTTGCGCTGAAAAATTCTCTCTGAAATAGGTAATTGGAAAAATTTGAAGTACACTTAGCCTTTAAAGATCGTAGCAATTACTAGAATGTCGCGCAATTTGAAGATGAAGTCATCTAAAAGCAAAACGGAGCTTTGATAGAAATACAAGCTGCTTTCGTTGTATTTGCTCCACGTTTCGCATTAAGGAGCGTTCGGACGATCGATATTATTCTCGATATTTCAGGTTCTCAACGTTATCGTACGTAAGAGACCTTCTAGCCGATTAACGTATTGCCGATACAATGTTGCAAACCTTGAGAATGCGTTTCAATATTACGAAGGAAAAAGCTAGTAAAAGATACGAAAACGAGTTTGATCAAAATTCTTTTAATTCTTCGATTCTTCGTCGATCTCCTAAAACTGTATCAGGATTCGTCTCCTACCTCGATCATCCACTCGATTACACCGATTCGTCAAATTTACGTAACGTTACGGTTATCAATTTGCAAATGTTTTCAAAAAACAGTCGTCGAAACAACGGTAAATAAAATTATCTCGTGATCCTGAGAGGCAAAAAGGATCGTGACGCGGAGATACGAGGACCATTCCACTTGCACGCGAGTCGTTATGGATTTAGATATGCCCACGCAGTAGGAAATATTTATGAACGCACGGCTAAACCTCTGCGACTACTATTATTTACGAATGTATCACCTTCCCTCGCTATTTCCTCTCTATTTCCCCTCTATTTCCCCTTTATTTTCTCTCTCGGTCCAGCAACGTCTGGTATCTCTGAATTGTTTTGGGTACACGAACCAGTTCGTAGACGGGTTGTTTTATTGCGCGACGTCGCGCCCTCGCAGACGATGTTTTTGTCGGGAGCACGCCAAAGTGGACCAAGTTTACGATACGAGGCTGGTTCTCTGTTTTTGAGAACCTACCATTACGATTTCCTCTCCCACTCTCTCTCTCTCTCTTTCTCTTTCTCTCTATAGGGTTTGGTACAATTCGACGAATCGAAGCTCGAAGTAATTGAGATTGGAAGGAAAAGTCATATTCTTTGTCGACTCTAGAGAAATTGTCGTTGACGAATCAGGTACACGAAAGTGTTCGAATATTACATAGTGATATAGTACATCGTATATTATGCGAAATCTTCTAAAATTTCGCTAGTACTGTAACAGCACACCATCGTCGCGAAATTAATCCGAAAATGTATAGAGAAATGTATAGAGACTATTATTGCGAATATACGTTTAGTAAAACGTTAGTACAGGGGACGAACAGTGCTGTTAAACGTACAATGATAATACATGTATAATTTGTGCTAAAGATAGTCTAAGGATCGATGAGAATGATAGTAGATTGTCTGTTACGTAATATCTAATTGAAATTGCCTAGCGAAAATTTGCTGGATTGTAAAAGGATAAGCGACGAAAAAGCCTCGATAGTTTTCGGTAGAAACTGCTACGTTGCACTGATTAGGGAGTCTAGTAGGAGCTTATGTGATTTCGCAGTGTTGGCTAAGTGACTGTAGTTTGATTGCTTCCGGTGTGTTTGTTACTCGAGCACAAGCTTAAGATTAGAGGCTGAGAACTTGATATTTCGTGAACTTCAGTTTATCGAAGGCTTGGTATTAACTCGCGAAGTCCTCCGTTAATTTCTATTAGAATATATTAATCTTCCGATACTTGCTCACGATCGTGTTCCGATAAAACGTACCTATTTTACAAACGATTAATACCTCGTAACGAATGTTGCGTCAAATTTTATTGATAAACATCGAGTTTCTCGATTATATTTTCGCATTAGCATGTAAATATAAAAAGCTATTGATATTCAACTGGATGGCAGTTTACCTCGAGCAGTCACACACCATCAGGCGCGACAAACGCGAAGCATAAATTCGCGCCGCACATTCCCGATAAATTTATTTTGCAACAAATTTCAAACAACGGCCAGGATGTAAACCGACGTTTATTGGCAAACTTTAGATTGATATTTCGCTGCCAGACGTTATAGGTTCAACGTGTGTTTCATGCATAATCAATGTAGCCAAGGCCCTTCCAAAATTCCACGTCTGACTATACGCGGCTCGTTACTACTGCACCGCTGCTAGCGTTTCGTTGACAATCGTATTTTCGTGTTCCAGTAAACAAATAAATCACAGATATGTCCAACATCGAGCGCTCAATGAATTTTCATGAAATTTCGTCGCACGTTATAAAGGAATAGAAAAGTTTATGTTTAAGTAGTACAAGAGTAGTATAACCGAGACGCGTAAAAGTGAATGCACTTTCGAGGAATTGACGAGCGTCAGACGTTTGTAGTTACCGTGTACCTTGTACGTTTTCATTAAATGTTACTGCAAATTATAGAGAAATATTGAAAGAGTTGATGTTTAAGTAGTAGAAACGTCTATAAGTCAGACACACGGAAGCAACCTTAATTTCAAAGAGTCGACAAGTTGCAGATATCTGTAATCGTAATTCAACTTATGAAAATATTTAAAAGGATGACATGTAAGTAGTACGAGAGTGACATAAATCAAACTATTCATCGAAATGCTCGTTTTAAAAATTAGATAAGGACAGGTATAACTACGGATATATAGAATTTATATTCATTTAAAATATTTATCTATGTTCGCCTATGTCAGCTATCGGTTTATCGCTACATCTGACGCAAAACATCGGAATACTATACATAATCTATCAATTCGTAATTCTATAGTTTGTAATTTGGAAATAAAATGAAATTTTGCCACAAAAATATCGTCCGCCTTCGTTATATTTGATCCCCAAACAGAGGCACAAGTGTGATTCGATGTCATAAATCGAAGGGTTTATCATACCCACAATTTTCCCAAATTAAAGATTTTATCATTTACGCTAGTTATCCTGTGAGCTCTCAATTCTTCTTCTACGCTACTACTATTACTACTATTACTACTACTAGATTCTCATTCCAATCTTTAGTAGAGTAGCAATCTGATCGACAACAATATCGACTGACTGCTTTATAGTAGAACTATCGCGCGTTGTTATTTTCAGAGTAGAACGAAGGCAATTCGCCTATCATAACTTACTCAAACGTTTGATTTTCCATCTATCTACACGCGTTCGCCATTCCATTCCACCGAAACGAAGCTTCTTCGACTCTAAATCCATGAAAAATGTCTCTTTAACTCGTCTTAGATTAATCCGTTCCAACTGACATTTAAAATCAAACCCTACCAAACCATGAAATCCATCTAAGCGCAGGAACTGATAAAAACAGCGCAGAGAGACGCGCGTCGAATCTCGAGCCAAAAAGGACACACGAAAATTGCATAGTGGGAAGGGTTAAAACAGGCTTGAGTCTGATGTTTGAAAATTTATCGTTCAACATTGTGCCACGAGGCGGAGACAGAGCCGTGAGGTAATAGAACGAAAACAGGGGAGAGACGGTTGGAACGGAACGAAGACGGCAAACTGCGGGGAAACTGCGTGCGCGAGAGAGGAGAAATTAAACGGACGTCGTCGGGAATTGCCGGGTAATTGAAAGCTCGACTGCAAGAGAAGAACGGCGCACCACGAGCCTTTGTCACCTCGACACGTGAGAGCTCGCCGACCAGCTATGAAACGGAAGGACCATGCGCCAAGGGACGAGTTCGAACATTAATTCAGGTATTTCGCCTGACGAGAGAGGAATATTCGATCGATCGTTCGCCAACACCGCCGCAACTGTCCACCCTTCCATTCTTCTTGTTTGATTTTTTTACTTTTTACTTCGTCTTGTTCACGGTCGGAGATCCTCTTTTTCTTCGACGCGTTTGATTCGCTTCAACATTTCTGCGGTTTCGCTTTGGCGAAGGTTTTTGTTGGTCTTTCTCGGATGTCGCTTTATGTATGCCGTTATTTCAGAAATGTTTTTGTTTTCCTCTCTGTTGAGGATGTTCGAGGTTTTAATTTCGTTTGATTCTTCAGAAGCTGGGAACGAACATTGCGCGAATACTGTGAATGAATTCTAGCAGCCAACAAGTTTTACGTAAATATAGAAAAGTCGGTATCTCCGAATCTGAAAATATAAAAAAAGCGCAGAAACTGTTTGCTTCTTTCTAGATCATCCCTCTCTTTGTACCAAATTTTCTCAACCTTTGCCAATCAACGAAATAACACAGATCAATATCCCTTGTTCCACAATGAAATTCTAATCGTCAGTACCACGTATCACACGAGATTAGCTCTTTGTTGATGTTCCGCGTCCCAGTCGTGCAATTTGCAGAGTGTTGCAGAACGCTGAGCAGCAACTTTGGTCATCGATTGGTTACTGATTCTCCAAACCGTGTCGACCTCGCCCGATGTATAACCGGGAATTTCGATCTAATTGTATGAACACCGTGAATGACGTGGATGGTAATGGACAATCGAAGGGATGTCGCGAACTGGAACAACGGGTGGAGAAGACAGGGGAAGGAAATTGTGTCTGATCAAGGGAGTGGGTGGTGCCTGTAACTTTCACTCGTTAAATGTAAGGAGAGAGGAAATTACGTTCGGTCGATGTAATTGAAGGATCGGCTCCGCTCGAACGAGATAATCGATAGTTTCAGAGCTTGCCTTATTCTCTACGAAGTATCGGAGATGTTTTACTAATCATCTACCCTTTTCCCACTTTTGTTTTATTACGGAAAAGTAAATCGTTTTTAAGGCTCTTTTATTTTAACAGAGATAGCGGTGATTGGTAATTTAAAAAACATAAGATAATTGGAGAATTTTTTAAATAGCTATAGATACATATGTTAAAAAATATAGTTTTTCCACTTGGTTTTAGTTTTCATTACAGGAAGTATCATAGAACTTGTTATAGAACGTTTAACGTGTTCTTCGATTGATGTTCACTTTTACTTATTTATTTATACATTTATAGAAAATTTATTACGTTTTTCGATTGACACGATGGACAATCTGATTATCTTTTTAAGTGAAAAAAGATTACCTTTTTTGAAATTATGGATATGGCTTAAAGAAGAGTAGTAAAATGAAACAATAAAGGGAAATAATGGCATGAAATTGAAAATGTGAAATGCGCGTAAAATATAAATCCATTCATAAGCGAAAATAAATATGTCAAACAACGCAAATGTTACACAAATGTAATAAATGTAACGACATTACGACAAATTCACCAATTTATTATCACGGAACATCTGTACATCCCAGAATCCCTGGGATTCATTTCGACTTTTATAATTAATCTAAAGGCTGTTTCGAGTTAACGGTTTCCCATGCAAATTGTAAAGTTATCAAAAGAGGTTAACGAGTGGGAAAAAATTCTTCTAAACCGATTAGCTTGTAAAACTTCTCAAAGGGAACATTTAAAATATAAAAATCCTATCTCCCTCAAGTTTGAAGTTTCTTCCTCAAGCACGAGCGAGCTTGCAACAAATATATAACTAAAACTAACTGTAGAGAACCTATCCAACTTAAACAACTCGATTGAAATAATCGAAAAAGTTAAATTTACACTGGCGTTTATAATTTCCCGTGTATCTTTTTAATCTCCTTGCCTCCAGCACAAGTATTTCCAGCATAAAAATATAATACGGAAAAGGTAGGAAGATGTAAAATTAACAAATTATTTAATTAAAAAAATTCCTATTTTTTTTCTTCTTTAATATTCACATTCAGATCGTTACAATTTCGAAAGAATAAACGATGTTTCTTCGATTTAAATTACGAATAAACTTTGCCCGTGTACATCTTGAAAAAGGATGGCGATTTTATTGATAAAACAAGTCGTTTGCAGCACGTTCCATTACAATTCAATTTTTTTCAAACTGACAACTACACTGTACTACAATTCTAACGTATATTCTTCTATTAATCGTTATTTTATTTTTATCGCGCAACTGTCGACAAAAAGGAAGAAAGAAAGACAATGGTAGAATCTGGATTCGTGCGATTTGAAAGAAGCTTGTCGTCATTCGTTCGACGTCACGGCTGCGGGTGAAAAATCGACAGATATATCGGGTGTTCCGATGTCACGGCCAACTTCTTCTATTTCCTAAACAAGTTGACCGAGCTCGGGTTCCCTCCCACGCTTTGTTTTGTTAACTCTCCATCGAGCACGACTTATCTGACGAGCACATAAAGAACGTACCTGCCAGCGTTTCTTTTATTGAGCCAAGAAGCTGAATTGCGGTGGCTGGAATTCACCTCGGTTACCAGCTTTCACGAGCTTTTGTCCTGGCCCTCGTTTAGATAACGTCCCCTATTAATTTCTTTAAATTAGAAAACCGGCAGCGATATATGCTCTCGCGTCTTCGCAAAGTTTTGTTTTCGTATTAACTGGCACCATGGAATTTCCCACTTTATAGTTGAATTTTTCTACTCGAGGAAAAATCGTTCGACACAGAATCACGCGGCGATAGAAAATCGTTAAGAAAATATTGCAGGAAGATCGGAAAGGTTCTCTGGCGCTTGGCAAAGATTAAAAATATTCCTTTTGGAAGCTTAAAGCGGCGACGTTGTATTAGATTATTTAGAGCGTGTTTGATCGCGTGTAAAAATAAATTATCGATATTTTCAGTTCATAGGTAGCTTCAGAATGGGCCGAGTCAATGGCTTAAAAGGTAATCTGTTTAGATAGAAATCTAAAAATACAGCAAGTAAATGTTCCAATAAATGGTTTAAAGAAATAGCTTGAGAATGGCTTCAAGAAGTAATACAAAAATAATATAAGAAAATATCATCGTGCAAATATATTGTAGTGAAATAGTATTAAACATACTAATGAATGTATTGAAAAAATCTCGTCGTACAAATAATCTAAGACCTATCCAAATACGTTTATTTTAAACTAGCAACTTAGAAACGCTTTCTTCTTTTGCGGCTTAAAAACAAGCTTCTCTTCGAAACTTCAAAAAAGAATCATTCTATCACTCTGTCAAAACTCTATTTAACTCGACTCTCAGTCATAAAACTGTCGTAATTTCCACAAGACCTTCGAAATACTTCAAAATATCAACTAGATATGTGCGGTGATTTCACAGAGAATCCGTCGTCGATCAACCTAAACCAAAGATAGCCGATTCAATCCAACTTGAACTTACTAAGCCTGTTTTCAACTAACGAAAAAACATGTCGATAAATCCACTGTTTAATCCGAAAAGAACGCGTAATCCCTGGGAAATGGTGGCTGCTTTGTCGCTAGGCGAAGAAATAATCCGTTGCATTGCGGAGAAGAGAATAAAGCGGCCAGCAGCGACGAATAAATCTGCGATGGAACGAACGCCGTGCGGCTCGTAGACGGCTGGGTATCGATCAGGGTCAGCTTAGAATTTCCATCGTCGAGGAAGCTTGTCGATCGATATGGGCAGGACCCTTCTTCCTTCGCTCCTTTTTGTCTCCTACGGGGGAAAAAAGCACCAGAGAATCCGGTGTGAACGAGCTTAAAGACGACCTGCGAGTTTGTCTTTTCTCTTACGAGAATCGATCGTTCGGATAACAACAGGATTTTAGGGATGTTTTTTTCGAGAACATTGAATATTTATACGTAGAGTGGATGAGACATTTTTGTAAGCGAACGATTGATTTTGTGTTTCGTTTAGATCGAATTTTATAAAAGGATTTTTATCGAAGAATTGTTTTTTTAATTTTTCTGAAAAATAAGAGACACTTGAATCGTTGTAACCTTGTAGACGAATACTCAGGGCTATATTGTTTTATCCTAAACGACATCTATTTCATATTATACGAAATACCATATTAACAACACTTTTCGTACCACGTTTCACATTACGTTCAATCCCTTCATTTTACCATAATTATCTAGAATAAATACAAAAAGTATTATCCCTCTATATTCTCACGTTTCTCAATTATACGTCCTTTGTACCACTTTTACATTTCATCATTTACATTATAAAAATTTCATTTCATTCACTTGCCAGTTCCTCCGTCCTATCCGAATCCGTCGTTAATTTTCACGCACCAACTACTCGCATGGAATTATCATTCACAATGGCAATATTATTATATAAAATAGCGGCAGGAATTCCATAAAAGATGTCCAACAAAAAATGATTTAAATTCCCAGTTACACGTCGTCGTTAATTTGCATTCTAATTCGCGGGACGCGTTTCATCTCTTTAGACTCGTGTTTCGTTCACGGATAAAATAGAAACTGAGACGTCGTCTTCTCTTCCTCTCTTCCATTCTCTCTGCTATACTTATACACACTGCGAGTTAAACGGTTACTCGGTTATTACTTTACTTAACCCTCCGTTACCATCGGACCACGGGGAAAAGCCACGTCGGTTTCAAAAGCAAACGAATTATTCTCTTTTCCTCCTACCTTTCTCCTCGTTGTTTTATTCGAGCCGGCATTCGGCTCGCGCACACAATTCTCTACATATGTACGAATTCGACGTTAATTATCGCGCGTAACGGTCCATGCTTCTGTCTTGTCTCGTTATTCTTCGTCTGGGATTATATGGACAGTCACGAGAAACATCGTTATTCCGAGACGAATGTTCGAACGTATATAGAATAATAGAACGAGCTTTTTTTTATTTCCTAAAAGTTTTGGGAAAATTATAATTGGCATCGAATTTCCTATAGATATGTTACATGATTCTTAAATATCAACACCAAATCCGGAAGATCGTATACCAAAGAGAAAATTCTTCGTTTCAAAATGATACGTAGAATGATTTACAAGAAGATACAAATATAATACCTATAATGTAAAATCGTCGTTATGTATTGGGTTGTCCGAAAAGTTTCTTTTATGAGGAAATAATAGACGCACAGCGTTTTTTGTTTTATATTATTTTGTCGAATTACGTACGATCTGTTGAGATATGTATAATTTTCTGTGCTGTCCTGGGTTAGATGCGTGATAGAAACACTAATATTTGAGTGTCAATGTGTGAAAGTATGTGTGTGCGCGGCGTCTGAAAAACAGATGAAGGAAAACAGTGAGGGTCAGTCAGTGGTTTAGAAGCATCTGGAAGAGTCGGTTGACAACAAGAGAGCGTGCGAGTAAGCCTTATAATATAAGTTATATGTATAACTGGTGTGCCGTGAAATAAATTAAATTATTTGCTTATCCAATCCCCGCTATATCTTAACACGATCCATCTCGTTCTGTTGAGATAAACACCGCGACATTTTACAGACTTGCTCTCGCGTTTGTACGAAGGTACACTGTTGTAAAAAACACATTTGCGAAAGAAAGACACTTTTAGGACAACCTAATATTTTAAATTTCAATATGATGTTGCTAAATTTCGATAATTATTCGTTTAAACTGTCGACGATCAATAAAGAGCGAGCAAAACCAATTACAGATAATTTGAACTACGGTTGACTTAGATGCAACTATAGTTAAAGTTAAACCGACTACCTCTGATTGTCTTTATGTACACTTTGCACAGGTCGACCAGTGTGTTGATCAGTTCGTTTATTTCTGTTTAGTTAGGTGCGCTTTAAGTGAATTTTGTGAGTACGAGATTCTCGACCCACCTCCTACGACATAGCAAAGTTTCAACAAAAATGAATAAAATATTCGATCGATGGAAATTCGTTCACGTTCGCAAAGAAATTTTTAATTAAAATCGATACTTTACATTCCGAACCACGTAATAGAAGAAAGTGTTGTAAAGGAGTATCACAGAATTAGAATCATCAAATCTCTTTCAGTATTAAAACGAATAAACTTACAATTTTAGCGAATACCAAGAAAACAGGAAGAGACATATTAAATTTTCTATCATTTAATAATATTGGGGAAAAATATTGTATTGGAAAATAAGGGATTTGCCGATACCTTTCGTAACAGCTGTATACAACGCGTATCTTGCAGAAACAATTTCATTTTTTAACCTCCAAAAATTCTATCCGCCTAAAACTGTGACAAGTACGAAGGAAACAAGAAGACTCCGGAAAGTCAACTTTCCATGCCAACTATATATGGTAAAGATACTTATCCCGCGAACTGGGTCAATTAGAGGGTGGCCCGCGAAAAACAGCCGAGGGCGACGCCCGCTTTTAGGGCGGTTCGTTTAAAGAGAAAGAGAAAAATGATTCTGAACCAAGAAAACAACAGAGGGAACTTCATGAAGAAAGCATGTAGATCAGAGTGACATTATTTACAAGATCTTAGAATATGACGAAAAATATTGTACAAGAGACATTTACGTAATTGTTTGAAGATAATGCACAGGATCAGCGTTGCATGTTCATGAAACAAGTGCTTACGACGTAATAAATATATTGTGCGAGAAGTTGAATCATTGAGAAAAAGTGTGCATTGTAGAAGAGATTAACGTGTTTTCTATTGTCGTTGCGTAGGTATTCGGATATTTTGATAGATTTGCAGTGAAAATTCGAGAAAAGAAGGTAATTACGAATAAGGATATTACGACGAAGGTAAACATTTTTATTTCTGAAAATTATGCAATCGTTTTAAGAGAAAGATTTCAATTTATGCACTTTAACCAATTTGTTAAAAAATATCGCCCGGCTTTAAAATTAAATAAAATTTTCTTGCAAGCGTATCTTTTTCCATCGCGGAGAAAACGTCTCGTTGGTCGGTTTACAGGAGCCAGTCGAAGCGGCTGAGAAACGATGCCCGACAGCAGTTTCAGCCGCTGGTAAACGCAAAAACGATAAGAAACAGGAGTAGTTCTTGCGATCAAAGCCGCCCTTTGCGCCTTTTTGGGTTTGAAGGGTCAACTTTTGACCCGGAATTCAAAGAGACACTCGGTTCGCTGGATAGATGGATTCTGTCTGTTCTTGTTTCTTGTTTACCGTCCGTGGCTTTTGATATCGCGGATTGGAGATCCTGCAAAACCTTTAGACATCCCACTGAAGAAAAACGTTAAATTTTACTTTGTCGATTTATAGATATCGGTGGCTGTAAGTTGTTCCATCGCAAGGACGTTTAATTAAGTTGCGATGGGTTTCTCTGCCTTTCATAGCTACTTTCAACGATCTCTGCCTTTTATGGTTGCTTTTAAAGGAATAATGAGTTTAAATGTGAAAGTAAGGCGAAGAAATACAGTAGCTTAGAGATGCTGCATAAGGATGTTTTTAATTTCAGAGTAGTTGAAGAACATGTATTTGAATTTCTTGTAAGAATAAATTTTGTATATTAACGTGTCTTGAGTTCGTACAGTTTCCGTAGCTTTATAATGAAATTAAAGTGCTACATTTTCCGAAACTTGTGAATAACATTTCATTTTTATCATATTAATAAACAAGAATAAATGTCATTGACAGGAGACGCATAAAATCGGACGTTCCGTATAATATTATCGATAGTATAATAAATAAATTATATAAACCTTATAAAGTAAAATATGAACTGTCAATTACATCCTAAAAATCGATGAGTCAAATAAAATTTTCAATATTCGACTCGTCCAAAAGCTTCGAAATATTCCATCGATCCTTTCTATCAAAAATTCTTTTTGTTTCTCTAACACTCGTTCTGTATCAAACGCGTTCCATAGCCATTCATCAATATTCCTTGTGTCCGTTCATATTTTGCTTTGAAGTTTCCATATTCTCCCTCCAGTGAAAAATATCTGGCTACTTTGGGATTGAATCACATCCAAGAATCCGACGATTCCACGATCCGAATCCAACGAAGAACCATTCGACTTCTCCCGTCCGTTTGATCGATATGGCTTTTGTAACCGAAGACTCACTGATCCGTAAGCTCCTTATTACTTCCATATAGAGCGTTTCATGGACGTAAGTAGTTCGACATTAGAAGCAGACCCTTTGAACCGTGCAATTAGGAGAAGGCAGACATTCATGTACTTCCTGGATTCATCTTTAACTTATCTCATATATTTTGCCGTCAAGTGGTCGATCCTTGTATACTCGTTTCGCGAATCTTTTGCGAATTTAATATCCCCCAACTTTTCTCGAATATAATACTACAAACGATGAATTTTTCAAATTGAATATCGAAGTTCCTTGCTGTCCAATTACGTGCCCGATTTGAATATACCATATTCTTAATCTCTCTATTTGTGATTTCATGATATATTAAAACCCTCTTAGTGCTATCTCTAGGATTTTTCTCGAAAAGGAAAGAAAAATTTCTCCGTAGGAACTCTAGTCTTTTCAACTATGCTCGAGCGCTCTTTACTATTAATACACTAATTATGCCGTCAATTTATGCATCCATGAACGAAATTCTCGAAAGATCATCCTTATTAAGCGTTCGTTCACGAAACGACCTCCGTTGAGAAATACGTTATACCGCGGCAAAGAGAAACGACGAAACTGGAGGCACAAAAAGAAAGAAAAAGGAAAAGGTACGGTCCAGGAGAGCGTTATTCTCAGGCGTGCAACTGATATGAATAATTAATGCGGTGTGTTCGTTCGGGGATGCGCGTCCTCCAGGGCGAGAAGAAGCGTTACCCGTACCGTGAAGAAAAAGAAAAACGTAACGCGCGGGCTAATTGTCCTATTTAAATTTCATACGACGCGACCGCGTCGTGTATTTGCAATTGAAATTATTTTATTGCATAGGGAACGATACATGGGAACCAAGCGGCGCTGACCCCGTTGTCACTGACCGCCGAGAAAATTAATTCGAATTCTCTTATCGTAGAAGATTCCTTCTGAATCTTGGCATGGTAGATGGTTCACTTGGGAAATAAATAAAAATGCAAGAAATAATGCTATAAGTCGTGTAGGAAGAGAATGATGGAGGTTGAAACATACGAGGCGAAGAAAATGGCGGAGCGAAGTAGTTGGAGAATAAAATGAAAAAAAATTTCGATTATTTACGAGACTATATTATCATTTATTTATATATATCTTTTTCTATATAACATTTTTACGTTTTACCGTTAAGTTATTAATGAAAATGTTAATTAATTTGAAAAATGAACGTTAAGCGAAATTAGAAGGTACATTTTTTTTTTATAAGGACTTTCTCTATTCGGTTATTCACCGAGTACAATAAGACACTCTGTAAGTGAAGGAATCGATTACCAGTCTGAAGCTAACTTAACAGGAATTTCAAAGGGAAATCCTTTGGTGGCGACTGCTAGGGCCGCCACCACATCAAGGAGAAGCGTCAATGGACTGAAAGGTATAGTTCACCAATACCCACGTAAATGAGTACTTTAATTGATGAAGTAGATCAAATAAATCTTTCGTTTGAAAGAACATCGTCCTTTCGATGCTTCCTTGTAACACATAACTTAAACTTTACTATACATGATTTTATTCCGACGGAAGATTTGGATCGGAAAATAAAATACAGTTCTCAAATATAATTAAACAATAAAAGAACGCTCTTGTTTCGTCAAAAGATCTGAAATTTCGTAAAAAATTTCCTGCGAAGTGATTTTGCAATTCAGCGTCAGAATTTTATCGCTTGTAAATCTCGTCATCGAACTATTTTCGACACCTGCATAACACAAGCAACCTGCAAGCAGCCACTTTAATCACAACGACCACTTTCACTATACTTCCTCTAATCCCTACAAACCTTCCCATCGCGTTTCCCTACCATTCAAATTCAATGTCTACTCTGTTTCTAACGTACGATTCTCAGAGTGCAAGAGCTCCTTCAACACGCCTCTCGAAATCTTCTAAGCACTTCCTCTCGCGACATCCGCAAGTTCGCGATACGCAACCCAGTTCTCGCCTGGAATAAACTTAGCCGTCCGTCAAAATCAGGCGGAGCAAACGAAATTAAGCTAATTTCGAGTAGATTCGAGAAATAGAAAAATGAAGAAAATAGGGAAGAGGAAAAGGAAATAGGAAAGGGATACGTTTCGACCCTGGACGCGAGTCGAGGCAGCCAGTAGCTAACGAACGACTGTAAAAAAACGAAACGTGGCGCGAGTTCGAAGCTTCCTGGCACGAAAACCAGCTTCTCTATCGTCGACCGACGCTTCACAAGCTACCACTGACTCGGTGTTAATTGACATTTCGCCCAGCGGATAAGCCACCCCCGTCACCCTTTGTTGTCCTAATCACGAGACCGACCACGTCGTTGGTCACGGCCCTCTTTTATTCGCGACTTCGTTTATTATGCTAATTGCCCTCACCGAGTGGTTTCTCTCTCAGAAAAAATCAGCTGGCTTCCCTGGCTGGCTTCAAACTCATTTTTTCCGTTCTCGGTATCTCTTCGCGCTGTCACCGCGGTTGTCTTGTCAGGTTTTCGTGTGTTTTCATTTCTGTGACGTGCGTTAAAGATTCTGTCGAATGCAGATGATGCGATAGTGCGATTGAAGTATCTTGAAGTATCTTGGAATTCACTATAGTTATTCGTATAAATTATTCGTATATTACAAATTCCTTTCCAAGTATTCGAGTTGTTTCTTTTCCTATGGATATCTATCTGAATCGTTTCAATGACTTCGCATAAGTTTCACATGGAAAAAGTCAATTGACGTTCGTCGAGAGCATCGAAGATAGTTGGACGACTATCGCAGGACAAACATTCTAACAACGCCGGTAGAAATCGAGTGAAACGCAACTTTCTCGTTTCGCGGAAGTTATTCCTGCGACCGTGGATCGCGAGAACATTGTAATTCGAGCGTTCCCCTTGGTGGAAAAGCATCCAGAAGCGATAGCAGATGAACTCAATTTGAGGTATCAGCAGCAACGAATCGATTGTTCTACTTCTATCGGACTCTTCCGCCGCTTTTTCACCCCGGACATCCTATATATTGTTGATTACATGTGCTGAAAAGAATTTTCTCCGAGCTCCATGGAAAATGCAAAATATCAAGTTCTATGGTTTATCAAATGTCAAACTAGAAATCATAAACATTGTACGAAAACGTCGAAAGAAATTGTTGAAAAAGTTTCAAGTTCTAAAACGAAAATCCTACAAACTGCACAAAGAACAAATCCTAGTTTTTAAAAAAGCCAAATTTCAAAGCCGCGAACGATATACAGAGAAATACGGAGGTTAATTTTTCGGAAATTTCCAGGCTAAGTTCCGAAAACGAAAATAAAAAGAACGAAATTGACTTCCTTAGAAAATAGCAAGCTCCGCGATAAAAATTCTAATCAACGTTTATACGGGCGTTTCCAGCGAACGCATATACGACCCGACGTAATTGTGTTTGACTGTTGTTTATGATCAAGTAGTTACGTTTAAACACCGAAACGAGATATCGCCAGAGGCGGAAAAAGTGATCAGTCGGTATTAGAATCTCATTTCCGCTTGATGTCCTAAACAATACGGTTCGAGTTTCACAGAGAATGGACACTCAAATTACCGGGTGTCACACAGAGCTATCATAGACGTATAATAGGGGGTCTTGTCTTGCATGATATAGCCTCGCGTGCTTTTCACCGGTAACGCGTGTCGATATTTCCGCCGCTTGATCTCGCGATCCGAGCCATAAATTAATCTCACTTATCCAACCCTCGTGTAACACCGTGATCCAACAAAATCAAGAATATAAATTTTCATAAAATCGTATTTTATGTTCCTTAGCCTTTTCATATAAATTTCTGTGGCAGTTGTATAATCAAGTATTTCTCCAAAAAAATGTCTAAAGTCGATTTACGCGAAAGAAATGTATTTCTCTTCTAACATATTGGTAGAATTTTAATCGTTCTATTCGAAGACAATTCAAACTGTTCTTACCACAAATGAACATAATCGCTGTTCTGTTTGAACTTTCGTCAACTACCATGCTATTATTACTTGATCAACTGCTACGCTATTACAAGTAATCTACCATTGTGTCGTTCGCAATCCAACTATTACAATTTCCAACAATTCTCAACAGCTAACAAAGAAACCTGAATGATTAATCTCACTCGTATAAACAGAATAATAACGCAATTAAAGTACGATAAATAATGTCAACGAAATGAACATATTTTATTCGAGTATTTCTCCAGGGAGCGCGTAATTCCTTCTCGATAAATTCATCCGGCGTTCGTACGCGACACCAGAATTTATCTTTTTCTCACCGATGATGCGTTTAATCAGGTATCGGCCATAATATGAATCGTTAAATTTATTTTCACGCATATGATTTAATTGCACGTGAACCAGATCGACGTTATCGTCGCCCCGCAGCTCCGTTCATGCGATATTCCTATCCACAACGCGAATTCTCTTCGTGTATTTTTGCTAATTAATTTCCGTTTGTTCAGGAAACACCTCACTTTTATTCACTGTATCTCCACCCTTTGCATATTTTCGTAGCCGTATATTAAAATGCCTTTCTTTATCCTGACCGTACAATTTTTTCTTTCTCTCCCACTTCTTTCCTTTTGCTTCTTTTATTCTGGTTTTGTAAGCGAAAAAATATCGAAAATGGTATATCAGCTTGTTAATTATGTATCTTTCTTCGGCGTTTATGGAACATGAATTTTCATTTGGAAAAATTGTGGTATTTTACATTTTTCGGAGAGGAAATTATCGGTAATAAAAGATTGTAAAAAAAGTTTGTAACGTCTATGAAGCTTCAATGATATTATCATCGCTGTATTTTACAATTTTTATAATTCTCGATTCATAATTTTTGGCATTTTCCATTCAGAATTTTTGTAATTCCCAACTTTCGCAATTTTTCGACTCACAGTGTTAGAATTCTCAATTCCCAATTCCCAATTCTTACCTCCCATTTCACGCTTACTATAATTTCTAATTCGCCATGTTTCTAACTTTCAATATCTAACTTTTCCAGTTTTTAATTCCCAACTTTTTATTTCCATATATTACAATATTTTTGTTTCCTTTTTTTTTGCATCAATATCTTTTCTTCGTCTCTGATTCCTGTGCGTTACATTCGTCTTCGAACAATCTTCGTACACCATAAACTGATCGTATATTTTTACCTGCAAATTGTTCTCTCAATTTTTCAAAATCATCGAATTTCGACAAATCCCCAGATCCTTGTCCCATATCCGCAAGCGAATTTCAGATGAAATCGATCAACGAGGTCGTAAGATTTACCGCCACTCTACATGTAAGTTGGACGAGATGGAAGGAGAATAAGGCGAACTCGTCGAGCACTTCTCCACTCTCGAAGAACAATATCCCTTTGGTGCCATCTCACGAGCGACAACTTTCACGAATTTCACAAACATTCGTAACATCAAAGAGTCGTGAAGCTGACAGTCGGCACGAGATATCGTATGTAAAATACATCGACTCGGTATCCATGGAAAATATTATAGGAGATTAAGTAATTCTTAACCACGTACTCTCCGCGATCATAGTTATTCTCGTGTTCGGTCCTGTGCTCTGACGCATTCATATTTAATTCGAGAGAAATGGTCGCGTGCTCGCACGCACGGTGTTTACGACGAAAAAGGGAGATTGAGTCGAGATAATTAAAAGCGAAGTGGCGCCAGTCAATTGGTTGTGAAAAACGAAGCTCTCGCGGCAAGAGAGAACGCAGACTCGCTTCTAACGTGTGCCTCTTTATTAAAAGTCTTTGTGGTACCGAAGCGGAACTTCGCGCAAACTAGCCGACCGCCTTTCAATTTCAATGTATATTTCAAAACCGGTGAAAATTCCACGCTGCTCTGTTGAAAACTCCGTTTAATATTTTAGCGCGCGATCAAGCGATTAGGACTCTGCTGCGAGAATAAAATCCACCATTTAGATGAGAGTTTTTATTTGTTGCTTTTAACACTGGTTTGTCGATCAATTCGATTTTAATTTTGACAATATTTGAGACAACGTTTGAGAAGAAAGAATAGGACCAGTCAGATGGAATATGAGGATGTCTGAAAATGTGAAGACAAACAGCTTGTATATATTACATTGGAAATTTTTATCGAATTTTCGCTACTCTTGTGGTGAACAATTTTTGAAAACGTTCATTCGATTTATAGCTGCGAGTTCTATTAACAAACAAGAATATTTAAAGATTGATTTTATGTTTAGGCGTTGTGTAAAATAATTACTCTGGGATAATGTGGTCTCCTGTGTTCGTCGTTCGAGCTTAAAAAGCTAAATTTAAATACGCCACGAAGCAGAAAATGCGGCTTTCAGTGATCGATCGCACCCGAGACAGATAACACGGAGCTTCTAATTTCTGTCGACAGAGCAATTTCACGCGAAGCGTCTTTTTTTAAGTAAAAGTATAACAAATGGTGTTCCAAGATTCGAGAAACTCTACTTACGTCCGAACATTAAAGTATTTATACGAGTTAAATTCAGATGTCTCGATGAGAAGAGCGTTCAATTTGTATGGATCAATAACATCTTAAGATGCCACTTGTTCTGCAACAATAACCGAGTCACTTGGTCTCGGAAAGTGAGTCAAGAATTTCTAAAAAGACTGCGCTGTTCGTGTCGAGGGTCGCTAAAAGCTGTACCGAACTGGTTAATAATTAGTCTCTCGTATGCAGCAAGTGTCCTTAGTCTACTCATCCTACTTTTAAGAAACAAAATTCAGTCGCTGTAAATTCTAAGGAGTTGAATTTTTGAACTCCAAAAGAGTCCAATATTTAGCCTGGTAATCTATGACATATTTCAAAGTATCATCTTCTAACAGATTATTAAAATATTGAAATATTCGCTTCGTACTTAAACGATAAATTATCTACGAAAAGATACAACCACTCAACGAATCTAATCGACTCAATCGACCATGTTTTTCAACCACGATCAAACATCTCCGTCGACTAATTACGAATCATCTCACGCGATCTACATATATCATTTGTCAGCAACGCTCAAATCTCCCATGTAAATAGTATAAATACAAACATTTTAAATATTGCAAATAATCCTACAGGACACCCCCTCTCCCCACCCAATACCGAACTGCCCTGTTTTTGCGACCAGGTTTTCAGGACAGAGATAGGAAGAAAAAAAAACAATAATCGTATATAAGCAGCGACTCAAATCCAAATATAAATTGCAACGCTAAAAAAAAAATGTACAAAATACTGTATGGCTATGTCGTACCGTCACGTATCGGTACTTTTGCCTAAACCACCCCTTAACCGACATTCATCGTTTATTGTGAATAACATACACATGTAATACTCATTTTCGTGGATAATAAACGTTATAAAAAAAAACATATGTCATTTGTCTGTTTGAACGATAAATTATCCTACAGCTTGAAGCATCAACAAAAATTCAAATGCAAATCGACAAACATCGTTCTTAATCCAGGATCAAGTGGTCGCCATGAACGAAATAAGAATTTACATACAACGATAACCTATCTCACGTTCGAACGATAAACTATGTAAAAATTTGAACCGCTTAAAAGCGCGAAGACGACAAGATCCTGCGAGTTGAGCCTGGAATCAGCGAAGCGTGTGTCAACGACACAATCAAGATTGGCTAAAAACTACGCTCGTCTGAGCAAGTAGTCCCGGTAGTTGGGGCGAGTGTTGAGCCGCGGCCAGACTATTCGCATTATCCGTCCGTGTCGTCAACAAATATGAAGTTAACCGTTGACGGGGGCGTGTAAGACGTCTGTCGAGTGTGCAGCAGGGAATCAGAAAGCTCGGGGCGTTCCTCGTCCTCTTTTATCTGCTCTTCGCCGTCCTGTTCCATCGACCTAGTGCGCCGTGGCAAAAAGGAAGGAAACGTGCCAGCGACCGGGCACAAAGACAACTTTGCCCCTCGAGGAGAGAGAGAAAGATAGACGAAGGGGAAGGAGACAAGCTTTTTTTTCCCCCTTTGAGATCTTATACTTGTCCCCGGCCATCCCGGCCTTATTAATAAATCATTATCGTCGTCGTCGAGGTTGCCACTCACTCGGCTTTTTCGAGAGCAACGAGACATCGTTTTCGTGCCCCTTTTAAAAGGCGAGTCCCTCGTTTCCTCTCCTCTCCTCTCCTCTCCTTTCCGCTGTCTCTGTCGCTGTCTCTTTTACGCTATATTTTCTTCTTTCTCCATCATCGTGCCTTTGCGCACGCGGAACCCCTTTACACTCGACGTTCAATTATATTCTCCGCGCCGATGCTATCTTCGTAACTCGCTGCCAAGGATTTTACACGCCCCGCAAGGTGTCTTCAACTTTCCCGGGGACACCTTGCGCGGTTTCTACGGATACTTGTTAGGGAGGATTAGCGTCCCGTGAGATTTCTTCTGTATCTTTGTGCTTTACGTTATTTGTCGGAAATTAATAGCATTTAATGGGAATATCAAGCGTTATATGTACACATACGTATGGATTAATTTTAATTAGTTTATTTTAGTATGTAGAAGTATTTTATGTTTTTATTCTTTTTTTTTTCAAAGTTCACGATTCTTCTGTTTCTTACGTATTGTATTAATTTTTTTCGATATTGTCGAGTATGATAACTTGAAGTGGCTAATGACGCGTGGATCGATCGTACGAATTAAATCACGCAAGAACAATTTATAGCAAATTAAACAAACTGTTCCCTAGATGCTTTTTATAGAATTGACGACACTGATCCTAGAGACTTTCTCTTTATGTAGCGTTTGCTGCGAATAATTTTATCACTGTACCACCAACCTCGTCCTCTGTATAACATTGTAGCTTTCGTTATTTAAACGTATGATAAGTGTGAAAGTACACTTTTTGTAAAATAATGTTAAGAAAGAAATAAGGATTAGAGGGTGGGAAAGGTCGCACAAATTTTGGAAAATAAAGTAAAAATTTAAGATAAATACAAATGCTTGAAAGTATAACACGACGAGATACCTGTACACAACTCAAGCGTATCTCTCTAAAATAGTATAAACGTCTATTCCTACCCGTTGGAATATTATCACAATTCATTCGACTCGCAATTAACCATAATTACCAAAGAAGAAACTGTTACGCTCGGAAACATCGTTGCTATTACGCCTCCGCTACTCGAAAGCATCGAACAAAACGGTAAATTAAAGCGCAAGTTTTAATATCTGGAAATTTTCAGGTTTCTCGATGACCATGATGAGTTATGGTTACGTGGATGCATAAATATATTTGCCAGCGCCACGGATAAGCCTCTCTCAGCCATGAAAATTAGCCATGAAAATTAAAAGCCAGGAAATTTTTCGAAAGCTTTCCTGAACGTCATATTAGGCTTTTGTTTTCAAGTCATACATTTTATATTTAATATCTTTCAAAGGTATTTTCTCGCGTTTTATACAATTTTCCATGTTTTTAAAAGTCTACGAGGTATAATGTAAATAATTCAGAAAAATCTTAAATGATCGATATCGCGTAAAAGTTATTTCTTATGAAAATATGTCATAAAACTGTCGTTTGATACGCGAAATTGATTCCAATATCAAAATATCAAACTAATCTCCGGATATATATTTATTCATAAATCTGTCACAGATGAATGAAAGCATAAATCGTGGTGAAGAATAAAATTTCACCAAGTTAAAAGTATATATCGTGTATACTACGGTAAATTTTGAAGTAAACTTTCAAGCAAAAATGCTTCTATTTTGTCGCCACTCCCTGTTTATGACTATGCATATAATACTAAATTATTCACATACAAACTCTTTTTCTGTCGATGGAATTCTTTTAAAAAGAACGCTTTATTTCTTCCTCAGACTTTTATTAGCAGCGATTTGTACCGTAATGTCTTTCATACCATAGCCACTGTACGTTACTTGTAGGTTCATAATTTTCAAAAAGAAACCACGAAGAAAATAATGTTCAATCTCCTGATTTACACACGGTTCTCCCCCGACGAGACTGCGATGGAAAGTAACGGGAAAATTTCGAAGTATGAAGAGAACAAGTCTTAATTTATGGTCATAATATCCTTGAAATATCACTCTATCTGAAACTCGATAATGAAACACCATCAGGCAGGCTGTGCCAACGCGATCGCAACCACCAAGTAACACGATATCGTGTGCCGGAGCTCTTACAGAAATTGCGGCTTGAATATTGCAGCACGCAACCCTTAAGTTGTCATTATAAAATACTTTCGGAACTTCGTGATCCATCGCCTGCCGGAATGAAACAACTTTTTTGTTTGTTGAAAGTGGACGTTGCCGAATAAACGCGACTTTTGTCAGCATATAAATCAGGTTCGTGCATTGACTTTTTCGAGTTTTCGTCCAGCAAGACCAAAGATAAAACTTTACCTATAATCCATCTTCTTTTCTCTTTTCTTTTTTTTTTCTTCTTTTTCTTCTTTTTCTCGAGGAAACTATTTTCATTAATGATAAGAAAATTGATATTATCTTCAAAACCTTTTCATGAATTTTTCAAGTGGTACAAAGAGTATTGTATGTTGTATTTATTGGGTTCGAAAGTTCTTGATTGTAAATTCACGACCTGAAATTTGAAAGTTCATAGGTTACAGGATTCCGAGTTACAGAGTTAGGATTATAGGGTTACAAGTTACAGCGTTTAGGGTTATAGGGTTTACAGTTACGGAGTTTAGGGTTATAGGGTTAAAAGTTATAGAGTTATACTCGCAGGACCAGAATTATAAGGTTCAGGTTATGAAATTTAAAGCCTTCGAGTTCAAAGTTATAGATGTTACAGCTACAGAGTATGCAGTTACAGAAACGAGATTTGGGAGATTCAAAGGCAAAGAGCGTAGTGTTACGAAATGTAATTTTACAAATTACAAAATATCTCTTCGCATCTAAAAAAAAAAATCACCTTGTATATTGATAAAATTATTCTTGTCACGCTTCAGACCTCATTAAAAAATCAAAAACCATTCCAATTACAAAAAAAAAAGATTCTAAAGAAATAGGTTAAAGAAAATTCTAGAAATTCAAAAGAGAAAAACGGAGGAAATCGACTAATTTCACTCGTACGTCTAAATAAACAGATCTTGGCGTTAAGACAAAGGTGTAGCTCGCTTAACTAGCTGGACAGGGTGCAGCGAAGCAACTAACCGAGTCACGTTGTTAAGCCAGCAAAATCCTACTCGCAGCTAAAGTCTGCGCGGTTAAACGCGTCTTTCCGAGCTTTTGCTCGTGGTTTTCTCTGGTCGAAGGAACGCGAGATAAAGCGTGGCTATCACGTGGAACTGCCTCCCTTAATTGAGACTACGAAAAACGCGCAAAAAATTCGTTTAACGAGCGGTCAAGGGCCGCCTGTCGAGACGTCGATTTCGAACTGTCCCGACGATATTTATTGCACGACAGGATTTTCTTCGGGGATTAGAGCGCACTCGAAAAATACGTTTTAATTCATTTTTCGTGATTACGGAGAATTCTGGATTAAATTTGAATCTTGAAAGGATTCTCTGTCCATCGTCCACACCCTGTCGTATTGACGCGTGCCAATGTACGCGGGGACGAGAAATTTCATTTCCCTCGATTTTGTATTTTAAGAGAAGGATTTTGCTGATCGGTCGTGTTGGAGCGAAGATATTTTCAATTATTTCGTCGTTTTGTTCGTTTATTTTAAAACATCTTCTTCGAGGAAGCTTCATATTCTCTGGTCTGTTGTTTCACAGAACTACCCTTCTTTCGTCCATATCGTTTGTTTGACGATATTTCTGCCCCCAAAAGAAATTAACAGATTTGTTTTTTACAGATAGTTCATTAATTATCCAGGCCAGTTCTTTAATTAATAATTTATATTTACAGCGAATAGGGGTAGAATGACGATGGACGAGATGAAAAATTAAAACAAAAATGTAATATAAAAATAATGACTAATCAACTGCGATTAATCTGTGAGAATAAATGAAAGAGAACGATAAATCAAGTGTAATTTATGTATGAATAAGAGACAATCTACAGAGAAAAGTGACTCAACGTTTTGAAATTAAGTCGGTATAGAAAATCGTAAATATTTCATCGCGATAGGTCTTGGTGTAATAGCCTTGGTGGCTTTAAAATATTCCCTAACGCAATTTCCCCCGACACACCCCAGTACCCCAGCGGTTCACACCCCTTGGAAAAAGGCAACAATACCTATTCTCTATTTCGTAAAACCGACAACACCAGGATTCCGTGGAAACGCAGTTATTCAGTCAGCGATAAAAAATCAATTTCCCTTCCATTTCTGGGAACGCGGCGAACCTATAGTCAGAGATCGCTGCAATTTGTAATCCCCATTTTTCTCCCCCTTTGTCGAACGTTGACCAAAGCAGCGTGCTACGCACAGGGGGAAAAAGGTTTGAGAACAGGTTTGAACGATCGAGTCCTGTGTTTTCAACGTTTTAATAATAATGAAGTTTTAATGGCGTGGAAATTAAATGGTCGGAGTATTTTAGAATATGACAGGGGTGAAAAGTAGATTAGACGCGTGATCGAGGGTTCGTGGGATTTTTGGTCGAAATCTGTCGATTTTAGATTCGAGCGAGTCAATTTTGATGAAATTAATTACAATTTTTGTTAGTTGGACCTAAGTTACTCTTAAAAATATTAGTAAAAAAAATTATTATTTAAAATTTAATATCTAGAGAATAAAAGAAATTTTACGATCGGAAAGTAGTACTCCTAATTAGAGTCTACGTAATTTCTAACTGCTTATGCATGCTATACAAATTTTTGTGGAATAATAGAGGACAGTATCTTCTTCGCTGTATTGTCGTAAATTACCAAAACTAAAATTTGTGAGGAGACACGAATCAAGAAATTCTTAAGACTTTCCACGATCATTCTTCTTTCGTCCCATATTTCTAACAAGAATTTAACCATCATCCAAAAACTTCAAGAAAGAACATTGAATTCCAACAAAAACATCGAATAAAGTATCAAAAGAGGCAAAGAATTAAAACGATAAGTAAAGAAATGTAACAAAAAAGAAATTAAAAAACGCCAGAAGGGAACACTTTTAGCATAATATTTTACGCAGCCCTCGCACATCGTTCAAGTTTCTAATTCTCCTCATATATCAACGATATCTTGGTCGTTGAAATTCGTCGAATTTCTCGAATCGAAAACCTATTATAAAGCTTCTTCTTCCGTTGTGCGACACTGACGAATGTTGGTCTCGTGGAAATTATCTTGCATAAACTCCGCACCTGATGTTTCCCGGTACGAACGGTCCAAACGTCTCGACGTCGTTTTTCCACGTCCATACCCATTTTGATCGCGCGAGGAACAGACCCGGCTACAAGAGATGGACTCGTTTTTTCCGCTTCTCGGCGACACCTGCTGCATTTCGCGGAGACGTTTCGTGGATACAGCGAGGTAAACGAGTTCTGTGATTCCGTCGAGTAAATGGGATGTTCTTTGGTCTTTTCGAGGAACGTTTGACTGTGCTTGGGGATTTGTGGAATTTTGAAGGCAGAGGTGGGCGAAAGTGAGACGTACGAATAAATTGGGATGCTTGGAAATTTTACGTAACGCGTTGCGATGGAATTGGTCGGATTCTTTATCGAATTTTCGTAAATCATTGCGACGACTTATGAGTATTTCTTGTATAATGTCGAGACGGAGTATCGCTGGGAAACATATTTTAATTTCCGTATTATTTTTGTGAAATATCTAAAAATTTGTGTAATTTTATAATTTTATAATTTTCGATAGTTTGTCAATTATCAGGGTGAAATAGTTTGGAGTTTGTTCAAATCATAGATTTAAATCTTAGAATCTTATCTTAAAACTTTTACGATTTGTCCAAGTATTTTAATTATAAATGGATATTACTTAATTGTGAGCGACGTTGTAGGCGTTCTTTACAGAAAATCTTCTTTCAAAATAAATAAATAAAATATCGGTTTAAAACTTGTATCTCGAACGAAGACTAATTCAATTAAAATATTTAATTCTACGAAAGCCAACCCTTAAATTACGTTACTCGAGTTACTTACAGGGGATAAAGAAATTCTGGTTTTTCAATTCTCGGAATGAACAAACGGATAATTTTCGTGGACGCCAGGCGAACGTAGATGGAGTTAAAACGAAATTGATGTGTTTTAATGAAAAACAACAACGATTCGGGTTTATCTACATAATTAATTCACTAATTTATACTGTCTCGTACATAGGAACTAATTCGTACACAATAAATCTTTATTCGGCATAATCAAATCGACAATTATGGTAATTAGATCACGTATCCACGGTTTATTATTCTCCGTTTAATCGGTACAACGTATGCACGGATCAAGCGCGTGAATATATATAAATCGATGTACAATTGCGCACGAGTAAGTGCACGATAGTCTGTTTCACCCGTGTCGAATTAAACTTTAAACTTTGTTCAGAAATTTATCAACCGAACGTGTAGAATTTAATTCGATCTCTGTATCGATGTAATGTTATTAGTTTACAATGTTCCACTCTGTACATTCCACCGATTTCCAACTACAAATTACAAAATTGTAAAATTCCGAAAAGTGTTCGTATTTACGACTCACAGTTTATCATTTACCGACATTCTAATACCATCAGTTACCAAATTATTGTTTAAGAAGGTCGGATTTTTACGCATATTTTAACGACAAAAAATTCGTAGAATACGCAGAATGCAATACGCAGAAATATAAAATATTCATATCAATAACAAATATATCAAATATTCAAAATACAACGACTGCTATAATATTTGATAGTATAAAACCAATCACAGCTTGGGTCCGACCTTTCTAATTATTTCCTCAGAAATATGAATGTGCAGAAAAATCCGCGATCTAGTAATCGCCTGTATCCTTCGCTAAAAATCCAAGAAAATATCGAATAATCTGACGTGTAAGACGCAACGTGTCTCTGAAGACACGTGACAGCGATGTTTGCATAAAGAAAATAGGATTCTTCGGCGACGAAAAGGCTGGTTTCCCGCGAGGTTAAACGACGACGTTTGTTCAACGAGCGAGCAGCCACGTGGCAAGCTCGCGGTTGACATCGAACGAAGAAGAGTGCGGTATCCGGCCGGCTTAATTAGGGAACACTCGATCCCACAGTAAAGCAGTTGACGTCTGTGCGACGATAATGAAAAGCTGACTGGTGGCAGCGATATCAGCTTCGTGTTCGAGCCACGGCAAGATCGCAGCTCGCTCGTGAGCCCGGGATCGCCGGGAAATTGGCCGCGAATTTCACGCTGCAGCTCGTTGAACTTTCCCTTTGTCGATCGATGACACCTGCCAGCCACCGCTGCCTCGGTCTGTCGACTCTCGAAATCTTGTTTCGAGACAAGCAGAACCGAACTTTTCCTCGGATTTTTTGCCAAAAACGAGAGACGAAGGCACGATCAATTTTTCACGTTGATAATACGGTTTTAGACAATTGGTGAAATTTTATTTGCGTATTAACACGTTACGTACGGGTCACGAAATATCTCGTTTTTAGCAAACCGAACGTTATGACCGGCTCGTTTTCATGTTTTTTTTTCGACTAAATCGGTGACTTAAGCAACCAGAGTCAAATGTTTTTGTTGTGTCACCAGGATAACGAAACCTTGCACAGTCTTGTGACAAACGATTAGCGAAACAACTGGATGTTGACACCCCAAGCATGTAAAAACAATCAGTCAGTATAGCCAGTCGGTATAGTCAGTACGCGCAGAGCACCGTACGCAATGTGTTAAGAAGCTCTTAGCTGGATCTAGGTGCGATGAAAGCTCGTTGAATTTTCTGTTCGTTGATTTTTCAATTTTTTACATTTATATCGACGCGGGTTACGTGGTCGCAGTTTCGAAAACAAAGGACTTGCTGCCGTAAATTGTATCGGTACATCTTGTTCTTGAAGAATTAAACGAAGTGTCGCTCCCTGATAGTAAACGAAATCACTCGCTGTATCGAGTTCCGATATTATCTCACGAAAATCAAACCGATACTAGCTGCAAGCACAGCTCGATTTCTCTCGATTCGCGAGACACGCACGATCACAAACATTCTCAACCAGTTTCATTAAGACCAGTCACGCTCTAAGCCACGATAATTTCAAAGAGCGTGCGCGACGAGGAACGCTACTGTTCAAGCGTTAAACGGAATAAAAGCGAAACGGCGGATACATGCAATCGATAAGCAGTCACGGAAATTGAATTGCTGGATTTTGTATTCAGAGACGAACGAACTTAGCCAGTCGGCCAGTTTTTCCGATCGATCGGATCGATTCAACGACGGTCCACCAGTATGTAAGTGTAGTATTGCAAGATAAAAACAGAAAAGAATAAAAGATAATTGTTGAAAATGACAACGTGAGTTCGCGTTCGCCATCCATATGCAAATGCGCTAATTACAATAAATAATAACTAGAACATAGTTCTAGATATAATCGATAGATTCAATCGATAGGTTTAAGATATTCTTTTGTTCTTCATCCCTAGTCCATGTAAGAAAGTGTAATTGTTGAAGTGGTCACCGCTTCTAAGAAAACTCCACATCTGGTCTTTTTAGTTTTTTCAGACGATAGACTGGGACGAAGGCAGACCATAAACAGTAGCAGGGTAACACTGCTAGCGTGCGGATCTGGACCAGCTCGAATTATATTCCTTCTTGTATTTACACTTCTGTATTAAAATATATTTTCTACTTTACAATTTATCCACGCGCTGTTCACACATCTAATAATCTCAACAGTAATAAAGGTTTTTCGGCTCAAAACGGTGTGATGGATTTATTCAAAGAATAAAATAATTGCTATTGCGATCCTACCTCCAAATACAGACAACAATAATAAAAATGATACTGTTATTACGACACATCTCTTTCTTGTCTATAAATTCAATTTTTGTCAAGAAACAACTACGAATTTCTGCCATACCCGTTGTCACACGTAAACCACTCTATTTACGTTGAAAGAATAATAGGGAAATATGACCTTTCTTTATCGTTGCCGCGGTAAGAAGCATCTTATTGCTGATCAGTCGTGAAGAGAGTCAATCCCGTTCAAGAAATTTCGTTACAAGGCTAATAGAAATTGAAGAGAAAATTAGGAAAGTAGAAAAGTATTCACCGATTTTGGAAGCGACTCGACTGGTAAAAGAAACTGTCCCTACGTTTTTGTTTCCAAATGCACGTGGTTATAAAACGTATCAAAATTTGTCATTTTCATTTTCGTGTCCACGAAGAGCATAACGTACTATGGATATTAATAAGACAGCGAAATGGAGGGTTTTGTAATTTTATAAAAATGTATTTCTGTGAGCATATGAATGGACAATGTTTCCTAATTTTCTTGTTCATACGACACAATTAATAATTTCGCCATTGGGAAAGCAACGAAACAACACAAAGGATCAATTTCTTGTAAAAATTCCGCGAATTTATGAGAATATAACGATAACAGAGTTTGAATAAACGATGTTTCCTTTAGCGATCATGTTCAGATGTAAACTAATCTCAATTTAAAAAGGTTTCGTTATTAGGAAAAGAATGAAATAATAAAAGTAGCTGACTCGCAATTTCTAGGAAAAGTTCATTACATTTGTAAGAGCACATTTCTGTACATACGTATGAATGCATGCTATTTTTATTCATATTTAATTTCAGATATACATACGTGAATCTCGTTTGTAGAAAAATTTCGTAGCAATGAATTTTCATTAAAACATAATTAAATATCGTCCTTTCATCTTTATCTGTCAAAGGAAGCATATTAATTTCTATTAATTTAAATATAATTATGCGAAGGTATGAAAAAGTTTCGACGTAATAGTTATTACCGGCTATTATCTTGAATCTCTCATCTTTTTGAAATTATTCCTGATTCTTGGAAGAAAATATAAATTAATATTTTTATTTTATGCATTAAACAGGTGTCATTCGTAAATTTTAATATTACAAACAATTTGGAGAAAGCCAGTATAAATAAACTTTTAAATTCTCTATAGATTGTATTATTTTATTGATATTCCAATTAAACTGAATTTATCAATCAAGCAACTAATTTGTCTATGGCAATTTGTATTTCCTATATTTGCCAACCAAGTTAAAAAGCTGTTATCGATTGCGATTCTTTTACCCATAGTTGAACGAAATTCTAATCGCAAAAAGTCAACCCTTCGTACGATTTATTCAGCATAGAACAAAAACGATCACTATTTGGAAATACGACAAATAAACTCAAACAACTATACAGAATGGTCAATTACTGTTTTATATAAAATTCACTGTTTGATTATTCCACAGCTGGGTATATGCATTTTATATTTTATTCCGATCGTTCTAAACTGAAATTGGAATGGACGTCGATTTACCAGATTTTAGTATTTAAATAATCGTGGATCCATCGACGTATCTGCAAAACCGTAAAATTCGCAGGAACTTGGAGTGTTTCGGCGAATCCACGTTGATGAATATCGGCGCAATTGGAAATGACATAGAGTTGTTTGTGATATGGTGGAGTTTTGATGCGACTAATTTTAAATAAATGAAGCGAATCAAGCAAATCGTGTCGCGCCAGCACTTTGTAAATGATTAATTTTCATTGGGTGGGAAAGGGCCAACGTTTTAATCATATTAATTACGATTGCTAATACATCGTAGAATTACCGTGAATTATTTGCAGTTAAAATTAATTAAAATTGTTTTAGTTATTTACACCAGAGGAGAAGGTTAGATTTTGATATTTCCAAAATTGAAACACGATCGTTAGCAACGATGGAAATTACTAGATTGAATTACAATTCTCGAAAGATAATTAAAATTTTGGAGATTCGTATTGCTGGATGGAGGGTGATTTAAATAATTCGATAACGGAAAATTTAATTTGCGATATAGAATTTCAAGAAAGGTTTCTATCTCTACTGTTAAATATTTCTGTTAAGAAATCAAATACTCGTGAATAGTAATAGCGTAATCGATACAGAATATTGTTTCAAGAGCTGAGATATATTAAAATTAAAGAAATTTTAAAATTACAAACTTATTTATGAATATATACACGTGTATAGATGATACTAGATGTGTGAGTTAAATATTATAAAATTATGAAATTCGAATCATATCAAATTCATTTTCAATTTATCTCTTAATTTATATAAAATGATTTAAAATTGCATTTTTACAGATCCAGCTTAATACATTTTTAACAAATCTTTTTTTCATTGATAAATCCATTTCTGATATTTAAACCGATCACACCATTCAAGGAACGAAAATCATTTAAAGGTTCGATCTAAACCTAAGCATTCTCTCGCTTCATTTAAAAGTGCAACTCTTTTCAAGCGTAAATTAATATCACGAAGCGCAAAATTATATCGAATACCTTCAGTGACAGATTAATCAGCGAAACATCAGTCTGAAATAGTAAATTATCATTTTAATATTCGATCTACATCTCATTTCGCAACAATTCCAACATTTCTAACAAATTCTTTACCCGTTAAAAGATTCACATTCGATATTTGAACCAACAGTCAAAATTATTATAAAACACAACATTTTCCAATTACCTGTAACGACAAATTAACCACGAAAACATCAATGAAAGTAGAAATTAACTCTGAAAAGAGAAATCTTACCGATCGAGTATCGCAAACGGATCGTCTTTGTCGAACGTATCCGTTCCTCATGCTCGCGATAATCTGTTGTCCAAAACGAGACAGGGTCCCGTTTCCATTCACATCCGGAAACGTGACAAACACCGCCACTTCCCGTCAACACTCGCCCCCGGGTAAACAAATCGCACCACCACGCACCTACACACACTACATCTCTCGTTCCTTTTTCTCTTCGAGAACCGTGGCTTGCGACGTCCGCCGACCAACTGAAACCAACACCTCGCCGCACGTTCGTCCGCCACTTAATTTCCCCTGACCTGCGTACCTCGCGAAAATATCATCCAATCGGCTCGATCACTCGAAAACTACTCCATGTATCGCCGCTCTATCCACATGCGTCAATTTCCCTCAAACACGTGTACACTTTATGGGAGATTAACCGCGCAGGGGATGAGATTTCTTTTCAGGGAAGATGAATACCGTTTAAGCTTGTATTCAGATCTGACCAATTCCTCTCTTAACTACTTTCGTTAGTTAGTTAGTTAGTTAGTTAGTTAGTTATTATTTCGCACTTGCAACATTCTCTTGTCAAATATTTTCGATGAATATGGTTGCCGAAATTCAATAGCAACTTACGTTCCTCTTCTGTGTTTATATATGTGTAATTGTCTCTTTTACGAGAGTCTTCTTACCTTTTATTTACAGCGTTTAATAGTTGTTATTTCTTGGTAAACATAGTTTAGTCGACTGGAATCACTGGAGAAATCAGTCATTCACAGAAGAATATATAGTACTGCTACTTATGGTACCAGAGAATAGTTCAATAAATATTAAATATTCTTGTCTTTGATAACATACTATGGTTCCCAATAGACGTCGAATGTTTCCTACAGTTCCTCGCCAACTTCTCGAAACGGAGTCCCGAGTCAGACCCCCGAGTATCATCAAACATCCCTCACATATCGTCCCACCAAACACGTCTGCAACTCGCGTCGTAAACCAACTGCTATCACTCGGAATCACAATGCTTGGACGTCCCACCAACCAGTCACGAGTTTCTCATACACGAGACTCGCGTATCAACTGGCCGAACGATCCATAAGATCATCGTTCCTTCACGTTCGTTCACGTTTCACAATCGTGTCACAAAGGTTGGAAAGGAACCACAGATTTTAGAGACAGAAACATCTTGAACGTATCTCAAGGCCTCGGGCAATTCAATCTTAGTTTAAGCGAAGCCAGGCCAGGCCAAGCCAAGCAAAACCGAGCTAGGCCGTCCAAAGGATCCTGAACGAAGAACGGACAACAGTGATCGTGGCCGATTTCGGGATAAATCGAGCGGTTCAGGTAAAAGTGTATTCGACGGGTCGCGTGACGGTTGGCTAGCACGTGACACGACGTGGCCGTGTGTGACGTGGAGACGCGAAGGATAACGGCCACGTTACACCTGCTGCCAGTGCCACCCGGTGTGACGTTCTGGCCTGGTCTGTGTACCAGGGTGCTACTGGGGATTGCCGTATGCTTGTTTTTGCAGGGCTGCCAGCGGCGCGCGAGCGAGACCTCGTCAGTGGGGGTGAACGAGAGAGACAGGAGGAGTCTGTCTGTGGCGAGAGGAGCAGGGACACGTGAAACGAACCGAGATCGACGGTTGGCGAGCGCGACGGGGATGAAGATCGGCGAGGAACAGGGATACGAAGAGATGGTCGACCAGCAAGAGGGACAAAGAGGATCGCGCGTAGGGGAAATGGACGTGGTGGTGGTGGTGGTCAACGAGGAAGAGAGACGAGCCTAAGATCTAAGCTAAAGAGAGACACTTGGTCGAACAGCTGAAAGTAGAGGGGCGAAAACACAGGAAAGAATGAACTGACTGTGCAACGCGACACGAGAACACAGCCTGCTAGGTTGCAGAGGGGAAACGCTCGTGGGAACGAGACGGAACATTCGTCTCGCCCCCACCAAGCGAAACTCTCGCCTGGTCCCGACGACGACGGTCCTGCCGTTGCGACGGCGCACCGCTTCCAAGGATCTCCGTCCTTCTTCACCAGACCACCGCTCCCTCCATTCCTCTTACTGTGTGTGCTAGCCCACCCCTTGAACGCGCCAACTGCCCCTCCGCCTCCACAACCCCTCTGCCACCGGATCGATTCGACGTCCGTTCGTACGTCCGTCCGTACGCCTCGCCGACAACGCGGCTTATGCTCGCGCGTACGCGCCACGCCGTGCGACCGTGCCGGAATCCATCGGGTTAACTCGCGCCGATACAGAAGCGTATAGAAATCGGAAGGGGATGAGGTTCGTCGAGAGGATGTAGAAACGGACTTGGTTCAATTGGGGAAAGAGAGAGACAGGTGTGGGGGTGGTTGTTTGGTTATTGGTGGTAGATTTGTATATGCCGTGTTACCGAGTGTCATACAGGCCGATGACGAGATTTATAGACATAAACATTCTATTGCAGCGTGATCGCTACGATCGGTCGATTTCTTTGGACAGGCCGAAGGGACAGGGGGTGCGATGTTTGGTTGTTGATGATGAATTTGTATGGGGTATTGATAAGTGTCAGGCGCGGTGATGGGCGAGTTGATTGATGAGCAGATTCAGGTGGATGAGATTAGTTGATCGGTCGATTTCTTCTTTAAATCATCGAGAAGGGAAGAATGGAATATTTAACCACTGCGATGATGCTTGGATAATGTATTGGTAAATGCTGGTGAAATGGTATCTGTGATTTCCAAGTTTAATTAAAAAACAAATAGGTTCAGGATTTTAGTTAAAAATTATTACTTGACTCTGGAGCTGAATTGTAGAGAAAACTAAAATTGCCTGATTTATTCGGTTGATCGCGATGATATTATCATACATAAATTAGATGACAGGCTATTGAACGATTACTGTGACGAGGTGTTTGCTGTTTGGTCGAACTGATGAAGTTTCGATAGAACTTTTTAGACTGGGAAACTTTTAATGCTTTATAAAAATATCTAGAGACCATGCTTCTGTACCACTATTAATAGTTGCTTTTTAAGAATATTAGTACAATATCAAATTGTTCTCGAATAAAGTGAATCCCAAAGTCTAGTCTAAATTTCAGATCCACTGTGCACGTCTAACGTCTATGTGTATGTATATTGTATACACAAATGCAACAACTTCGAAATTATGCATGTACTTCTCTAGTTACGCCAGCATCTACAGTTCTGCCACTGATTCAGCATAGTAGGTACTTCAACTATTATCATCAATATCTACGGAGTATATGTGCTACGTCCAACTACGTGTAGATTAACATCAAAACCACTAATTACTTCTCAAAAATGTTCACGGTGCTCGGTATCGTTCATAATCAAAAGTATTTTACAAGTAAGATCAAAAAATTCGTCGCAATGTGTTCACAGTGTTCACGCACCTGCATAGCCTATCCTTATCGTAAGAGAAAAGGATACAGAGTTACATAAAATACGATATAAGCTACGTTCCACCTTATCTTTCTACCAAAATACTTCTCGATGCACGTCAAAACCACCAACCACTTTCGAAATGCATTTGCCATAAATAATAACAAATATTTTACTAGCTGTACGTAGTAGACTCCGAGAACCTGTTTCGTGGTATCCTGACATCCGGCAACTTACTCCACTAAAAAAGAAGATACGAAGTTATGTAAAATCCGATGTAAGCTACGTTCTACTTTATCTTTATACCAAAAATCTCTTGAATGCAAACCAATCTTGAATCGAAACATTTATCGCGTCACAAATAATCCGAAATATTTCATTAATAATAGACGGAGTTCCTCTAACAGATAACATTCATTCGTCCTCTCCTCGCCATCCAATAAAAAGATAGAAAGTTGTACTAAATACGATATAAACTATATTTCACGTTATCTTCCGTTACAACACGGAGTTTCTAAAGAATCGCAGTTTAGGTAAAATTAAGGCTGCGATAAAACAGAGTACGAATAAGAAAAGAAGCGAAAACAGCGTGATACCTCAGCGCTGAGAAGGAAACTTCATCGGGAAGCGTATTGGGAACTCGTGTAGGGCTAAGATTACGAGTTCGCAGCAGGATTCGAACTTAGTGGGAAGAAACCATCGGATTAGCGCAGCCACGCGCGTTTACCCCCTGCGTATATGTGCATGTCACGCAATCGTGCAGCCACGTTGTGAATTCTACAGGCGTGTAGGGACTTAAAGTGGCACGCGTGAAGTACGAGGTTGTTCGCGAGTTCTTGCTTGGACTCGACTCGGATTTAGAGTACAGTACGTGACTCCTTTGGTCATATGTTAATTTGAATTTCCATGTTCTCGCAACGAAACGTGATTTTCGACTTTGCGAAGCAATATTTTTTTCAGGATTCAACGAATTTTCATGGTAGATTCAATCGAACGAGAAATTGGAAAGAAAGTGATTCTTTTAATTAAAGTATTGGATTAGAATTGGAAGATTGCCCTCTACGACAAGAAGATTCGAAGATCAAATTGAAATTTTAGAGAAAATAAATGCAGGAATATTTTAGGCGTCGTTATTCTTAGTTTCCGAGATTGAAATTTTGAAATTCTGGAATACTACAATGGAATAATTAAAATATTTCATAAGATTTTCAGTTACGCCAACTACCTTATACTTTTCCCAACAGTAATGAGTATCTACACGCGACGTGACACGTGTCCAAAATGTTTCAATGTAACAAGGTTGTACTAAAAGTGTGGTGCGAAAAGAATATACGAAACCCAGACTCTCGACAGTTTTCATAGAACATAAAATTATTTAATTAAAGATATTTAATTTTATATATGTATCGTTCTTTTATATCATATTACTTAAAACGAACGTTGCACAAACAACGAATAATTATATTTCGCACATTCAATATTAAAGGATAAACGTGTAGTAATATTATCCTTCAACAAACGATCTTCCTTTAACAGAATACTATCAGTATACTATCGCATCAGCCGGGTTGATCAAGGATCTAAAGATGACACAGATACCAGTCGATGCTTTATGATCGTCATCCGTTTATGATAACCAAAATTACACCCCGGATCGACGCTCACAAAGCATGGTACTTCCAAGCTGGACGATATTCTTGAAAATTTTACTATCTACATCGCCACATAATCTCCACGCTTTCATCTTGATACGAAGTTCATATGCATTAAAATTGAAAGACTCGTGATAAAAATAAACCGTATCAAATTTTCCGTTTTTTAAATAATAACTTATACATATATAAAGACATGGAATACTCTTATCCCTTGAAAATATGGTGTGTGCGTGTGTGTGTGTGAAATAGTTGTAGCTTTAGTTAGTAATAGACCAAAAGAATATCTCGTATCCTTATCAATATATTTGTAATAAAAAAGAATCGGAGTAAATAACTTCAGCAGATAAAAAGAACAACGTTCTGATATCAGAAGATGAGGAAGCAACCGATGATACTGTTTCAAAGAGGATGTGCACTAGTATACTTTGTGCGTCGTATATTGCGAACAGAGCACGTCTCGCGTGCCTATCTCTTTCTACAAAGAATCTGATTTCACAGGTATTTTTCATGCACATACTTCCCTCGATACTCCATGTTATGCTCCATTATGAAATTCTTTGGACTACGTGTAAATGCTTCATCGTTATTTCGCCTGTTCGTTCTTGTAACTCAGCGATATTCTTCGACCTCGCGCATAAAGTTTCATTTTTTATTAAATCATTTCGGTTATTATAGTAATACCAGACCGTAGATATTCGCGCAAGCCTACGTCTTTACAAACACTACTAAAAGAATAAGATCTAGGTAGAGATTTTCTCACCTGGCAAATATTATAACTTTATATTTTATATACTTTTGCATATTATGCGCATTCTACGCATTTTTGCATTATTTAATTTCTCATAAATGTTTAACATTTAATAGGACGATTGTTATCATTATATTCTCGAGTTATTTTCCGAATATCCCGGAAGGATTTTACGAGCTTTCGATTTTCGACATTGCACGATGCAATCCTTCGAATTAAATCAAAATTCGAATGCTTTGGGACGAAACTTTTCAAACGGGACACCTTAGAATTCTAAGAGGAAACTAAACCGTGTCTGTTAAATAGCACGAAGAAAGTTCCTGCGTTTAATGAGCAAGGAAGTTGTACAATGGAGCTTCTTCAAACACAGTAGAATAATTTCAAGGAAGTTCATGTGCTCCTATTATCTTGTATATGTATGACTTATTACATTTCTTAAATTAAAGTAAAGTAATTTGAAGCGAGTTTCTAATGCTCTACAAGATCAAAGTTTGCTCATATGTACACGACCATTAACGACGTATCACCGACATACACAACATAAAGCTTCTTCACCGAAAAGATGTTGTTTAAAGTATCGAAAAGGGACACTGTCAATCTGAATTCTCGGTGAAACGGTAACTGCAACAATCGTCGAACTGTCTCTCCCTAATTCGATGCTGTCGCCAGCCACGCGTACACGTGTTTACTCTTTTCTGGAAAGTGGCGTGCACGCGTCTAACAGACTTTCGTGCCGTAGGAAGAACTTCCGCTTCGTTCCCCATGTCCAAACGACGCGACCTGTGTTCCATTCGACGTTTCCGGTGCAGCGCTCGCGATTCCGCCGCACGCATCGGCATGTCGTCGCGTCTTTCGTCAGCCGCTTGCCGCGTTAACCAGCTGGAACTCGAGTGCACTTCGACTCTACCCTTCCAACCTAGCGAAATTGTGAATTGAAAAGCGTGAAGCGAATGGAGAAAGCCAAGAACGAAAGTCAAAGTGGCTGAATAGTTCTTCTCTGCTGTCAAGTGATTGCTTCGTGAGAGGGAGTAACCATGTTATTGTCTCTTTGAACGTTTCCTGTCTGCTTTGCTGTCTTTTTTGGAACCGATAATTTCGTTTTCAAAGAGTTATTTCGTTGCTAGTGCGTAAGTAGAAATTGGTTAATTTGTTAATTTTATAATCACGTTGATTTGTCTTGATGAAAGAGGAAGTGCTGATACATATGTAGTAAAATTCTTAGAATTCCTTTTCCAAACCATAATACTAGAAAACTGAATTCATTCGAGTAAATCGACCAAAAAAAATTTGCAAATGAAATATTACACGAACATGGTGTTGGTCTTTAATGGTTTACTCTTTACTCTTCTTTTTGCTGTACTGAGAAGTATTCATCTATTTTTATATCACTATATATATATATATTTTTTTTATTGTATATTTCCTTCCACTATTTTCTTTTTTTACAATTTCTAAAATAGTTTAAAGTCCTCATTTGGAACTCGTTGACCCTGTTTTCATTATACTGACCCGAGTTATAAAAAGAATTGGAATCTGGACGCCGCTCATTAGTGTGTCGTAAAAAATGTAACGGTGAACATGTCGCGAATGATATATTTAAAAGCGCACTTTACAAGGTGTTGCACAGTTTATGAGCTGTACATGGTAATAGTAATAATGATAAGACTTTATTACATGACATAATTATAAGACAGAGAACGTTAATATAAAAACTGTAATATTGTAAATTAATGACTATGGTGTGAAGCAAAGAAGTGACGAATCTGGCAGCTTATGAGCTGCTGGCTATCGTCCTTACTTGTCTCAGCTTGGCTGGGCCGCAAGAAAATGACCCTCTTCGTATTTACTTCAAACTGCTGATCTACTATTTCGTCCTTCTTTTGTTACGGATTTGTACTAACACGTTATTTGATCGTTATCAGACAAAAGAAGTTATATATATATATGTCGAGTTATCATTAGGGTTAGAGGCGTGTAACGAATCTTTCTTCGGATTAGACATTCTTGTTACGCAAGAGCGAAGATATTTACTAGTACAATTATGATTGTGACAGAATTTGACAAGTAACCGTGGTAATTAGATACTCGGAATGCGAATGGCAATGATCTTAGACTCGATAACGAATCCACGGCCAAAGGGATGACGAATGCGATTTCTTCCACAATCTAAGTCGCACTCGACTTACTGATCCACGATTCGGGTGTGACTCAACGTACTTGTCCACGGTACAAGTAGAACTTATCCGACTGCCTCTCAGTCCAAGCGAAACTGTCCTTATATACTCCTCTCCGTGCCTCTCTGTAACCCTCGGGTCAATCTTTGTTTTTAAGGAGAGCTATTTAATTACTCCATACCTCTGTTAGGCACACGTCCCTCCCGTGACCGCGACTACGTTCAGTGACCCGTTATGTCACTTCGAGCCTGAGCCCACTGTCATTAATCTCGGGCACCCATACTCAGATTCAATCATAAACAACTATTTCTCAGTTTTTATTATTTAAGTACAACTATAATAAAAAGTTTGGACTAAAGTATCGGGGACCTTCCCAAACATTCCAAAACATATACGTATATATAGAGTAGATTTAACGAGTTGGTGAAGTGTCTAGTAAATTGAGTAACTGCTGGGTTGGCTAATGTAGTTCAGAGTGAAAATAAATCATCCTTGATGTAAAATACATCTACATTAACTCTCGTGTAGGTGAATTATATATGTATACATATAGTTAAGTTATCAATAAACTGTGAATGCTTTATGCAAATTCATGCTTTTTTTTTAGTAAGTTCGAAGAGAAATAGAACTTTTGCATTTTTGCATATTATATATATTCCGGATACTTTTGCACTCTTAAATTTCCCACAACCGCATAAAATATAGGGTGTCGCGTCAAAGACACGATTTTAACGCACTACCGGCCAAAGATCTGGAATTGTAGAATAAAATTTTACATATGCTTCGCATGAATTATCATAAAAATATTTTAGAAAATTGTAAAATTTGTAATTCGAACTTTGCAATAGGTTCTTGAGTATAGTCTGTAACGTACACGTACCATCCTATAAACAAGTTGTACGCGATGCACAACACACGGTGTTTCCCGTGAATGACTGTCGCACGTTCACACTTTGGCACGTGCATATTAACTACGTACGTTTCATAGGATCTCGACTAACACTCATGTGCCACGAATTTGCATTACTTCTGTGACGAACCTTCGTCATCGACACACTTACATCTACTATACAATGGTTTTCAATAGCACCGTAACGAGACAGCCATTTCTATAAAAATTATAAGATATTTGACACAAGTACATATTTCCGACAAATGACAAAAGTGTTTAAACTTGATCGCCAATTATAAATGTTTAAAATATTTATAGTCGCGGCAGTCCTGTCTCATAACAACGCTAATGAAATTTTCAAATGTTTCACCTAACAAATACGACATATATTAGATCATCCCATAAGTTCGTGCCGTTTTTCGAGCGGTTATATATGTTAAGATTGTTTACATACCTTTCAGTTTCATGAAAAAATGTAATCCCCCTCTCGTTGTACAACTTCTTCCCATTTTTCTGGTAGGGCCATTATTCCGTCTCGATAAAAATTCTCTTGTTTTTCTTTAAAATAATTTTCTAAGCTATTTTTGAGAATATCGATATTTTCAAATTTTTTATCTACTAAAAAATGTTGTAATGCTCTGAACAGGTGGTAATCAGACGGGACAATGTCCGGGGAATACGGGGGATGTGGTAAAATTTCCCAATTAAATTCGGACAATTTTTTTGTAACGCTTTTCGCGACACGCGGTCAAGCGTTGTCGCGATGGAAGATAACGTTGTTCGCTAAACCTGGTCGTTTTTCAGCTAGTGCTTCCCTTAATTTTTCTAACCGAGTGCAATATTTGTCCGAATTAATGGTATCACCGCTAGATAAAAGTTCAAAATAGAGTATTCCTTTATAATCCCACCATACGCACGAAAGAAATTTACGCGGATGTAACCCTGGTTTTGCACAGCGTTAAGGTGGCTGATTTCGTTGGGACCAGCTACGTTTCCGTTCAGGGTTTTCGTAAAGCATCCACTTTTCATCGCCAGTTACCAGGCGTTTAAGGAATGGCTCGTGTTTATTACGCGCAAGTAACGACACGCACGCTGTCGTTCGTTCAAGACGGTTCCGTTCCGTAAGTTCATGGGGCACCCAAACGTTCAACTTTGACACCATCCCCATTTTTTTTCAAACACCTATAAATCGTTGTCTTAGATATTTTCAGAACATTCGACATCTCTCGAACCGTCAAACTTCGTGATTTTTCAACAAGATCCCGAATTTTATCTTCGTTTGTCCGAGGAGGACGCCCGGAGCGTTCGTCGTCTTCTAAACAGAAATTCCCAGCTCTAAAACGTTGGAACCACTTCCTACAGGTGCGAGATGAAAACGCATTTTCTCCGTAAACAGCACATACGTTTTTCGTGGCAATTGTTACGGAACTTCCTTTCCGAAATTCATATAACGTGAGATGTCGAAAATGGATACGCGTTTCGCTCATGATTTTTTACTGTTAGAAGTCACTGTTTTCACTACATTACGATCTTATACCCACGAAAATCTGCTCTAGCCTGTTCTCGATCAGCTAAGCTCAAGCGCATTGGTCCCTTATCGCCGTATGTTTATAAATCGACGCATGAAATGTATACACAAAAGTCGGCACGAACTTATGGGATCACCTAATACATAAAACTTTCTACAGGGAATATCGAAATACTCTCGTGACCAAGTACATACGTATCGCTATAATTTATAATCATAAGCTATCAGGTTATTTAATCTCGTTATACCAAAAATGTATAATCGATTCTGTTTCTCGTTACAAACAGCCGAAACTTCAATTAAGGATGTAAACTCTGAGACCTCTATCTTCGTTTTCCTTTGGTAAACAAATGAGCTACAAATCTCGGCATTTACTTGCTAGAGTCACACGTCTCCTCACACAAACGCAAGGAGCCCCGTTGCTACGTTTTAATCGGCCTGTACGTCGAGATTTACAGAAGCTCCGTGCGTAACTCGCGTTTCGCAATATCGTCGGACGCGGGCAGCGAACGCTATCGAGGCCGGAGTGTGCAACTTGCTGGCAGAGTAATTTCACGTTACATGGAAAATACGCGAGTCTGCTCGCGATTTGTTGCCAACCTCGCAGAAGTGCACATAAACCGTTGGACGCTTCTTCGTCGGCTGAATTATACGAGACCGTATTTGCATCCTCCGTAGGTGGGGCATAGTAGTTTTACACTTGAACAAGCGTACTCCGCGCTTTTTTCCATCCCTTTGTTACTGCTTTCTTTATCAGTACGCACAAATCAAGAACACTTGTACTATTTACTTAACGTAACAATCGGACGAAAGTAGAGGATACTGCGTGTGAATTTACGTTCCAGACGAAAGTTGAGTTTGCAGTTTACGAATTTGACGAACGTAGATTTGTGTGAGAAGACTTTAGAATTTGTTGAAATATTCACACTTTATTAGCGCTAAAACTATCGGCCTTCAACGTCTATCTAAACGTTTCATACATAGTTGATTAGTACGAAAGCGAAAGTAAGTACAGTGGTTTGTGGATTTATCTTTTGTCGCTAGCTACTATGCTCGATGGGGTAAAGGGGTTAATCACGTGTTTAGGGGTTGACGCGCATATACAGGTGACCTGTGTGATATCAATGATATCTATACATACGAGAGTCTGTAGTACATCATGCATATCGTGGCGGGTGTAGCTAGACGCGTATGTATGCAGCTGTTCCGTGCACGCAAATTATTACATTCCGCTTTGATAGGCCTCGAAAGCGGCATGGGTTAAGGATACGTCGCTTCAAAAGGAATCTCATCAAAATATCTACAGACTCTGATCGACATTCTGCTAGCCCAGTGAATCCACTCCGATGCCTCTATCAAGTGTCTACCCAACAACGCATGCTGCTCGCAAACCTGTTCGCTGGAAAGATCGTGTTGATGTAAATTAATAACTACATTGAGCGATGTTGACGCGCTTAGGGGGAATTTTTTCGAGAATTGTTCAAATTCCAAAGATATTCGGAGATATTCAAACAGATCCATTGAGATATGTGTAATTTTGTAGTAGCGTAGTAGTGACACACATATATGAGTACGAGTGTGTGAGAGTATGTGCGTGCACAGCGTCTCGTAAAACAGAAGAATGCAACTGGTCCGTTGGTAGTGTGGTAAAGAAGATGACGAGACAAAGAGAATGCTGAGACGCGTGCAAATATGTATCGACGAATATCTTGTAAATCACATATCAAATAAATCTGAAACTATTTTGATATCAATTCTAAGTGTAATCCAAGCGTTCCTGTACATTTATTTCGGCGATTAAGACGCACAATTCTCAACAAGATCGACGATAAGCCGAATACCAACTTTCGCAGACATTTGCACGAAATTAGAAATCATCAGAAACGGGATTAAGGAAGTTTCGATCCATTAGGCTACGCAATCGTGAGTTACGCGGCTCACGATCGATTAAACTACTCGCTGTAGAATCGATTACGAAGATCCAATTGCTGCGAAGTACTCTCGTTAACTCGTCACTGAGCTGCTCGTTTCTCCGACTGCTGTCACAAAATAGCAAGCGAGTCTCGCGCACTGCGTCGAAGTCAAATTGGCAAGCGTTCGTAGCTTTCGATGATGTGCAATTTCGTTTTAAACTTCACGGAAAAATAACGAAGAGCGTAGCACGTAAACGTCAATAAAAAAAGAATTTCGGACAAGTTAAAAAATTATAAACGATATTCAAGAAGTGGACAAATTTTCTACGTCTAAATCGGTTATCGCCGTTGTCTTCTTTTTCCTTCCTTCGGACGATCGAATTTATGGAAATCCAAAGAAGTGGCGTTTCTTTGACTGTTGCCAGTTGACGAGGCGGTGTCGTTATTACAACGTAGAAGAGGCACGAGGCTCGTGATACCAGGAATCTCGAGGTTCGCGCTTTAAGGCTAACGAAGTTTCACCTCGTTAGCTTCTAGGGTTACCGCGAGCCCTTCCGCCACGCCAGACGTAGTTGATTAATTTTCTGGATAACGATCGGGCTCGCACGACGATTTTACGAGACGCTGCGAAAAAGGCACTTGTTGCGCCGAAACGAACGGGCAACCTTGGTTGACCCGCTGGTTACCTCGCTTAAATCTTTCCGAATCGAGAGAGTCTTTTAGTCTAACTTTCGTTATTCTCTTCGAACGTAGTATTAGCCGTCTGCTCGTCGTAATTAATGGACTGTAACTAAAACGTAGATTTTTATGCACATTCATATTTTTCAGAATATAATTAAAAAAAAATAGAACCTCGGAATGGAAAATTGTTTTACCCACCAAATACTACAAAAGGCGGTACGCTTTGAATATTTATATGCTTTTTCATATTACGCAGAATATTCCATGCGGGTTTGCGCTTTTAAATTTCCTATGAATGCAAAAAAGAAAGAAAAAAGACGCGATTCACTTACGATAATCACTGAACTAAAGATTCTCCGAAAATCGGGATCCATTATTAAATCGTCAATTTTACTGAAAAATTTCGTCAATGAAATTCACCGAAGCTGAAGAAATTATTTCCAAACGTTAATGAACAATGATTAACGAACGATGAATTTTCCAAGAACGAACATCGGCTATGGGAAAAGCGATAAAATAAAGAAGGAAACGATGACGCAAAGTATGAAAAGAAAGTACGATTTGACGAAACTGTATTGCTCGACATAATTTGTAAAATCGTTCCAATTCGCTTACAAATAAAAGCCAAATAATGGTGAGATCCTTTGAAATGTTTTAACGTCGTTCATTGTTTCGCTGGTAAAACAATTTCAAAAGCCATTGAAAATCGTTTTAAACCGGCCTGTATAGCGTTTCATGGTCGCTGAATTATTTGTATTTCATGTTAATCGAGTTAGCCGGCGATTGGAAAAATTCGAGGCCGAAAAATGAAAGCCTAAACGCTGGCGTCTCGCCGCGAAAACATCGCCGATTCGAGTGAATTTTATTATTTAACGTTGGCTAGCCAACCAATGAATAATAATCCGATGCAGTTTCCCTGGTAATTGGTAAATGCAATCTCCAGTAACTCGCGTACACGCTCATAACCGACCCGTATCGTCTCGATTTCGTTCTAGAGGCACGTGTGTATCGTATATAGCGAGCTAGGCAAAAAAATTATGTATATAGCTCTACTAGAGCAAAAGTAAGCTTCCCAGCAGGGGTTAACGCGTTTGCTACGTTACCACCGTTTCGTAAGTATCCGGACACTTTGGTCGATTTGCAATAACCGTGCACTCTAGAAATTTCTTAGTAGACCGAGAATATTTACGCAGTTTCATATTTTTGTGAACGTAACTAAGGAATCTAAATATAAACATTCCACCCCTCCTTGTCGATACATTTTCGTCCCTTGTTATAAGACGATTTTTGACTGGATTTAATCTTCGATCTTCCGACGAACAGTAAACAACGTCGCTGAAACAAGAACTTGCACGGTAAACCGGAAGAAAAATTCAATCTACCCAGCAGCGTACATATGTAGTTCTTGTACATTGGCGTAACGTTAAACACAAAAGAAAGAAAAAAGAAAGAAAGAAAGAAAGAAAAAACGACAAGATGAAACAATAAGAAGCAGCTTACACGTTCGTTTGGCTGCGCCAGGTGTACCTCATTAACCGAAACAACCTCCACCAGGTTACCTAATGATACTTCGACTTAACTTCTCCCGTTGCTCTTAAACTCGCTCTTTCTTCATCCTCTTCTTTCGTACATTCCCACCCTTCCTAGCTAAGACCGGATGTCCTGCGTTCTCTTACTTCTCTCGAGTTCCATCTCCAACGAGCCGACTCGGCTCTCGTCGGTAGCCGTTGTTCCGCGACTAATTACTTGAATTACAAAATCGTCCGCCACGAAGAACGACCATTATCGAGGACTATGATCTTCTACTAGCTTATATGAATATATTAGGACGCGTTTTGCTTACATCGATGGTGATCAGGCTTATTACGAACAGCTGAGAAGACACTTTGATTATGCGCTTAAATTGGAAAATAGGAACGTAGTGATGTTACAGATATCGTTTCTTTTCAATGTATTAAAAGCTTTATCGAGATATGTATAATTTTGTGTGCTAGAACAGATTGGCCGCGTAGTAGTGACACACGTACGTGAATATGAGTATGTCACTACAGATGAAAACCAGGTGAATGTAACTGTTCCGTTGGCAGTGTGCTATGGAGGATGATGAGACAAAGAGAGCGCCGAGACGCGTGCAAATGTATATCGACGAAGATCCTGGAAATCGTTCATCGAATAAATCTGAAACTATTTTAATATGAATTCTAAGCGTAACCATAGTGTTCCTTTACTTTTATTTCGGCAATTAAGATCCACGATTGTCAACAAGTTTCTTTCGTTTTATAAGGAAATAATGGATACACACTTTCCGTTTTATATTATTTTATCGAATTACGCATGATCCATTTTGTTCTCTCAAAATAAAGATCACAACGTTCGACAGATTAGATTTCATGTTTGTTTAAAGATGCATCGTTGTAAAAGGCGTGTCTGTAAAAGAAAAATACTTTTCGGACAACCTAATATCTTGAAAGTTAATACCATTTATGAGACTTTTATGTATTTGTGAGAAATTTGAAGGTGCAAAAATACACCACAGGACGCACACAATGTGTAAAGTACATAGCTCTTGTCACGATAATTAGTAAGTGAAAGAATCGTTTGCCTTTCATTTTCATTTTATCAAATTATGTTGATAAAAATATGACTTTGCACGAATATCCACAGTCTATTTGTAACATATCGTATGAAATGACTTGATGAATCTAGATAATTGAAATAAGCGTATCAAGATAATAAAATTCAAATACTTAGGAAAAGTGAAATTGATCAGTTTGGCTTTGGAGGAGAGAAATTCACATAGGCTTAAGTAAAGGTAAAACAAAGATACTGAAATCTCTTTAGATGATTCAGAGAATTCCAAATTGTATTCACAGATCTCACGACGAGATCGACATTATCTCGCAATTCTTATCTATTTTTCACGGGTCCTTTTAACGCAAATATCCAAAATACTGAAACTCGGAATTCCTTTTATCCCAAAAAGCAGTGAGCGCTGCCCTCGCGTAAATTCAACCGCGAACCTCTTCCACCTGCAGCTGTCGTCCATTTAATCTCCCATAGCCATCCGCAGAACCGCGACCACGGCACGCCCGTAAACCATCGAACGAGCAGTTTCCCGCACTGATCTCTGTCCCCGTTTCAAACTACGTCGTAGATGTACCAAAGGCACGAAGGAATGCGTTTACACCTGTCATAAAATGCTAGCATATCACCTTGACGTTTCTCATCACCCGTTCACATTTTCACGACCACCATAGAACTCGTCACATTCCTATCCTCCACAATTTTCTATTTTCGTTTATCTTCAAGCGAGAAGAAGAATTTTTTACGCCAAGATATTATCGTACGAGCCTCTCACACGTCAAATCGATCGATTCCATGTTTATAAATTTGTCAAATTTCCTTATCCAGATACACGATCGAAGATCGTAGCTAAAAATTGTCACGGGCTACGTTTCTCGCCTTTTGTAGAAGAGTAATTTTAAAATTCAATACGTCGTCGATGGATTGTCGTATCGAAACTATCTTTGATATTAAACTTGAATTTCGATAAAAATATAGAAAGAAAGAAGACATTTTTCTATATAAAGAACAACACGTTTCTGTAGATAGAGAAAGTCACCGGTTGCTGGAAAAATTGCGTTATGGATCGTCAAGCTTCACGCAAGGAGACAGGCCGATTGGCTCCGTCGAAATAGCTGGTCCCTAAGGAGCGCTTCTTCCGGACGAAACTAGCCTTGGTCGACGTCACGTCAGCCTCGTTTCACGCTGTAACGAGAATGGATTCGAGAGATCGTTACTTCCCGTCGCGCCATTTTCCTATCGCGGGCCATTGAGCTCGTCCGGTTGCCGGCACCACGCTGGCTCCTCGATCTTTCGATCATCCGAAGAAAGAGATGCAGATAAAATAGACTTAAAGAGATTTTTTCAGTTTCCCTGTTCCGACAATTTGCGTGGAAAACGATCGTGGTAGATGATGAAATTAAAAAGTCAGGAGATATTTTTTTTCTAATAGAGTAGAATTTTTTTTTATCTAGAAATATCGACGGTGTTTAATCGTTATTTTAAATTCTGGTTAATGCTTGAAAGTGGATCATCGACGTTTGAAATAGAATCGTTAGGATAAACTGAAATTAAGAGCTTAGGACGAACGTTGGCCGTGTTTAATCGTCGCTTGAACGTTGCCGATTGTTAGGATATGAAATAGAATTGCTGGAAATAAATTAGAATGTAAAATGGAATTGCTAAAGCTGGAAATCCAAAGTAAATTTTTCACTTTAGTTAAAAATCTGTTTGTTTGGATTAAAATCTGAGTTGAAATTTGTGGTGGAGTTGTTAAACATGGATGAGAGTTTAAAGCAGAATTATTAAATCTGTTGATACGTAGATTAGATGACGGTGATGTATAATTTTAATTTTTAATCTCTACTGACACTCACTCAGAGTACAATCATTGGAATTTGGAATGGAATTATTAAAACAGGGTTAAAATTTGGGACACCGTTATTAAAGCTTGATTAAAATTTCAATTAAATTTAAAATTTGATTAAAATTTGGTGTAGAGTCGGTGAAAATTGATTAAAACTTCGAGTAGCGAAATTCAAATATGATCGAATTTGCGATAAATTAGTCGACATTTGATTAAAACTTAAAATTAAGTCATTAAAATTAAATCGACGATTCAAACGGAATTAACGAGATTTCTTCCATTATTGCAACGTACAATGAAAATAATCTATATTTTGTCTTGATTTAAACATATTTTTTTTATAGATCGTTGTTGAATTCGCCACTTCTATGCTTGTATTTATTCTTTAAAAAAGAAGGAAACTTTCAATTTACAACGCTTCTACAATTTCAACCTGTATAACCAGCAGAATTTTGTACGCCGGTTCTCGGTTTCTAAATTAACGATTAATTTACGATATTAACTAACATAATAAGCTGTGTATGTTCTGTATTAAATCAAGAATAGGAACAGAGTTTCTCAGTGAAACGAGGCGTTTTCAACCGCTTTATTGAATTTTTTCTACTCAAGAAAGGGAAGAGCTTTCCACTTAATACCTTCGAGTAAAGAAGTTAACTTATTCGAATCAGTCGACCTCAATTTGTCGTAAAAGAAGCACGAAGAAAGCTCGCAGGGTGCTTCGGGGCACATCTTCCCATCTGTATCGAAGTAATTTTTTTAATTGAGGCAAACTACATTTACAGAAGACAATATAATTCAAATATTAGAAGAAACTCGAACGTAACAATCGACATTTCAAAGCGAAATAGTCGATGACTCGAAAATTAAAACGTTCGGAAGTACTGTTTCAAAAATTTGTGCGTTTAAAGTTAAGAAAAAGTTGAAACGCTTGAAAGACAAAGATAATAGATATTAAGATATTCGAACGTTTCGAATTTTACGGAAATTCTAAAGAGATATTGTAAAAATTCGAACATCGAGGATAAAAGTTAAAGGTAAAAGAATGTCAAATATTTACAAGTTCGATGAAAGATACATTTAAAATTCTAAAAGTTTGGAACCAACATTTCAAAAATTCAAACATTCCGATGTCCACAGAATGATAGAAAAATACAAATATTTAAAAGTCGAGGAACGCAAATACATTGGAACGTTTGAAATTTTTGAAATTTCAAAAATTCCAACACCGAAGCATTCGAAATTTCACGTTCCGATACAAAAAGAATCCAAACACTTCCGCAAATTCTATCAAAGCGTAAAGCGTGATGCGACCAAAAGTATACGTACCTGAAATTACTATCGAATTCCTGTTTTATACCGTTAATATCAATACCGCGCGTCTGTTCGTTCATTAGCATTAAAATTCAGAAACAGTTCTCGGTTTATCGAGCACATAGTTCGTTTCGTGGAAATACGAAATTGTTCGACGTTCGAACGACGAGGCAAAAAGGAGCAACCAGTTCCAGAGACGAAAACCGCGATTTAGCCGAAAGCGACGTCAACGTTTTTCGTTTTCGAACACGGCCACACATTATACGTAGATACGTAATTGCGATGGAATGAAATTATCGGGCGAACGCTTTTAACGTGCAACCGGCAACGAAGATAAGGGAACGGTGCAGCGTGATTAATGAAAAGCACCCTTAAGGAAAGCGCGGCTAAAATCCACGTAAGGGCGTCGATGCAATTACGTGGAGCTGTCATCTGCGAATAAATGTATTCCAGAGATATCGTTGTCCTGAGAATCCTGTAATTTATGTACAATTTACGTTGCCAGCGTTTACACGCTACAATTCCACTCTGTATTTCTACGAATACGTTTCATTTGCGTTTCAGTGTCAGGTATTTTTTAAGAGAATATTATTATGTAGAAGTTTAAAAAATTACACCCACTAGTGTGCAGATTAGCTGTACAAATAGCTGTAAATTTTACTCGAATGTAATAATTGAATGTTTTTTAAAAAAACAGGTTTTCATTTATTATTCTTTCTGTCGAAAGAATTCGTTGCGGAATTCGAAATAGTCAGTTTGCGAGTTGCACAGTAATTTAATTCCGTGAATACAGAGGAGCTTTTGACGGTTGGCTTGGCTTTCGCGAGCTTCGGGATTTTTCTATGGTCGGAACAGTCGCGTTTTAATTTTTACAATTTTCATTTCAGTGACGAATCGAAATTTTATTGCGAGTAAAGCATTCGAAGATTGCACTGGCTGTAAAAAATTGTTTCCTTGTAACAGAATGTTAGAAACTAGTTTCCTCGGTATCCGTTTCGTCAAATTAACGTAATGGACTAAATAATAATCTGACAATGCATCGAAGTTAACTGTTTAACAAATAATCAAGAGAAAGATAGTAACGGCTCTCTCTCTCTCTCTCTCTCTTTGCTTTAAGAAACCAGTCGAAACTTTCCAATCTCTTAATTGAATAACGAAAGAACCTTTTCCAGTTCCAATCGCTAGAAATGCACAAAACTTTGCTTTTTCTCCAAGAAACATTCACTGCCCGATCAATATCACTCCTTGTTATTTCCCATTAGCTTTGGAAAAAGAAAAACAGAACAAATAAAGTCAAATTAATTACAAATTACATTCCTGGATGTTTCCTTTCCTCTCCTGTTCAAAGTACTTATTTAATAATAAGCTTGAAATTGAAAATTATTAATTATTAAATTATTAAATTAGATATTACCTACTTACACGTGTGCCTTTTGCCAAAACGTGGACCTCTTGCCAAACTTTAACTTCACCTTTCTTCCAATTCTCTCAAGGATCAACTTCGCTTTTGGTCAACTTTTCAATTTCATTAATGACTTATCCGATCTCATAAATTACCTATTTCCATGACTTCGTTTATTCGTAGAAAATGATATAAATGGTAGGAAATATCAAAGGTAAATTAAAAAATATAGCGTTTGCGCTATTATCACATTTTCTCCCTTTCGACTCATTCACTTCCATTGATTAACGGCCGGTGGCTTATGACAGGCTCGTGTGTTGCTTCCTACCGGGAAAGAAGACTAACTACTACGATTTCACTAAATAATTATAACACTCTTGTGCAAGTAAAAAGCTCACTTTTAGGATGGCTTCTTGCACGGTTACGCGTATACGTCGAAAGTAACAATTTTTTTAAAATGTCACTTCTATCGAGTCGACGTACTTAACAATACGATATTTACTTAACAATAACAAAAAACGACGTATTTAAGCATCAAGAGAAATCAACGTAACACAACCTAACCACCCATCGCTTCGACGAAACCGAATAAAACCAGAGTCGAAAGAAATTCTCCGACAAAGGCCAATTTCCCCAACCCCGCGCCATCCATTTCAACCCACAAACTCGAATTTCACGAATCTAGTATAGAAGAAAAGACCCACGGAAGAAACCTCCGTGGTTATCCAAGATGATCAGAAGCCTCGTAATTCCACTTACCTTGGAGCGTGATCGGCGAAAAATAGGGTTGCAAAGGAAGCAGCCAACTCGACGGTTGAAACGAGAAAAACGAGCGGGGAAGTCTACCCGAGGAAGTCTGCGACGAGGAAACACTTTCGACGGCCACGTCGTCAAGTTTCCCGGTGCCAAATTTAAGGGTCAAAGGAAATGCAAAACGCGTTACCTCGACACCGAACGAACGGGTCTCGCCCCTTTTCAACCCTTCGCCATCGCTCGACAGAAACTCGCGCTTCGATATCCTCGTGTATGTTTGGCCGTTCTGCAGGTTATGCATATTGATGGCTCCTGACGTTTTACATGCTCTCCGCGACCTCTTCGTGCGTTTCAGACGGACGTTTCACCAGAGAGACGAGCCGTGGGTGCGAGGGTTGGGTGCACGAATTTCCAACGAATTTGTCGCGCCAACTCCACAGCGAGTTCGTGTAATCTGCGAACGCGTGTCATCGGTGCATGGTCGAGTTTCTATTCTTTTTTCGCTTGTTTGATTGTTTGTCTGTTTGTTTTAAGTTCCTACTAGTAACATGCTAGTCGTGCACGGAGATTTAACAAGAATTAAGGGATGGTTTTTTTACTCGAAATGTTTTTTTAATGGCGGAGGAAGAATTCAGGATGGTTGATCGTGTTCGCGCTTGGTACCGTGGCACCATCGTTATTAATCCTTTGAAAGGCCTTTTTAGCGAGATTTACATCGACAAAGCAACGTCTGCAAGTTTGAAACGCAAGTTTTGACGAAACCTACGTACAATGCTCTTTCTGAAAAAATATTTCACGCGTATTTCGAAGGGGTGAAAACAGCCAGCAAAGCTGTAGCTACCAAAACATATTTGATGGAACATCTCGAATGTTATCTCATTATATATGTGTTACGTAAATGTTATGTAAACGTGGAAACTCTGAAAAGTGCTGATTTTGTTGCTCGTCGAAACCAAAGAATCGAATTCCGTTAGTTTATGATACACAACTCGGAACGCCGAATAAAATACAGAATATTATTTTAATCCTACGAAACTTCAAATTTAAGGGTAGATTTTTGTTCGCTTCGGAGCTAAAAACAACGACATTCGTAATGAGGCGCGGCGTTGAATATTAATCCAAAAATAATTCACCGACTCTCGTGGAAAATAATTGTAATTCTATCAAACTGCTGGCTATTAAACTCGAAGTCGAAGCAAAGTTTCATATTCGCTTGGAAGCTAGAAAAATTGGCTTTTTAAACTTGGAACACGACAATTTAAGTGAATTCGAGCGAAACAATCGAGCTAGCGATGTTTTCAAGCCTAGAGAGAAAAAAGTGAGTTATGTCGGTAAATGGACACGGTAACACGCGATCTGCGAATAAAACAAAGTACAGGGTACATGTAGAAAGAATTGAGAAGATAAGAATCAAGAGTTAAGCCGAGTAGGTAAGAGGAAAGAAGGTAGTTCGAACAAAAGTACCGAGATCGTGACGAAAATAAGGGAAACGGTGAACTGTGAAAGCATTACGGGACTTAGGAACGAGAGAAAAATAGATGAAGAGAAAGTTCGAAAAGTAGGAAGAAAGTGCGAAGCACGAAATAAGAAACACGATGTGATGCATATCGATGAGAGGAAAAGAGAAATATTAGTACAGTTATCGAAGACTAAGAAAGGATCTCGCAGAGGAAATTGATCCATCCGTTTTATGCAAATATTTGTTTGTTTTACTTGTAAGATTTATTTTATGTAGTAGTTTCGATTGGTATTATATTTTATACTTTCATGATAGAAGTTGAGCTAAAATATAATTTGCGTAATTCTGGCTACTTTATGCGAGATTGTTTTACAATATCATTTAATAAAATTTCACTGAACCTTAATAATATTACAATTGGAGAGAATGAGAAAGGAAAATTCAAAAGAAAAATAATACAAACGATAAAATTTTTTTAATTTGATAAAACTGTGGTTTAAATTAAACCTTTAATAACATATATTACTTACAACTTGCAGATACGAGATCTTCTAATTTTTACTTTAACATACAACGTTACAAAATAGATTACTGTATGCGTATGTACGTATCGATAAAGATTCAGAGATTCACGACAGAAAATCTCCTTTACTACGTTAACGTTTTATCATGCTGACAGATTTTTCTTTCCTTTCTGTTATTAATTATCAATTATATTATTAATATCATCGATGGAATTATTCGCATAAACAATTACGAACCTATCCTTCTCATTAGAAAAAGGAATAAGAAACCTGCAACTTTTCCCTTTCGTAAAGTCGAAACTTTCTCTCCATTTTATCATTTTCAGACGCTAGAGGTGATCGATGGAAACTTCGACGCCGCATCAAGCAAACTTCTCTCCGTGGGTGCATCAAACGAGATGCCCCGCGTTCACGAGTATCACTCGATTCCGTCGAAACAACGGCTACGTTGGCACAAGGATGGGTTGGAATCAATTCAGATTCGAGAGTACATATTGAACTTGATCCGATGGAAAGCCATCTCGTCGAATATTTCGTCGAAAAGACTCTCGACGCCTCGCGGCGTAAGACCGATATCCGACTTTTCTTTATAAATTTCCAGAGTCCTTCTTTCCATCAATCGCCAGGACAAACAACGAAAAAGAAATAAGTGGAACGAGATGAACAGGTGGAAAACGACGAGAGAGGAAAACGTTCGAAAGGAAAGTATGTTAATGAAAACGTTTGAAATCTCTTTTGTGTCTACAGTGAGTCTCTAAAGTATTATTATACGCTAAGTATAAGCGTTATGCGAAACGTTTTGAAATTTCACTAGTGTCGCAATGAGATGCGATTATCATAATTATATCGTTAAAGTTTGAAACGGAAAAAAGGAAAGAAGAAATACGCATACGTATATAAGATTTGCAAGATATTTATTGGCAGCATGTACTTTGCAAAAATTGCAAAAGTATTCGAACAGGCGGTTAGCTATTATATCGCTACAAATCGATAGTTAATTAGAATATTCAAAATATCTCACGTGCGCAAGTTTCATAGAACTTTCCGAAACTCATCAATGGAAATGAGAAGAAAATGAAGCATGGGGAATATTAAAAACACGTGACCACGTGTTTCGAGGCAAGCAGCAGCAGGAAAATTGAAAAGCGAGACTATGGCGTCCGCGATTCTCATTCAGTCGCCACTTCGCGAACCCCATTGTCTCTCGGATGTATGCGAATATACGGGTAGACGCGCGGAAACAGAACGTCCGCGAATGCATATTCCGCGATTCTGATAACGATACCCGGTGCATCGTATAACGGGTGGTGAGCAAAGAGAAAGAGACGGAATTGTCGCGGAGGAACAGGGGCTTTCAAGGTGACGAGACAAAAGCCAGTCGCACGCGTATCCCAATTACGTTCCCGAATGCGTTAATTGATATTCAACTAACTGGTGGACACCAACGTTACGTGTCTTTCCAAATCGTTCTTTTTTATTTTATTATTTCTTTATATTGCACGCGATTCGACACATACGTGGATAGGCGCGTAAAAAGAGAAACATAGAAACGACGTTTCCATTGATCCAAATACGTTAACGATGAACTGCAATCGTATTTCATCGCCACCGATATATCTCAGATTTTCGTAACGCAAACGTTATACGAAGCTAAACGGAATTCATTGGAAAAGAGCAGCAAAATACGAACGGCTGCAACGATAGAAACAGTTGACGATTTTCTTCGATATCGTCCGAGACTTGGCTTTTACGTTCCCCCTTGGAACGACGGACGAAAGGAACGGTGCGAACGGTCAATATTTTTTGAACATACATAGCCTTACGACATGCCGCCTTCCGGTAAAAATCCCAACGATTACACGGCCACGCCCCATGTTGGAAGAATAAGCACTCGCATGGCCCGCGGCAAATCCATTTTCTCTATACTATCCATGCTTTGCGCGGAAAACCCCCGTGTAATCCATCCACGGCGTTTCTTACCATTTTCCATTTCTAACGCAATTTTCCATGAACACATGGGCAAAACGAGGAAAGCAGTCGGATGTAAAGCGAAACAGGAGAAATCCTCTTACGCAAGAACGATGATTCCTCAGACACGCATGACAGTTGGAATACTCGTGTCTCCTGGAGCTGTGTAACGAAGCATTAGGAAATTCTGCGAAGGTAGACAGCGTAGCCTGGGCTTTACAAGCTTCCCAGATTTTGACGAAACGCATTCTTCCCTTTACGTTTCAGAGGAAAATTTCGAATTACTTGGTTCCATCCACTGTAATTCTACTCGTATCGGAGTATGGTATACAGTCGTGTTTAATATGAAAATTTCTCAATTTACGATATTTTCATTCGCTTTTTAAACATAATATACACATAAAGCTACTTATCTTAATTTCGTCAACTCTGAACGTTCAATGGTGTGTTTAACCTTCTGCGTTTTCTCGTCTCGAAACACTCGAGACGTTTCTAATTGAAACAAACAATTCACCTAATCAAACTTCGGTTATTTCGTGAACAGAATCCCGACGCATGCCAATTCATTAACGCTAAATATCGAAAGAGTCGAATTATTCTTTCATTCTCTTTACCCCAATAACACTTCAATTTGCAACGATGTAATCACAATATTTTTCGCGTTACTAGCAAGAGCATATCCTCCGCTTTAAAATGCCGTTTACCTCGTTTCAATGTGACTTTCAATTCCGGAGATATTCTCTTCTCTAGCGAGATACAATTTCAAGAGTTTCCCTATCGCCACCCTCGTTGCTCGCTTGGGCCTTTCGCTCGCTGCTCTTTCCTGACCTGCCTTAACGCTCTCCGCGTGTTCGCTGGTCAGCGACAGACGCTGAGTCTACGCTTTTCCTCCACCACCGCCGCGTCGTACGCGATTCGCGGAAAAAATGTAGGTCACGGCGTCTTCCTGGAATTCCGCTGTCATTCAACCTGCCTCGCGCTCGGACACGCCGTGATTCTAACGGAGCTATCTCCGGAACCGATCAACCGATCGACACGAAACAAACAGCGTTGTCAAAAGCACACCTCCTGGTATCTCTCAGATATCCTGTCGATTTTATTCTCTTCATTTCACAAGGCAGGAATTTTATTTAAAAATGAGATATCGTAAAGACGAGAGATATCGCGAGAGGTGCTTTTATTGGTTTTGAGTTTAGTTTCATTGGTTGGATAAGGTTCGTTCTGATATTTGGAAGAAAGTTTGATCGAATTTGAGATTTCCTGGAGGGATAGGATTTTCTCTTGGGATACGTATAAAGGAAAATTTTTAATCAACGAATATCCTCTTATTTCGATCGTGGGTAAATCTTGAATCATAGTTCCCAAAACGTAATTTGATTATCTGATTAAACGACTCCTCGCCTGGTTCGCCGACCAAGTACGAGTTTAATAAGAAAGTAAATTGGACCGACGAAGTCGATAATATGAAGAAGACAAACAGTAAAAACAGATATACAGCAAAAAGTTCTACGTCCAACTTTCGACCACAAAGTACCACTGTTAATAACTAATGGTCGTTGGCCACGAAGAAAAACAGCTACTTTCAGTCGATGTAGCCGAAGCTGATTAATTTTTCAATCAACGGAGCTTTTTTACGTTCTACGAAGCGAAGTTCGTCCTTTTCAGAAATTAGAGAGACTCCAGGTAAAATTATTCAGGACGCAGCGAGAGAAGTAAAGTATAAATCAGTTACAGCTTCTGAAGTTCATCAACATTCTATACTTTTGTTTCTATGCAAAGCAAATTGTCGAATTTTTATACGAAACATTTCCCGATTTTTTACTCCTTTAAAAGATTGTTAACTTTACCGTAAGATCTACCGTTATTCGGCGCATAGAAATCCTTTTTCCTTTCCCGAATTTTCTATTCATGTAGGATTTGTTCCTCATAAAATTTTCATTTACATAAATCTTTTCCTTTAAAATGTAAGTTTTAAAATTCCTCGGGGAAAATATTCCCCAAAAGACGCGGGGAAATACTAAAAGAACTGGACAGAAAATCACCGGACAAAAAACGGAAACTAGGTCACACAAGTAAGAAACAAACTACAACGCTACGGCTGCGAACTCAATAACACTCGAGAAACAATGGTGCAGGAAGAAATTCAACAGGAAATACTGGAGAAAGCGTGGAAAAACTAATCGAGAAGGATAAGAATAGAATACTAGGATCCACGTGTATTGAAACGTACAAAAGTATCGAAGATATGGAAATATTCGAAAGGGCCGAGTACGTAACGACCAACGCTTCTCTATTGACTAAGCATAGAACGACACAACTAGGAGCGTTAGGAAAATTAAGGTGGACAACAACACCAGAAACCGGGTTAAGTCACAGAATAGAAGAAAACTTGCCATGCAGGATGTGTAACACAGAAGAACTGGAAAATACGACCCATATATTAATCAAACGTCTCGTGTACAAAAAAGTCGAGCCAAAGATGCTCAAAAAAGAGAAAGTGGACAGAAACAGGAAGAACAAACACGGAGGAGCAAGTATGGGAACTAACAAATTTCGTAAAAGGGAAGCATGAAAACAAGGTCACTATACCTAGGAGAGTAGACCAGCGAGGAATAACAAGATCCCTGAAGAAACCAAATACCAAAGTAACCGTATACCAATAGAATTACGTCGGAATATGGTGATATAAAGACGGTAAATAACAATAGGCGTAAGGGAGCATAAAGTAGACTGTGATAAAGAAATATGTCGTAATGTAGTATAATAATATATATAATAAATCGTGACAAATCAAAACTGAAATATATTATAATATAACGTAGTAGTACGGTAAGGCTTAGTGCTTTTTTAAAAGTAAGGGGAACAGATAAAAAAGGCAACAGGAACCCTCGTTAAAATTATTTAATTTCACTTACGTAAAATGTTTCCTGTTACAGTTAGAAAATTTCCTTCGTGTCTGGGTACCTTGTTTGCCTAAAATTCCATTCTCACAAAATCTTCCACTCGTTCGCGATACTAATTTCCTTTAAATTTCTACAACCGGTTCACTGGGAAATACGAATTAACTCGTTATTAATATAATCAATAGCTTAAACGTATCAATTCGTTGAAACATCGATTCCTGATTTTAATTTCATCGTTATATTTGTACATTCGAAATGTTCAATATTAAATTTATATTCGTTAGAATTAAAATCATCTTAATTAAAATTAATTCGTGATAATTAATTTTTCGTTCGAATTCGTCAAAATTTTACTCAAAATTAATCCGTTCTGATTAACCCGAAGTTAACAAGATCCGAACAAAATTAATTTCTGATAATTCGTTTTGGATTCCACAATTGGACGAATTCGATATCTTTAATAATAATTCAATCGAAAGGTTAAAGAATATAATCGACGAATCGTGGTCGCTTAATATCTTTTCTCTGTGCTCTTTTTTCTTTATGCAAATGTTTCGATACACCAGCACAATATAAACGTTATCGTACCCGATCCATTCGAAAAGAAAGATTCGCGAATGAAAGACGAAATTAGGTTTCACTTGTTTAGCGTTTAGCATATTACTTACTCTCAACATGGATCGTTAACTATTGCTCGATACGCGAATCTGATTAATCCTATGAACGATGTTACATAGTTCTCATTTTCTGCTAGCCCCTTCGACCATTAAGTTGAATGAAAAGTAATCCGCGAAATTCCCTGAGCAGCTTAACTCTAGTTGGATCGTTTATCCGTGCATTTATTGCACAGCAATCGCCGGAATAACGTGTTGTCTTCTTTGTTCTGGAAAAAGTGCTCTTTTTATTGTCGAATGCTTTTACAATGTAATAAAATTTTTCAGAAGGAATATGAAAAAAAGTATATAAAAAAAATTATGAATACTTTGTCAGGATTTCTTGCATTTCCGAGCAATTTTGAATTTTTCACGAGCGAGAAATATCATTCTTTCTTAGCATAATAATACTACGTGAATTTCAACTTATATTTAAGAGATGTTCCCAAGTCACGTAACTAATAGGAAATTAAAATTTTTCCTTTGAAGAAGTTCGTTTTATAATTATGTGAATTAGCTTCGACAAGTTTTCCCATTCTTCTAATAGGATTTTCTTAATCATTTGCAACCGGTTCGAACAGCAATGGAACGCATTAAAATAAGTCCTCTTAAAGAACTTAATCTTATTTTAAGTCGAACGGGTTCAACATTGACTGATTCTCAATTCTGTCCTCGTTACTTTTCTTCTGGGTTCTCGTTATCGCGATAACACGTAGAAAATTATGTTCCTGTCCGTAAGAGTTCTTTTTCCCTTCCTTTTAAAAAGTGAAGTTAAATCTCATCGTCGCTTGTTGAACGAACACGTGGAATCATGAGTACTAAAAAAATTTTTTCGAGCTTCAACTGCTTCCAGGATTGAACTATTTCACGTTACTTTATCGTCTTTGCGTTTCGGATAAAAATTCGTCCTCTATTGTTAAAACCGAGTAGCAGAAACTTTGTAAAATTTTGAATAAAGTTGAATTTTATTTTGCGATCTTGAATATAATTTTATTACTTTTACGTATCTATATTTATCGTTAATACGAAAATTGTATCTACACGAGTAGAAATCAGAGTTTTGCTTACATTTCTTAAGTTTTGTATTATCTTTGTATTAATCTTCGAAGATCCGATTTTTGAAAGAATAATTTTAAATCTTCCGTTTGAATTGGAGTGTTGTGTAATTTTTGAAACAATAATCGTGGCTCCGGGCGAATCTTAATTTGATTTTCCTCTATTTCTTTTTTTTTTTTTTTTTTTTTTTTTTTTTTTTTTTTTTTTTTTTTTTTTTTTTTTTTTTTTATTTCTTTTGTAGATATTAGAAAGACCTATTCTTCTCGTTTAAAATATTTATTAGACAATATTATCATGGAATAATTTTATAGAATATTATTAACTTTATGTAAAACGTTGAAAATAGGATATTGAAGTTAGTTTTATGAAATAAGATAAGGATTTCGAGACTGATTAATTTGTGGAAATTAACCTTATATAGGAGGACAAATCTGATGAAACTCGAAGCGGTGGATGGATCTAATTAAGTTACCTCGCAAATTACCGTTGCCTGTAATTAAGTAGCAGTTAGTAGCAGTCCGATTGAACACGGTTGCTCTTTTCGCTAGACTGACCAAAGATAGAAAATTAACGAATTTCTACGCTAGACCTTCGAAAACAAGAAACTAATTGCCACCTTAATATTTACGTTGTCACCTTATATCTGTCGCGTCTTTATTCCTGTTCCTAGCACGAACCAATAATTTTACTTAAAGAAACAGTAATTCTTTTTTTTAAAAAAAAGCTAGTATTTTACACCTGTTACCTGTGAAACACTTACCTATAACTTTTTAGCAAAATCTAAATTATACTGAAAGAAAAATATTTTTAAAACAAAAGAAACCACAATACCGTGACAATTATTATATCACGATGACTAACAACATTACGAACAATACGATCCATAAAGTTCCTGTTTCTTCTAGTTTCTAAGTCTCTGCTGTCTTATTTCCTCAAGTTCGAATTACCGTTGTCATTCTCGCTACTTTTTTATTTAACTTTTAATTCGTTTTTGTTGAAGTTATTAGATGTATGAACAGAGGAACGCGTGGATAAATTGTAAAGTAGAGAATATATTTTAATACAGAAATGTAAGTACAAGTAGGAATATAATTTTAGCTGGTCCCGATCCGCACGATAGCAGTGTTACCCTGTAACTGAAAGCCCCGAAGCCATCGTCCCCTGTCTACTGTCTATGGTCCGCCTTCGTTCCAGTCTATTGTCTATACGCTGTCGATGGCTTCAGTGCTTGAGCAAACTAAAAAGACCAGATGTAGAGTTTTCTTAGAAGTGGTGACCACTTGAACAATTTTTCATATACATAACTGTTCGTTATTTCAGATAATGCCAGTAAAAACAAGAAATAAGAAAGAGCCAATTTATTACACGTATATAATAATTCAATACCTAAAACGATCTTCTTGTTTCCTCCGTCCCTTTTCTCGTCGTTACTCGATTCGCAGGCACGTAAGAGCCTTAGAACGGATCAAGAGAACGCTAAATAAATCCCAGTTTTTCCCCAGCTGTTCCGTCGATTAATTTCACGCCGAATAAATCTATTCTCTGGTTTGGATCGCCTTCCGCGGATTCGTCAATTCGATCGAACTTTCTTCGCAGCCAGACGTAACCGATTAATTATTTTCAACGATCCTCGCAAACATGATCGGGTCTCAAATTCCAACAATTTAATAACTGTGTGAGATGCACGCGCCGTGTTCGTCGCGGCATATCCTCTCGACCCATCATTCCTTCGACCATGAAACGATCGATGCCCTCGTTTAATTGTAAATTAACGATTCTTCCATTATATTCCTTGTCGTGGAATTGTTCATTTTGCAAGAGGAAAGGGACCGAGGCAATTTTAACTTTAATACGAGAGCTCGATACGAGGAGTTTCAGGAACGTTACTTTCCATCTATTTTTCACAGACTGTTTGGAAAACTTGAGCGAAAAGTTCTATTTCTATCGCGCGAGATGATGCGGATGAATCTTTCGATTGCAAGTTTCAGACGTTTCTTAAGCAATGAACGATCAAACGTTAGAATTACATTTAGTTTGTCACCGTTACAGGTCTCGAATTTGTTCAATGAAAAATCTGACCATTACATTTGGCAAATGACGGAATTTCCAAGTGATAAAAACACATAGGTGGCAGGACAAAATTAATGCGATGACGTATATGAATCTTTAGACAGTTTTAGTATTAAAAAAAATGTGTTTTATGTTTTACGTGTATTCCTTTGTACATGCGTTTGTGAAAAATTCGTATCGCTTTATCTTCTCTTTTTTTGCGTGTTAATAAAATGGGTTTCTTTACATGTATATCTTTTTATTTTTCTTTTTCGTTCGTTGCACTTTTAATACATGTTTTTAAAAATACTTCTTTTTATACAACCGTGTTCGTATTTTTCCTCTGCTACATTTGAGTAGTAAAAGAACAGTGTTTCAGCGGTAAATAAATGTATAAATATTTTCTATCCTAAAATCAATATTGTCTAAAACAACATGGAAAATAACAATTTTATACCGAAAAAATTGGCAGCAATTTGTTAATAGAAGATATATGCTGAATTTTTGTTTCAAAAACTACCGGACACCAAAGCTTCACCATGATTGGTGATTATCAGTTTACGATGTTTCTTTGTAAATCTCCGAATGAAAAATCGTACGACAGCAAATTTGCATTTGGAAGTGATTGCAACTAATTAGAAGACTTCAATGCTCCATAAATTATCAACATCTTGTATAAATAGCGTCATTTCGCGTTGGAAAAAGAACGACGTTTCTCGATTCGAACGTATCTGGACCGGGTTTTATGATACTTAAATCAAATAGGTGGAAAGAGAGAGAGAGAGAGAGAGAGAGAGAGAGAAAATGAAAAAAGGAGTTTCTCTCGCGTGGCGTTAGTAGAAAGTTTGACATTCATGAGAGAATTTTTAAAGTTCACGCCCGGGAGAATATGAATGTTTAATATCCACGATGCATGGCGTGAAAGAGACGAGTGGAGGAGAGGAAACCGCTGGAGAGTACGCGAGAGCAATTTGATTTTTCTTGTAATGGGCTTTACGAGTGTAACCCGGTCGGCTAAACGATTTGCATAATCTGAGCGCGGATCCGTTCGCATATTTACGGCTGCTGGAATACGGAAAACGTCATCGATCAAGTTGTTTGTTCGAAATTAATACCAAGAAATTATTATATTTACTGGCATATTTCTCGAAGGAAATTCTAAAGAATACGGGAAGAAATATTAAAGCGACGACGAAGGTTTCATTCAGATTGAAGATTAAAAAATTTGAGATATTCTACTTTATAATAAGACGTTATACTTATTTTATAAATATTTAATTTGGTAAAAAAACAATTAGGAACAGAAATTGAATCGTAGGAATGTTTACTACGCTGTTTAGGGGAGTGGCAAAATTGAGAGACAAATACTCTCCTAAATTTATAATAAATTAAGAATAGTAAATATATTTTAGTAATGTCTAATATCTGGAAAATTATTACAACTATAGAACTGGTGGTAATAGTATAGAATTTGGTGAGTACAATTTGAGCGAGAATATGAACGAAGAAGTTCTGTATTTTTGGATAACGAATATGACTAGAGGATATTGTTATTTTAAACAATTTGTTGCCATAAGAATCTGAGAAGAATTCGTAAGATATACCGGTTACGATACAATTCTGGCATAAGAATTTCCAATGGAAATAAAATTTCTCCGTTCAGAACCATAAATTCTTGTTCTTAAATGCATACCATACACTATAAGTACAGTTTCTTGTTTTCTTATTTACGACGATCGTCGTTCAGTCAAATAAACGCGTATTACGTGCCCGAATGCTTATTAAATTCCGTAACTCAACCCGTCCGACTTTTAACGTCCGATTCTACTAGCACGATAGAATTTCACAGGCTGAGCCGATGATAAGCCGGTGTTCGTAAATATCAGTCAAAATGAAGGACGATATCTTTCAGTGGAAGGGTAATGAAGCTTCCAAGGAGAGGGGAACGTTGTGAATAAACAGAAATAACGAACATTATAATTTACTCGGACGGAGAAAGAGAAAAATGACAATGATCGATATATTGAATTCCATTCGGAAGGATAATTGGAATTTCAACGATAAGAATTTAATAACATGTCAGTTCGATTGCGAATAAAGTCATAAGGGAAGGACAGTATCGTAATTTTAAAATACATGTATTAAAATTTAATACATTCGAATATATTATAATTAAAATATTAGTAGCTATAATAATTATAATACCGTATACGTATAATTTATGTATAATATGTTACGATATATCGGACACTTAGATACTTATAACGAAGTCCAACTTTTACACCTTACTAATACTACTGGAACAAGTTTCCGTATATCTAAGACTTCGGAAGTATTTAAACAAAGATTTAACTCGCTTTCAACTCCGACATTTTTTCAATCCTCCAGCCTGTCGATGAATAATTTTTAAAATTAACTGTCGAGGTTGACTGATAGAGGAACGAGTGGATGAATTTGTAATGGAAAAATATATTGAAATAGGTACAGGTATAGCGTACGTTGATCCAGATCCTCGCTCTTACAGTGTTATAATACAATAGAAAGAAAGATAAGCAGCACGTTCATATATTTATAACAAAGGACATTACCAAAAAAGTTAACCTCGTAGCTCTAGCTAAAGGCTACAAGAAACAGCAATAGAAATCTACTTATAGCTCTTCTGTTTCTAGACCTTGTAATGTCAAGGGCACGATAATATGCACCTATGCTTGTTTTGGATCTTTTTGTTTCACTAAATTCTATTCTCTTCGTAACATCGGTTTCCAGGTCATGGGTATACAAAAGAAAAAGCGTAGAGTTTTTCTTGAAGCAATTACTTCAACATTAACAATTACCTTTAACCCTTCATATCGTCAATCCCATATTAAAACTTCCTTCGATCTCTTACGCCTCTTTTTAACATTTTAACAATTTTTTAACAAGAACCCATTACGATAATACATTTACCTAGCACTAATCTACGATTTTATCGACCGAACAGAGCCCTGCAAACGACCCTTTCGCGTACCCTTAAGTTCCATACAATTCCATTCAGAAGCACGGATTCTCCAGCAACACAATACGAGATCGTATTAAAGGTAAAGAATGTAGGGAAAAAAGGAATGGAAGCCCACGCATTTTCCACGAATTCTCCATTATACCGAAGAATCATAAATCCTTCGATAACACTCGCGACGAGCAAACGACGAACAAACGATCGTTGCTCGTCGAGACAGCGGCAAAGGCATCGCGACTACACTTTATAACGGGTTCCGTGATAAAGGAAGATGGCTGTACATGAAAATACGGTGCATAGGACGCTTTTGTCCCGTGCAAGCTGTCGTTAACCCTGGTGTGGCTTCTGGTGGAAACACGATCGCAAGTGGAACGACGGCCGACGACGTCAACGGACGCAGCAAAAACAACCGTCCACGCTTATCCAACGCTGGCCTGGCTTCGGCACATTCTTTATTTTCGTCCGACTCGAAACGCTGCCGAGAATCTTCCCGTCGATTGAGCCTCAATACCCGCGAAATTAGGTTCGCGCGATTCCCGTTGCCGAGCTACGACCGCGAGATCTCCGAGAGAAGGTTTCGATTGGCTCAGGAAGGATGAACCAGATGGCGGATAATGTGTTCGCATGATGCTTTTGTTGTGCTCTTCGGATAGAAAGAAGTTTCGATGGATACGGAGGGGTTGCCTTCGACTTTTTATTGCCGGGATGGTTTGAAATGAGGTTCCGGAATTTTATAGGAGAATTGGAGGATTTTAGTGGGCTTTGTGAAGAATTTTCGATAAGGAGATGCAAATGATTTGGATAAGAAGAACATTTTTTTTTATTATATTACGTTTATTATATTTTGTTTATTCGAAATACAACGTACCGCGTGTCACGGAAGTAAGAATTTCAAGACGCTGCAAGGGAAATCGCGGCTTTCACGACGAATCGTCATTGAATTTTAATGGGATTATTAAAACCGTTCCGATTGCAAAAAGGAAGAAACGGAACGTCTTATAGGAGCTTATTTTCATGATATCGAGGAGTATTACGAAGATGATAGCACCCGCCAGCAAGCTTCTCTAATGAGGAAAAGCGGATGAGCAATCGGGCGAAAAGAAGTTGCTAGCTGTTATTCTGCAGATATTTCGTCTCGTTTCTTCCATCCTCCGATATAAAGATGGAAATGCATCGTAGCTTATAAATAATAAATGGCGACGTTAATTTAAAAAATTCCATTTTAAGGCTACACTTATTCCATAGCTTCGAGCAATATAATGATATTTTTTAATCTCTTCGCTTTCGAATCTCTCATATTTTGAAACGTATCGTCAAAGAATTGCGACAAGAAACCACATGGACCTTGAGGTTTAGTAGCGAAAGATCTTCATCCCTACCTTCGTCTTATCAAGAAATTTCCGAGATACCAGAAAAGCTTCTTCCGTGTTCGAATAACGTCTCAGCGAGAGATTACGCTGCTCGAATATGCCACTGCCATTACCACGGGCCCATTTTAATTTAAATTCCTACCGCGACTCCAGAGAAATTTCGATTCTTACGTCGAACGATAAAAGCTTCGAAAGATACCGCCATGTTCGCACGAGTGTAAGGAGATAACGCTGGTTATTGCCGTTCTTCTCCTTTTCCGAATCTCTTACATCCACCAGAGGTTCCGTTCAAGATACCAGCAACCTTTGTCACAAAACTTTGCTTCTGTATCACCCAAGATTCGCTTGCGGTGCTTCCCCTCGAAACATATTACTCGATTAAAGGACTCGCGTTATAGAATCGATGGCAACTGGCCCAACATCTTCTAATTTCCTTTGCAGGAAATTATGTTCGATGGAAGAGTCGAGTAGAAAAATATCAAAGTCGTTCCTATCGATTGAAAACATGAACACATCGATTTGTAATTTATAGCTCATCCCGCGATGCATGTTCTATAACAAAATACAAAATATTACAATCTTAACGGAGATTCAAAGCGCTGTAGCAAAAAAAAAAAAAAAAAAAAAAAAAAAAAAAAAAAAAAAAAAAAAAAAAAAAAAAAAAAAAAAAAAAAAAAAAAAAAAAAAAAAAAAAAAAAAAAAAAAAAAAAAAAAAAAAAAAAAGAAAAAAAGAAAAGAAAAAGAAAAAAAATCTTTGGAAGGTTACCAAGGCATTCCATAATGTAATACAAAATAACCTCGGTAGAGATTAAAACTGCTCCGATAGAAAAGAAAACTTGGGGAAAAAAGACGTAACCAAGAAAAATCTCCAAAGTCTTCGAAATCTGCATAAACCACCGCGGAACACGAATTACCTGCTCCACCCGCACGAATAATTTAAAATAGTCTGACACAAGCTTGCTTCCATCATGAAACCAGTAAAACCAGCAAGACCAGCAACAAGCAAGCGTAATAAAATCGACGTGGAATAAAAACTCGCTTCGTGGCTCGTTTCCTCTTCGTCGTTCGCACCTGAGCGTCCCCTATCATCATCCACCCCGTTGCAACCCCATTTCTCCTCGTCGTTTCGTTCCATGCACCGTTTAAATCATTGTTAACTTTTTCCCTGGAAAGATTAACGCTGTGTCGCGGGCAAAGCGCCAAGCGGAAAAAGCTCCTCCGCGTTATCGGTTTCATCTTGCTCGTAAAACACGCGTCGAGGTCGCGACACGTGCAAAAGGTGCAGCACTGACGATGAACGATGCTATAGTGTTTATTCGTGCACGCGATTATTCGTCGGCCATCGATCATTGGGAATCGATCATTATCAGTGCAACCTGACTGTTTATCCTGAGCAGCAATTAACTTTTCGCAATGATAAATATTTGCCATCCAATGGCAGCTGTTAACTGATTGCAGTGCGTTCAACGTTTCGTTAGGGACGAATTTGATAGTGAAAGGCGGCTGATCGAACTGATTTCGCTGTTAATGCTTGTTGACTTGTGGGTGGAGTGAGTTTGTTGTAGTTTTATGCATTTTGAAACGTACACGTAGATATATACATACGTAAACGTATCTTTTTTCTTGAAGAAAGAGAACCGTTTTAGGTATCTTCTCCTCTTTGTGGATGTTAAGGAACATCGGGTGTTTAGTTAAATTTTTATAACGTGTTTAAAGCGTACCTCTCTTTGTTTGTTGATAACGTAGTCATTTCTTTTTCATAGTGAACCAACCGCAGTCGCAATATTTGTATATTTCGCGATGTTAATTCTCGCTTCGCTAAAAATAGGTTAATATTAATATAAAAAAATAGGATATCTTAATTGAGAAAATTTAATAGAAATTCTAGAATATAATAGCAACAAAAAATGCTAAATACAAAAGAATAGCCCCTAAATCAATTAGTCCCGAAAGTTCACATCTCATATAATATGAACCCCTTGTCAAACATCTCTGTAATGTAATAATATCTTATAATAATAAAAACCAAGAATCTCGCGCTTCAGATTCCGTCTATTAATCGAGAAAAAAAACCACGTTGTCCCTTATCGACGTTTATTTTTTCTAGTCTTCGTTGTATCGCGTATAAATCACGCATAAATTCCGCGCCGTTAGACAATTTTTGTTTTTCGACGAAGCTCTGCCTTCGTCGTGCAGCAGGTAGCTTTCGTAAATACTTTTCTCTTTTAGATGAAAGAATACGAGCTACATAGACGAACGAGCGTGTCAGAGAGAAAGAGAAGGAGAGAGAAAGAGAGAGAGAGAGAAAGTGAAATGCAGGAGAACACGTGGCGGGAATACGCGAAAAGTTGGTCGCGAGCTGCAGAATCGTCGAACAGAGACGAACATGATATGCCCCGCGAAAATGTGACCACGAACGAAACTTTTGTCCCAAAACCCAACGCTCGCGTTTATCGAGGTGTTAACTTTGAAAGAAATTGCGATTCGAGACATTTCTACGCTTGTTTCGCTCTGTCTGGCGAACTTTTTGGAAATTTTACCAATATTTTAGAATTTATATGTTATCGAGAAAAATTCGTTTAATTTTCACTTCAGAATTTATATGCATAGAGGAAAATTTATTTTATTTGTACTTAGTGCAATTTTTCATCGACGAAACAATATTTTTCCAATTCCTCTCGTGTATATTTGTTTCTTTTTTACTTTCATTAACATTATTAGGATAAATTATTATTTTGAATTTTACGCTTAAGAGCTTAGGTCTATCACACCTTCCTAATTTGAATGGAATTCAGAGAATGTATTTTATTTCGTTTTCACAGTGAAATAAAATCTGTCTGAATCTTAGAACGTTCTTACTGATAATTTGAAAATTATTTACATTTTACATAACATTTTTTCAACACCATCATCGTGGACATTGTCGAATAATTTTTTAAAAAACTCATTCAGTACTTTCTCTCATTCTCTTTTTCCCATTAAGCAAAACTAATCTGCATTTTCGAGTTTCTTTTCTCTGCCAGTTTCACCCAAACGACCTCATGCGATGGTAGTAATTTCAAAAAATTTGCGAACAAAGAAGAACCATAAACGAGCAAACGTTTCTCTATGAACAGACAGGAACGGCTATCTAGAAGTTCATTTCCATGTAACACACGTACAATCGATTGTTGAAAATTGTGGATCTTAATCGCCGAAATAAAAGTAAAGGAACACTTGAATTACGCTTAGAATTTATATTAAATAATATACATTTACACGCGTCTCGGCACTCTCTTTTTACCTCACCATCTTCCATACGACGCTACTAACGGAACAGTTGCATTCATCTGTTTTTCGAGACGCTGTGCACACACATACTTCCATACACTCATACTCGCATACGTGCGTCACTACTACGCGGCTAATCTAGTATGGTATACAAAATTATACGTATCTCAACGTCGATAAAGTTTCAACGCGTACAAGTGTTTTGTGAAAGTATCGTATACGTTTAGACGCTACCATAAGATCACTAACGTGAATAGCCCGAGATTTCTATGCTGCGCGATGTTTAAGCTTCGTTTAGACGATGGACTTAGATTTAATCGGTTTAGTAGAGTCTCGATTAACCGGTTTAATCGACGCGACGCTCGGTCGTATCGCGACGAGCTTTTCCCTCGGGAAACGCTGCACCCATCGACTTCCGGATGACGAGCTTGATTCCGGTCTCGTAACTTTCACCCGGCTGCCTCGTGAATCGATCGTTCACGTTCGAAAGAACTTTTCGGGAAAAAGATCAACGGCTAAAATAAAATTCTCCGACGTCTATGAACAAAACAATGTTAATTACAACGTTAATTTGGACGATGCGGAATTGACAGTTGCGTAAAAACTGTATTTAGTCAGTTCGGTCGATCGGTGTAAAATCTCACAAACGCGTATTCTTGCAATTTTTAAGTAAAATTTTGCGTTTGTGAGGTTGACTGATAGAAGAACGAGCGGATGAATTTGTAATAGAAAGATATATTGAAATAAATAAATAAATAAATGTATAAGTTTATGCTGATGCAGATCCTCACTCTCATAGCGTTATAATACGATACAATAGAAGGGAGCTGTAGCTAAAGGCTACAAGAAACAGCAATAGAAATCTACTTATAGTTCTTTTGTTTCTAGACCTTGTAACCAAAAACACAATTTACATTCAAGGGCATAATAATATGCACCTCTCCTTATTTAGAATATTTCTTTTTTTTTTTTTTTTTTTGTTTCATTAAATTCAATTTTCTGCGTAACAGCTGTCTCCAGGTCACGGATAGACAAAAATAAAAATGTAGAGTTTTTCTTGAAGTAATCATTTCAACAACGTTCGTTCGTTCAAACAAAACATATACAGTAAACAGTCTAAGGTTTTTAGAAACCACTGTATAAACGTAATATATTACGAAGGGAGCGCGAAAAGTGGGCCAAATATCGACTAGAAAGGATATTATATACTTGTGGGTGAGCACATAGGGGATAATTGAAGAGCGCGGATAATAGACGGCCGGATAATCGAAAATCCGGAAACTGAAACTCCGTTAGCCGAGATCCTCTTGTATCGCCTTTACGTGTCTGCGACGGATGCATCCGCGATATAGCTGCACGCATTGGAAACGGCCTTTGCAAATGTTCGCTAAGGCAACCGCGCAAGAAGCTGCCAGTTGAGCGTGAAATCGAAATTCGATTCTGCCACAGTGACGGATTTTGAAATTCGTCGGCCAAATGGATATATCTCAGAACGATGTACGACGATTAGTCCACTTCAATTAGACGACGATCAATTACGAATGACGATTAATTAATGGCTGTCTGGTCTCTGGTTCGAGTAATCGTGGTTTCAAATTAATTATCATAAAGTAACAATATCGATCTTGACGTTCATTCGCCGATCTTAACTATCAAATTTATTTTATTTCGTATTACGTTTCGAACGGTTACTTTTTTTAGAATTTGTTAAGACCTATTTTCATACAATTCTCGCTCCGATCTCTTCCATACAAGTTTTATCCCTCAGATTGGAAAACAAAGAAGAATCGATTAGAAAAGGTATATAAAATTGAAAATTATATTAAACAGACTCGAACATTGGAAATTTTATCGTCAAAAATTCCTTTGTGCTCTTCCAAACTCGCGTTTACCATTTGAATCGTATTTCAAAACAAACATCGTTCTGTATAAAACTGTATAACGATCTTTATAGAATCATAAACGTAAAATCCAATCTCCGACGAACCCTCGTCATCCGTACCAAAAAACATCCCCTAAAAATACCCTCAGAAAAAGACATTCGCATTAACGTGACCATCGAAACTTAACCTATTCTTCCATGAAAACACTCCCATTTTCATCGTAAAGTAACCCAAAGGGAAGCACACGAAACGTGCTTACAGAAGCACCCCCTTTCCACCTATCATCCCTCTTAATCTTCTCTTGGAAGGGTGGGCCCTTACGAGCAGAGTTATTCGTCCGCACCGATTCGAGTGACAAACCCTTGTTCTACAGCAACCCCCGTATACATACCACCAATTCCATTCTGACCGCCACTCCCACTGGCAAGAATTTTTTCTTTTTTTGTGATCCTTAATTTAGATTTAACAGCACATCTTAGTATCACCGAATTATAAGGGTTCGTTTCTTGTTTTCCTTCTCTTCCTTTTAATCGTTTTTATCGACGGTTACTAAACAAATATTTTAGCGATTGATCAAAGAGCAAACAATGAAACAATGTAAATAGAAAACATAAAAATCTATACAGCTACGTTGTTTTTTAAGATGCGAAAACGAAGAAAACGACGCGCGAGATCCGCTTTTATTTAGAAGAGTTTGTTGCAAATTTCTCGAATCGTTCGTAGTGCGTTTTAGTTTTTGAAAACATTTGTTAGCATTAGAGTTATAAAGTTATTCGTTGTTTCGTCTAACTGAAAATTTGACGTCGAAGCATTATTTGCCCGAGGTCCTCGTACGTGCTTGATAATCTTGGTAGCTTGATAATCAACGAAACACGTGTAAAAGGAGCCACGATATCTACATTTAAAAACATCGATACGAACGATCTTCGAGTCTGAAGCTTTACGAAATAACCAATCTTCTTGCCTATCTATCTCAACGTTATCCGGCTAACAAGTTCCACCAACAGCGGAGCGCTAAATCCCTCATCCACGGGAGCAGATTAAATTCTTTTTAATCACCTTTCGTTAGCCCGTCTTTCCAGCGCAATCTCAAGAGCTAATGCTATGGATCCAACTTGAAATTTAATGCCCTGCCGACTTGCCCCGAAAAAAGGGGCAAGTAGACATTTATAAAACAAACGAGAAACAGTCCACGAGGTTGCTTTTTAGTATCGACTTTTAATATTTTGTATTTTATAGTCAATTAATCGAACACTTTAAATACGATTGCTGTCGATAGATGCCAAAACGAAAATTTTATGAAACACCGCTGTCGAATCGATCAACCGTATCAAAATTTTAATTGAGTTTGAGATGCGGTAATCGTTTATCGACGTCTTCGTTTCACATTATATTCAACTTCGTCATTTTATTCGCATTTGTGAAAATCTGCCTGCGTTTAAATATATAAATTGGCTCTTTCATCGTGCAGCTCGTACGTCGTACGAACACATCGAAAACTATAAATCGTTGAGACTTATAATTATTACGACGATAGATTACTAGCGAGAAAATCAATTTCATCGATTCAATAATTCCGCAAATAAATTATAGCCGTCTTTGCTTTGCCTAAGAGTCGACTATTATAGCTCGATATTGGTAGAAATTTATCAGACTATATCGTCCAGCTGCCGAAGCAAGAAGCCACCATTTCGAAAACATTTTAACAAGCTTCTAGAACTGCTGGAAGACGAGTCATAAAGCGACAGGGCAAGTGGGCGGCAAGGAACGCGAACGTAATCGCGTCGTTAAAATACCGTACGGATCAGAGAGACGTCGGGCGACCCGGCATAAATTACAATCGTGCGGAACACCGACGAAGGGATGGAATTTCCTCGGTGCTCTAACGGCGAAACTGGGTGAGTTATTGTCGAAGCAATTTACGAAACCGCAGCTGGGACGACCACGGATCCAAAGGGCCAACTTTTCCCCGGGAAGAAAGTCCATGGAAGAATGCAATTTCTTCGGTCTAACCACCCCGGTCCCGTCGTTGCGTTCCATTTAGCCGAATGTCCGGTGCGTGTCACGAACAAAGAGGTGGACGTGGACGAACGAAAAATGCACCGACGTAACGCGCTAGAAAATTCGAATAACGAAGACGGATGAGGGTTGTAACGAGTTGCGTTTAATATCGAAGGAAAACGAAATATCAGCCAGGCGGTGAATTTCTGTTTGTTTCGCTCTGTAATTTCTACGAAATTCTCTATTTGCGCAGATACACGATGCGATAGAGTAAATAATAGCAAAGAAGAGATATGGTCAGAGATGATATACGAATGTACCAGCTGTGTATTCGATGATGTCTAGATGATGGTGGAAATTGCTTCACGATTTTCTACCAAATAAAACAACGTTGCATTGCAATGGATTTTAATTCTAAAAATATTATTGTCAGCAACGAAGGTGAAGCGAGAATTGCGTAGGTTGTTCTACAAGATGTTCAAACACTTGAACAAATTGATAGTAATAATATTGTATAAATATGGCATTGTATTACAATGATGAATGCTATACTTGGATGTATATTGTAGTATCGGGAAATACTAATAATTATTTACAATCAATGGATTGTATTAGATGTTGATTAAACAGAAAAACGATGGTTGTTTAACGTGAACTAATCGCAATAACGTGCTATACTTTGGACAACTCGATAATTATTTTGCAATTCTCGTCACAACGGATCCAACGCTCTCTCTCTCTCTCTCTCTCTCTCTCTCTCTCTCTCTCTCTCTCTCTCTCTCTCTCTCTCTCTCACGCGGGCCACGCTCTCTCGACAACGCAACTCGTACTCTCTAACTTCTCGATTCACACTCTCTGACTTCTCCACTGACACTGCTTGTGAATTTGTCTTTCTGCCTTAGCATCCCTTTTGTCCCTTTATCTTAGGCCCACCACGCAAGTGTTACGCAACCGCTCCTGGCCAGGGTCACGCAGGCCTTTTCCGCGAAACTATTCGATCGAAGGACGATACATCGATGGACCTGTCGGCACCTCGGCTCGCGACAATGTTTATGGTTGACCCGAATCTTTTAGGCCTTTTATCCACGATACTACAATATCGATAGTAAATTAACGACTAGAGGCAATATCTGTTTGGATTAATCGCACATATTATTAATTTAAATTTATTAATCTAAATTATACGTTACTTCTAGATCGTATATAAATCACGTATTAACACGTTCGTCGCCACGTCGCGCATATCCATGCGACGGGTATTCTTCCGTGGGGGCCCCGTCACCAAGGTATGGTGACGCTCTTCTTGTTCCAGTTAATTAAATATACGATATTATATATAGGATGCACAACATAAAAATATTAAAAACATATTATACCATACTTTTTATTAATGTATATTTTGGATAATATATTATATTATTCTATATCGCATGGTATTCGTTAAATCATTCCAAACACATTTGGGGTGATTTTGGACACTTCGAACAATAGTTATAGACTCCGTCATCGCTACTCTCCTCACTTTCAAATATATTTTCACGCCGTTTACTGAACATTTTGAGGATGAAAAAATCACTGATGTACGTCTCGCAAGTATGCTTCTCGACAAAATGAAAGATCCGAGATATCTGCCATGAGATCCCTCGGAATACTCTAGCTGGAAAGCTTATCGCTTTCTCCGTTTCAGAAATAAATAATCTTCTCTTTACAATGAATCGAAGGCGATAAACGATGAATTCCTGCTTGTCGCTCTATTTATGTTCTGCGTACCAGCGGTCGGATTTGGGCCCCGCGGGAAACTTGGCTGAATCACGCTGAGCGACGAACGTGTTAAATATCTCAACTCACATATCTAGCTTAATTACGTACACCTATGATAATTATATTTTATTCGCCTCGTCCCGAAGGTAACAGGTGTTGTATTCTTTTGTCTTGCCAGACGTCGTAACGTTTTATCGCAGATACAACAGACGAAAAAAAGTAAAACTTCGTAATTTCGGAGTGTGTTAAAATTCCTAAAATCTTACAGGGGTTGGGAGATATTATGGGGAAGGCGCGAAGATTGTGATCTCTTCGAACGAAGCTGTTCGTGTAATTACGAACGAACATCGCTTACAGATAAGTTCGTTTGGTCGCCCAATTATATATTAAAAGTTTCTAAGAAGCTTTCTTATTTGACATATAACTCGATCGTTAAGTAACTTAAGGACAAGAAACTTTGAAATGTTTAAGCGATTCTATAAAAGTACGAGCAGCAACCTTTATATTACTTAATGGCTCTTAAAAATATACTGCAATAATTATCTCGAATTTTATAATTAAATTACATCTTGTAAAAAGCGAACAACTGTCCGTTAATTTTCTTAGAAGACGTTGCCCGTTGTCAGATTCAAAGTAAATCACAAAATATTGTATTTTAGATATTAGAGAAGCGGTAAATCTTAACTCATATTATTGGTTGCGTGAGATTGTAATCCTCGTTCAAAAAATGCTAATTCTATATAGTTGTTCATTCTTGCGTCAGGAAATACCGTATAGCTACAACGTTAAAGGAACGAGCTGCAGGATTTATATTTGCATGATTCCGCGATTAATCACCATTAGATGGCGCTTTGGCCATTTTTTAAGAGATTAAACGACAAATATAATCGCCACGGTACGGCGATTCTATCATAATCCGGAAAGACGAGATTCGATGTTCCACTCGAATAGAGAGGCATTTCACGTCGACGAGCGGTCTGTTCGTGAAACGCATCGGTGAAAAATAATAGTTCGAGCCGTTTTATAGCGGTACGGTGACATTAAGTCCGGCTACGGCGGATTGGGAATGAAAATTTGATAAATCCACGCAATGAAAGCGTAAAATCCTTGATTGTATCGGTTCCATTGTGCTCTTCCACTGTGCTACCTTGAAAAATGAACTCGGCCCGTTCGTACTACGAATAATTTGAAAAATGACTGTGAAATATAATGCCATTCGTAGATAATTAAAACGATGACGGTCGAAATTACAAAACTTCTTTTTCTACACCGGTTGATCAAAAGGTATTTCGACGCCTCTATTGCTTTTCACGTTATAAAAAACTTTTCCGTCCATATCGTATCGCGTTGTATAAAACATTTTAAATTTTCGTTAGCACAGCATTGAAAAATGATCGTCATGATTATACGGGTAAAATTTCAAACCAATCTGAAAATGTATATAGGAATTACAAAATATTTATTGCCGACATATATCTAGTAAAAAATTAATATACAACATGAATAAAATAAAATATTATTGAATATAAAATATATATTTATATTAGAACTGCTATGATAAAGCAATTGACTGTGAAATACATGTCGCGCAATGTATTGTGTTTTTCTTATTATACATAAATCAATTACAAGCTCCCGCCGCAAACCGCTAATAGATTTATGTTTAATCGAATCAATTACGGAACAACCTGTGACCACAGCATAGAGCTGTAATTAATAGCATACAAATTTGCATAATAACATTCTGTTGAGTAATAATAACCTTTGGAATGGAAACACCTCTGTAGTTCAACATTATTATTATCGTTACTATTGCTCTAATTTCATCAATGTCACAAGTTTCGGAGACGAATGTGACAAAAACAATTGGAAAGAAAGTGTGCGAAATTCAGGTTGAATCGTGGCTGCCGAGTCTAACAATAAAAATATCACAATATGATTCTGCTGTGATCCTCGAATTTGTTATTTGCAATCCCACTCTTGTTTCTATAAATAACACTCTTAATAACGCTATGATAAATAACACTCTTAAGGCGAGAAATCGTATCAGCAAGAATTCTTTCATGATTTCCTCGAATTCGATAAATCTGTTAAACCTATAAAACAGCTAACGAAAGTTAACGATAAAAAATTAGGCTTAAAAATACACAAAGTCTCTTTTCGATAGGTGTAACGAACAATACCGTGTCTTAATACTTATTTTCGTCGTTCTATTTCTAACGAATAATTTTAATCGTAACAAATCTTCTTTCCACTGCTTCTTCGCCGCCGTAATTATTAACATATACGTCCGAGCGTTAAAAGTAAAGGAAAAACGAACTGAATTCCCCGATCGAGATACGAGAACTGTAATTCATTCGCGTTACGCAACAGCCGCAATCGAAACTCTGCCTCTGATGCATCGAAAAGACAACGAATTCGTTAAACTAATTGCTCGATGTAACCGAGTGTAACGCGATCTCTCGATAGTGTAGGGCGGAATCACGTGCTTTATTATGAAAATTACGTCGTTCCACTTTCGGTTAAATCCAAATCAAGTGGCGGCTTGGGTCAGCGGGGAGGACGAATCGCTGATTTTCGTTCGTAATATCGCGGCCACCGAAGGGATTTTGCATCGTTAACGAGTGGAGTGCGTATTTACAAAGATATCGATGCATGACTATCCATGCTAATTGGACCATTAAATCAGGTCGAAATTTTGAATGAATGAAGGATTTAGGTAATACGCGTCGCGATGGATTCGCTACTTGAATTTCCCTCTCCCCTTTTTGTTAACGCTCCTTCAGCCTTTACAGAGAATTACACGCGGTGAATTTAAACGGAATAGATCGAGCTATAAGTGAATAACGCGGAAGAGGAAATTTCGATACGGATATTTTGAATAAACCTTCGTGATTATACATCCTCGTGATTACAATATACTTTGTGATACTAGGAAACGTTGAAGTTGTATGGAATAGGAACTTTCCAACGATTACGTTTTGCTTGTTCAGCAAACAGAAAAAGATCTGTTAAATATCTACTAACAATATCTCTAATTTAGAACGTTCGCAAAATGTGTACCAATATCTTTTTACGAGTGTTGACGAAATAAACAAATGAATATAATCTAAGAATCTTTAAGAAGCCTTTTCTCCCTTCGAAGATTAAAACTCCAATGGCTGATCCTGCAATTGATCCAAATATTCTATTTCAACGAAATAACGAAAACAGGACGAAGCCAGGGCAATTTGTCGCCGCCTGAACCGCGTGAAGCATGGCGACGATATGATTCGGTAATTATTAATTAGTCGAGAGCAGTGGACGACGAGCGTTCCGGGCGGCGATTAATGGCGAAAGTTGTCAGGTCCGCGTTCCTGCCAGTGGTCGCATAACAACGTTAGTCGAGCGCGCTCCTGGCCACGCTAATTTATGTCTTCCTCGGTCTAACGGGTACGCGTTGTTTTCACAAACCTTTAGAATCCCCGAAATTGCACGCGGAAAGAGGAAAACAGCGATTCCGTAACGCCTGGGAACGACCAACCGCCCACTTCCGTTTTCCACGGTGCGACGTCGCATCGTACGAAGATCTAGGAAACAGAATACGACACCGTTTCGTGGAAATTTCTCTTTTAGAGACGGTAAATTTTGACCACATTCGAATTTGAAAGATATAAAACGCGAGAAATGTGTAGCTTTGGCGCGTGAGATTGCGAAATGATCGAAAGCGAAGCATCTATTATCGTATTAATTTTTAAAATTAGACTTAAAATAGTTTTTTTTTATAAATTAATCATTTTTAGATTCAACTTATACAGTTAGTATTTTGTTCAGTCGATCGATATATAAAAGTGATCCCAATATATAAAAGATTTCGTCTGAAAAAGTAGTAAGACGTTTAATTGCGAAGATTCGAAATTGAGGAAGCTTGGAACGATTAATCGCGGAACACGAGGCTCGTTCAAATGATTTATTATAATAATAAAAACACGTGCGTTACTCGATCCCCTCACCCGTTTCGTTTCAATTTCTCCAGCGGCGGTCTCCGACAAGCCTGTTTTAAAATGTCCGTTCCCGACGTTATTTATGACAGCGCTGTACGAACGGCGATAAAACCAGCGATGGAACTTCGGGATTACATTACGTCGCGTCCTCCGCGGAAATTACTTTCCAGACAGTTTTCTTCGCGATAACCGCGCGCTACCGATGATCCTTCGTTTTTTTTTCTCCTTTCTCTCTTTTTTTTTTTATTTCCTAACCGTTCGCTCGTATCGCGAAAATTCCCTATTTCCTAGTCAAAATGGAAAAACAAGGAGGATAAAACGAACGAACAAATCGACGAATTTCATTTTCACGATTTTTATTCGCGATTATTTGCGTCGTTTGCTATTTCCTTTTTGACTTTTTATACTTTATATTCTGTATATAATGGTTGGATTAATATTCTTTATGCATAAGATTATACGTATCAAGTATTTGACAAAGTATCTTGCAATGTCATTAACATTGTGAAGATTTTCAGGATTCGCATATTTCTACTTGTTATAAATGCATAAATATCTGAAATCTAGTAATCATCGCGAAATTAAAAGTTAATAAATTACAAATTTACGTTAGGTTACGTACTTTTTAGTCCTCGAACGAATATAAATATAATTGATTTGTTCAGCTTCGATCGATGCGAAGCCCTGTATCTTCTAAAGAAACGCAGACTAAGCGAATCCATGACTTAAAGACCTCTGTAAATTTCCATGGATTACCTCATACTGCAAGAGCTGCGGGAACGAAAAACGAACCGGAAGAGGAACGCCAAACAGACAAGTGCGCGTAAATTCGTACAGGATCGCGTATATCTTAGCCGCTTAATTAAAACCATCCGTGTTTGGACGTGGAAACGTTTAATAGTCAGGAGAGAACGGTGTTTTCCGCTTCTAATTGCCCTTCTGGAACAAATCTCTTAGTAATGGCCGGACGCAAAAAATTTCATCGACCGTAAATCCTACGCGAGCGATAAAAATGTAACGATGGAGGAAAACGACAGGACAAGAGGAGAAAAATGAATGAAAAAAAAGAGGTTGGCTGGAGGGATGGAAGGAAGAGTCGTGGAACACGATGACGGAAAAATACGGGAATGACGAAGATGCCCCTGGCGAAATAAAATTTACGTGGATAAATAAACCGTAATGGGAAGCGAGTCGATCGTTTCGCGTTTACTCGCTTCCCATCAACGTTTCGTTCCTAGAATTTCGTTTGCTTCAATCATCTCTACCTTCTTTTCCCTTATTTATTCTTACACCAGAGTTGCGTTATTAAGTATCATGTTACAAATGACCAGAATTAATTCACGATATCTAGTTTCGTACAGTTATAATCGTATTCAGAGTGGTTGTTTCGACTCGTTTGAAAAAGGATTTCGTTTACCATAATTATAAATTCATACGAATCAAATATAAGTCGCGAGAAATGGAATATCAAACGGGTGATAAAACAAATGAAATTACCTGGATACCTATATCGCGCTACTCGCCACGTTTTCGTTGATTTATTTTAAAAATTGAAATAAGTTCGATCGAACGGTGTCTCTATATCGTAGTTCTGAAACGCTTACGAGATAAATTTTTCTATATATAACGATGTTTCCAAGCAAGCAGTTTCCGGATCACGATATATACCGAGAAATACTTTTCTCATCTGGAAAATCTACGAGCGAAACATATTACTACCTCATCTACGTCCAATAAAGACATTTATTTATCCACCTGTATCCATGCTCTCCACCTTCTACTTTCTTTCTATCCACGTTAAATCGTCTCCATTCGCTAAAGCTGTTCCTGTCTATCGTGATTTTCCTTTCTTATCCTCGCTCTATTATTTTCCCCGGCATATAAGAACTAAGCATGTACGGCGAGCGAAAAATTGGTTAGCGTTTCGAATATTTGACAAAAAAGTTTGACTTTATTAAAGAACTTTACGATTTGCAGTAGGAAGTTTAGTCAGATTGGAGTTTATAATATTCATAATATATTGCAATATTTTTCATCGGTATTTAAAAATATCGTATTTGATTCGTTTGTTCTTATTTTTTATATTGCTGTCGTGTATTCTATAAAGTGAACAATATTTTAAAACGAATAAGCAGTTTTTGATAATTTAAAAAAAAAAGAAAAAGAAAATTTTGTGTATAAGAACGCACATTCGTTAATTAACAAAGATATCGACAAAGTCTTACATTTTTAGCATACGATCGTACAATTATTAGACGCAGTAATAAAATAGATAATTTCTAATTAAAAAAAAATTCCAATTGCAAGAAAAAGTCTGCAAATTTGGATACGATGATCATCTATCTGTTACACCTTAAAATAACGTAATTGCAAGGAATGACTATATTGAGTTATTTCTGAAGGAAAGAGAATTTTAGAGAATGCAAATTTTTTAATTTAAAAGAATCACGAAAGTTGAAAATTTTCATACTGCAATAATCCAATTGGTACATAGGAAACAGTTAGAAGAAAAGTTTTCTTTGAAAAACTCCTGGACGAGAAAGGTACCGGGAAACTTCGAATCCCTTAATTTAAAAAATCTACGAAAATTGAAAATGTTCACATTCTAATAATCCAATTATCGTTACGGAGGAAGAAGCTACAAAAAATATTTTTCAGATATTTTTAAAGCAATAAACTTTCGCGAAAAATTTTCTTTCCTGCGCTTATCGTATTATACTAAATTATTTCGTTGTGCCGCCGGCGTTATTCTCGACGCCACCTATACGCGCGATGAAAGAAGAAACTTCGCTTTGTTAAAATAAGTTGTCGGAGAAGAAATGGCTATTATCTCGTGGCTATTAGCAAGATTATTAAACCGCTTCGAGAAGTTCGCGCAACGAAACTCCACTCGTTCAATTCACGTGAATTTTTCGATGTGAACCGAGCTTCTTCGCGAAGTGGCTTCTTCCAGCGAAGCTGTGTATAATCTAATAGAACAGCTAGGGGGAACAATGGACGTCTAAAAATTGGGGGTGAAACGTAAAGGTACCTTAGGTTTATTTTATATTGTTCGAAAAAAAAAAAAAAATACATCGAATAAAATAGTATAATATATTAATTTTTTGTTGTATATTGTTCCAATAAATTAATTTACGCTATACAGTACCATATTTTTATATAATACCCAATGTTAATTAAAGCCATATGTATTAGGTCGTCCGAAAAGTTTCTTTCGTTTCATAAGTGAAATAATAGATGCACAACATTTTGCGTTTTATATTATTTTATCGAATTACGTATGATCCATTTTGTTCTATCAAGATACAGATCACAACGTTCGACAGATTAAGTTTCATGTTTGTATAAAGATGCGTCGTTGTAAAAGACGTGTTTGTAAAAGAAAGACATTTTTCGGACGACCTAATATATACGTCGAATTTAATCCAACAAAATAATTAATAATCAACAACAATGTTAAAATTATTTAAGGGGACGCGTGCTATTTCTGAGGCTGTCATTCATCGAATTTCCTATTAATACGGTTCCGTACTATCGTATTTAATAAATAGTAACATAATTATTTATTATCGATAAGTCTGGAAAATCTCTATCAATAAAATGTTGCCATGTATAATATTAACGTTAATAGCGGTGATATTAGCAGGAATAATTGAGGCATGTTTTCCAGCTTCATGGAACGTAATTACGTAACTGGTAATCATTAGACATCCACCACCATAAACTGCGCCCAAAGTTGCCACACAATAAATGATCGTTTGTTTGCGCTTCATGCAAGTTGCGCTTCATGCAAGTTGCATTTCATGCACCAGAAATGCAATTCTAATTAACCAACGTGTTGATGCGGTAACCGAATATTCTATGATACAACAAACATTTTGATTGCTCTTTTTATTATTCCAAATAATATGTTTATGTTATATATTGCAATAGGATAAAAAATTACAGGAAATGAATGCGTCCAAACTTTTTAGCGATAATTATCTTTTTATTTTCTTGTTTGAAATGTGTTTAGTATTTATTAACTATTAGTAGATTTCAAAATTTAAGGAGGCAGATAAGGAATTTTTAGACGCTTTCTTAGTTATAAAATAGCATTTTTGAATCAACAAGTGCTTTAAGAATCTTCATTACATCACACGATTCTTGCTATTAATTAAAAAATGTTGGCAAAGAAGCAAAGTCGAAATAGCGTAAAACCGTTTACTTAAAACCCCTCGATTGTTTCACACGTTTGTATAACACGTATACTTCTCTGGTTACGAATCAAACCCTTCGTTTAACATGATTCAATATAGTTACGAAAAAAAATAGGTCGAAATATTTGCGCAATATCTCATACCTTGTTTTGAAATATTTTTATTTGAAACGCGTTTTCAGTGCATGTTTGCACTCGCGCAAGTTATTTCGAAAAAACGAACGAATATCATTTCCTGGGTTATTGCAATGTAAAGTACACTTAAAGTTTTATTCGATATTTTCATGAAAAATATTCTGTAAAAAAAAAAAAAAAAATTCAATACTAAGTATAATAACTTCCTTTAAAGTTCGAAATTATTTATTCCAGTCATTAAACGATCGATCGAATGCGCCTAAATCGATTTAAACCTTTGATCCATAAACGATAAATAAAAAGAATAAAACTAATGAAATATTAATTTTGCTCGGTTTCTATTCTACGTTACACGCTTCTTGCATCGTCCAATTACAAAGACGATCAAACTCGACAATACGTGTACCATGACTTTTTGCAATCTTTCGTTGCCCGTAAATTACAACTACTGCTTTCTTCTTAAACGCAGAGTCAGCCACAATAATTAATAAGCGAGTAAAAAGCAGCGTGGAAACGAACGGTGTTACTTTATGCTACTCGAATAGATTTTGATAATTGCTTCGTCTAAAACCGGACAAAATTTTTACAATTCTTCCACTCTTCTAAAAGGATTAAACGTGGTTCTATCCAACGCTTGTAAAAATAAAAAAATATTTAATATTAGGTCGTCCGAAAAGTTTCTTTCGTTTTATAAGGAAATAATAGATGCACAACATTTTGCGTTTTAGATTATTTTATCGAATTACCTATGATCCATTTTGTTCTATCAAAATAAAGATCACAACGTTCGACAGATTAGGTTGCATGTTTGTATAAAGATGCATCGTTGTAAAAGACGGGTCTATAAAAGAAAGACACTTTTCGTGCAACCTAATACATACATCGATAATCGATATGGATACTTGATTTAAAACGCTCTTTATAAATTTCTATAAATTTTAGTTTTAACAAACGGACAGAAAAAATGTGTGGTTTATGAATTCATCCAGAAGCGGTAACGCGAAATGGCTTAAAATATCATGAGAAATAGATATATATATATTTGTATAAAAAGAGAGAAACTATTTGGTCCAGGTTATGATTCATCCTAATAAGTGGATAACGTATAATAAACGGGCGACATCACACATTTCAACGCTGAAAGAATTAAGTAAGAAAAATAGAATGGACATACCACGGAAACCATCCGCGCCAAAAAGCAACATGGCAGAGTTTCAATTATAAACTCGCTGTTTCCCATGTTCCTTGTGCTCGTTCGCGGTAGCTGTTTCAATCTCGGGCGCGTCTATTTTTATTAAGGCGAGCTTTTGACCTCCATTCGCCGACTGTCGGCCACTTCAACCCGTCTGCCCACCGCTCTTTATTATTTCGTTGACACTTTTGTCCCGCGACGCGTCCACGCTGAGTTATTTCACCGCGAAAACTTCGCGATAAAACCCGCCGCCCATCCACCATAGGGCACAAGGGGAGGAAGTAAGATTGCCTGGACAGTTATTCGCGGACGGAAAGTTTCAGCCTCTTCCTCCTTCGCCACCGACGTAAAGTACCACGAATAACAGTGACCTCGTTATTTGCACGAAACGAGAAAAGAGAAAGTACAGAAAGTACGGCCACTACTGAACTTTTCCCCTCGGTGCTTCAAGTTTTTTACCACCGATAGTGTTTGCGATATTATTAGTTTCATAAGTAGACAACGTATTGCAGAGATTTTTATACCTGCTGTTTCTGACCAGATACCAAGCAATGGATTGTGACACGGAAGATACAACGAACATATAAATAAATATATGTAGGGTCTTTACTACAATTAGTTTATTTACAATAAATGGATTAAACAGATGTTGGTTAAACAGGAAACGATGGTTGTTTAACGTGAACTAATCACGATAACGTATTATAATTAAGACAACTAGATAGTTAATTTGCAACTCTCGTTACCACGGATCCAACGCTCTCTATCACGCGGACCACACTCTCTCGACAACGCTAGTGTCACGTGAAATAATAAAGAAAGAAAAGAGAAATCGAAGACGAAAAATAAAAGATAAAAATAAAGAAACAAAAAGAGAGAATTTATTTCTTAACGCTTGGTTTACGCCAACTATACTTTACTTCTGAACTCCAGGCGCGACTTTTCAAGACTGAAGCTCTTACAATTTGATTTTCGAACGGATCTGGTTTCTTTTCTTTGTCATCCCTCAATATCCCCACTATCCACGCGTTTGTTAGGCGTTCTCGAATATTAGGCGAAAAGACCGTTGGGATATCGAGGATTCAACCTCGCTTCGTCGACATACATTGTCGTCGAGTGCCGCCACATCTTTATTTCTGTCATCAGCCCATCGGTTCCGAAGCGCGGCCTCGTCTCTGATGTAGATTGAGATGTGGTTGATGTTACACTAGCAACTCGTACTCTCTGACTTCTCGATTCACACTCTCTGGCTTCTCCACTGACACTGACTGTTAATTCGTCCTTCTCCCTTAGCATCCCTTTTGTCCCTTTATCTTAGCCCCATCACGCACGTGTTCCGCAACCGCTCATGGCCAGGGTCACGCAGATCTTTTCAGCGAAACTATTCGATCGAAGTACGATACATTTGTAACGTCAATTCACATCACAGACCAGGCCACACACCGCGGGCAGGATAGCGCCCGGATGTCCGCACATCCTTGGAGCGTGCCATATTAAAACCTGTTTGGACCTATGGGATCCAAGTATGGGGAACAGCGAGTAATTCCAACATAGAAATCCTCCAACGATTCCGATCGAAAACTCTAAGATCCCTAATAGACGCACCTTGGTACGTTACCAACGAAACGATACATCGCGATCTTAAGATACCCACGGTCAAAGAAGAAATCCCAAAGTTCAGAAACAGATATTATAACAGAGTTAACAATCACCAAAACCCATTAGTTACCCAATTACTAGATAAGACATGAAGAGGATCGGTTGATCCCGCTTCCACAGTTGTGTTGTGTGTTGTGACGCAGAGGGCGTCTCGCTAATTGCGGTATATATTCTAATGCGGATCCAATTCTACCACTAGCGAGAAATTCGTCCAATCGCCGTTGGCCCTCTGGTGGCGATCGTCAGCCTGGTGTTGCCGTGGGAGGTTTGTGCCGTCGTCGTTTCGTTCCTTGACCGTTTGGCGACCGAGGCTGCTTGATCCGCCACAGACAGATCAGATCCGCAGACTAAAAAGGCATTACCCCCTAGATGGAAGCATCAGATTCAACTAGAATCTAACTCACTATAAACTTTTATAATCCAAGCTACAGAACCACGCTAAAAAAATTTACTGAAAATTCTGTAAAAGAATTGTTTGTAAATAATCGACAAAATAAAATAAAAAAAAAATCCTTGGAGCTTACCCTCGATAGTCTCAAGTACCCACCAGAGGTTTTGGAATTTTCATAGTTAAGGTCCTTCAGACCAAGCGAGTATTTCTTGTCGAAGGTTTCCTTTTACTTTTATTGTTTACTATGGGTCAACGCGGAAAGTTGGTTTTCCTCACGTCCGCTATGTTCCGTTAGCAATTTTCTTACGAGGGCGGCTAAAACCCTTCCTGGTCCACCAACCTTCTTATTATCCAATCGGAAACGGTGTCTACTGCCCTCGCTTCCCTAACCAAAATTGTCATCAACAAATCCGATGGTCCCGTGTCCTTAGACACACCCACCCCTAGCTTTCAACAGACACAGTATCGTCAATAAAACTTACTTATTATGTATCCTTAGAATAGTCAACATATCTTTAACTGTCTCTACCTTTATAACAGTCGCGTATCAGTGTAACTAGATCTTACCTAAGGTGGTTAAAGTGAATTGTGATTTATACGTGTTAATTCAGTGTGTATTCCATTGTGATTGCTGAATTTATAATAAACTTTAACTAAAACGAAATTAATAGTTGTGTTACGACTCAGCTATTTTTATTTTATCAACCAACCCTCAAGTCTACGTGACACATTGTTGGGCCAGTCGGCACTTTGGCTTTCTCGCGACATTGTTTATAGTTCACCCGATATCTCTTAGGACTTTCGTCCACGATACTACATATATATGTTGGAATAATTGTCAACTATACTGATTCATATAACGTGACAATTCGAAAACAGACAGGACTCTTTTTGCAATTATTAAAGTGTAGAATACAGTTTTAACGAGCTACTATACTGGTTTCACGGAGAATTGACTTTGTATGGAAAATTATGACGTTCGATCAAAGTATTAGTTTAAATTATACCGAATAAGATAGTTATTTAATGAAAATAATTTTATTTATTCTTGTAAAAATCCACGTTTATTTCGTATCAGAGGAAAGTTGGATAAAACGCATAGAATGCCAAGGGTGCCGAGAATTTCTACTTTTTCTCCACTTTTCGTCATATCTCCTATTCTTTCTTATCTGCATACTCCACCACTCGAGCGAAACGGATACTTCGATACTACCGGAAAATCTAATTTTCCTTCGCATGCAAATACTCTTCCTAACAAAGTGTTTCGTTTCTTTATAGTCTAACCTCTAGTTAAGACTCCTAACGAAGCGCTGTGCTTCTTTCGTCTCCTGAGTTTTTGTCATTACAATGCAAAGTTAAGCGTTGTACCTCACTCTGTCCCTGTATCTTTTCTAATAATTGGAAAAATTCCAATTCCTCGAAATAGATGAAAAAAAGAGTCGTTGGTATTACCACCTTACCTTCTCAATCGTCTAAAATACTATTATATTTATGTACTCGCGAAAGAATCCACGATTTTCACTTACAAATCGTCGTCCTTCCATCCTCCGGGAAGCCTTTATACGATACAACTGTGCAGGAAAATCTTCTCTCGAAACATCGAAATATTCTTTGAACAAGTTGAACAAGCGAAGGGATCAGAATAATGCCTACAAAGTTTTACGGTCACCGAATCGTTCGGTAGGCGATTTTCCATGGGGGAACTCTCGCTTGGGGCAGATTCGTGTCACTGAACACGGCCGATCTGCAAGCGAAAGCATTTCAACGGATCTGTCCAGGCGAAAAATCAAGCTGCTTCAGACCGAGACCGTGATTGGCTCAATCATGTCTGAACCCTGGTCAGAACGTGACCCGTCCCGACCGAACCAAGTTACCGGAAGTTAGCGTAACCCAATAACTCGGGCCGCCCTTACGGTCCACCTGCGAGCGAACAGCTTAACGAAACTTACCGCGAAACTTATCTCTGGGGATCGACCAACGACTGGACACTAAGAACTTGTCGGTCTGATACTGTTGAGTGGCGTCGTTAAGCTGATAATTTGTTTGGTAAATCGGAGTTGAATGTGGACGGTGTTTCAGGGTGGTTAAGGTCTTTTGATGAAACAGCTTTCGAATGAAAAGTTTCGAAACGGGAATATTGGTCGGAAATAAGACGAGCGAAATGATGAATTTCTGTGGTTAATTAAACCGATTTGTTGAGTCAAATGTATAATTGTTTCGTTGGAGATTTTATCAAATAGATATTTCATACTTAAACGGTTCAACTCGAATTTTTATATTTCGCTATATCTGCCTTGTTCTCTTTGTAATAATTAGTTTGGATAGATTAAGCGAAACAAGAGTAAACTTGAATTGGATTTTTATTATTATTATTGGATCATTATGAATGGTTATACTAGCACAAAATAACGTGTCAATAGTGTACGATGTAAGCGTAAAAAAACAAATAAACCTAATTAAACGTCAAAGTGTAAAGAAAGATTGTAAACGAACAAGGAATCTAGATTTCTGCCTTTTAAGTAGCGCTAATCAGTCACGAGTCAGACACGTGCGCTACTCTCTACCACCTATAAGTTAACTGCTCTAATTTCAGCTCGAAACTACTTAACGATTAGGTTTAACCATTGGTCCTTAAATATAATGACAACATTAATCCTTAAGCTAGTAAGAATTCAGAATCCAAAATAAGCAAACATCAACCAACACCAGCGGTATAATCTCTTCTTTTATTTTTGCAAGACTATTTACATCGAAGGAATATTTTTCTCGTTCTTCCTTGCGTGTGAACATTTCGCGTTCCATCCATTCTCGCTCAATTAACCATCGACTTCTCAAGAAAGTGGCGTTCATTGGAAGCACACTTTCGAAATCCACTTCAGCCCGGAAGCAAAGCATCCGTTATCTTCGAAGACAGATCCATCTTTCCGGCTCGTTAACCTTGCGTTCACCTTAAATATCGCGTCGACCGAACTTTCCTTAACTCGATCGCGTCCAACGTCGATACACGCGACATGAGTTCCGGCAAAGTTACTTTCCAACGTACACTTGTGTGTTATACCATCTATACGTAATTTCTATGTATGCGCGTGAAAGTGTGCACGTCGAACCAGCTCGAACGAGCCTTTCGAAACGAGCTTTTTCAGCTCGCACGCTCTTTCCTCGCGCGTACCATCGACTTTGTTAAACAGTCCATTAAAGTGCGATGCCTGGAGATTTACGGCGGCCCCATCGTTGCGTTTCCGGCACGTAAGCAGCTGAAATTTATGCGTAGCGCGTGGATTATCCGCTTTCGTAGCGAGATTAACCCCTACGACGATTCCTCGCGATGCTTCTAAACCGAATACACGGCCGATGAAATTCGAGCGTGAAGATCTCGTGCATTGTTACGAGATACGATCAGGTCGCGTGATTAAAACGTTTAGAGTTGCTGGAGAAAGTTTTACAAACTTCTTTCTATGGGACATCTACGAGATATCGACTTCGGTTTTCATGATTTCTCTTAAATTAGACGAAACGACAGCAGTTAAATATTTTGTGCGTAATTTTGATTAATTATACATGAAAGATTTGTGTGCACCAAGACCGAAGAACCAAGCTGCGGTATGCATGTTACCTTATAGTAAGAATGTAAATCCCATTAATTTTATGCATTTATTTGAGGTTTCAGCGATAGCATGCAATAGAATGCATAATATGCATTTTAATTAGCACACGTGCACACATGCACCTCCTAATAATTTGTGTATAGTTGTTGGTAGCCTTTGATAAAAATGCATGGATAAGCATGTAACCTCGTAAAAATGTTCTACGTCCTTTCGCCAAAGAGTTCTTTCTTCGGGTTTATTTTTTTAAACCCATACTTTGTAGAATACTAAAATATTGAAATATAGCGTTAACTAAAAAATAACAAGAATCGCTTACGCATATTCCACGTATTATTATAATATCTGCTTCGTATCAACTATTTCCTCCAAGCTACGAAACAAATTCAATGATTAAATAGAATTATAAAAAATATAACGACGCTGTAAACTATAGTTTTAGGTTCCCTCTTTGAAATATAAATATCTATATAAAGAATATGTATGTAGAAGTACGTAGCTCTAAGTAAAAAGGTTATAGGAGATTGAAGTAAAGATAAAACAAGAAAACATGAGGCAAGTAAAGTAAATGTCAAATTAAAACTCGACACTTAGATTCTTATTAGGAATTTTTGATCAACTGGCAGATTTTTCCAAATCTTTTCACTACTTCAACTGTGACATAAATCCAATGCAAACACAACGCTTCACCACCAAAAACTAAAGCTTTAGAGTCACTTGACCGATTCGTGCGTTTAAAAAAATAAATTTTGTTTAAATGTCTGTTTCACGAATTATTGTCAATTTAGTAATTTCTGAAAGGTACACGAGCCACGTATATTATGTTAATGGCTTAAGAGTTAAAATTAAACATACTGGATATTACACGCAATTATAAGCATGAAACAAGAACTTCTGAAATTAATCAAACAACGTGATTCGACGCGAAACTTTCAGAAACAGAAACAGAAGGAACAAAACGAAACCAATGAGCAACGAAATAAATTAAAATCTGGGAAGTTTGTGGTAGCATTCGTTTCGAGCGTTCTCGATGCAAATCGTTCGAATTTTATCCGGTTGTTCATTACAGAAATTCCTGGCGAGACCACAGTGAAGACTGATTTATCTTCGCTAGAATACAGATTAAATTAAACGCGGAGATGCAAATGAATTTATATTGTTCCGCGGAATCGATCGAATTTCCAAGCTTCGCGGGCATTCATTTTCAAAAAATATTCTACGAACCGAATCGTGTTCTATGAACTTAAAAGCGGAGTAATTCAACAAATCAATTACGCAATGCAAACGATAAAATTAAATAAAAATATTCCCTTTTTTCGTAAAAAAAAAAAATATACTTAATCTCTTGCAATCGAGTGGGAAAAATTAATTTGTTAACTTAGTATTAATAAAAGTAAATGGAACAGATAGATATACGGATGCATATACATGCATATATATAACATATATATATGTATGTATATATACTTCCATTAAATTAATATTAATTTGTGCTCGTTGCGTTGTTTGAAACCGTACTATGATTAATTTGCGGTCCTTCAAAGGCAGACGCGTGATTTCACCCGATTCTCGTTTCAACTCGCTGAATTTCACTGGACTATTAAATTTCCATGACCCCATGTGTAAATGATCACTTCTTGTGTAATTGCTTTTGTATAATTTAAATTTAATAATAAATTTCATTATAGAGTCATTATCGTTTCTTAAAGTTTCTTTTATTTCTACCTGTACGTTTAAAAAATATTATTGGCTATAACGCTGAACAATACGTTGCTGAATATTATCGATCAGCAAGAAAATATTTGGTTCGCAATATGAGCTTCTCAGAAACCAAACTGACACTCTTTATTCACTTGATAACTTGATTAATGAGTACGCGAGTTAATATAGAATTCTCAAAGAATAAATAACTCGTATACTTCTGTAAGTTTATTCGTCGCAAGAAGATGACATAAATCAAGATACACAAAAAAAAAAAAAACACTGTTCGTGACATCACTACATTCCTGTATTTTTCAACTTTTTTAGACTTAGTCGATCTCGTGAACAAGCATGTTAGCACATTGTTGGTGACGTATTGTGAAATATATTTTACCTCAATTTTCGCATATTTTTTCAAGACACGTCGAATCATATCAAATGGAAAACGTCGATTTGCGTCTCTCTTTCTCGACGTTAACAAATCTAAGAACGCGGATAAAAACGTTTCTCGTCGATAACGCGTTAATTTTCCTTGCACAATCTGGCTGAAATTTCTTTTAATCGTTTAAAGATCCTAACGTTCTGGAACGAAAACAGGAACGCTGACAATAGCGAACCAACGATGGACGTACGCTAATCGATTGGTGGCCGCGACCAGACGAGGTTTGTATGTAAATCCGTTTGTCAACAGGAACGAATTTGAATATTGATTCGATCGGTCGACTCGACCGACTCGATCGACGGAGGCCAGAGAAGGCCCGCTAATGCGATTTGTAGTCGAGGCGTTTTGTAGCTTCTGTTATTTGCACAACAATGTTGCGCCAATTACGTTCGACCCGGCATCGTCCAAATCTACTTCGACTCGATTTCGACGACGATCGACGAACAGAGAAAGAGAATAAGTAAAAGCGGAGAGAAAGTTCATTGTTTGTCGAAGAATACCAGGCGCTCTTGTATCTCCGGGTGCAAGCTTTTTACTCGAGCGAGTTCACGGATAAACAATCGACGCGTATTTGCTTCTCTGTATTCTTCGCGAGTCGCGAATAATACGCTTGACAAAAGGCGCGCGAACGACTAGATGAACCAGAGATAACGAAAAGCGCACGTAGAGTGCATAGACTGTATATACTTTACCTTGCATAGTGTGAGAAAATATAGCGTTAGCAGGTTTGGTAACGGTATGATTTGTTTCAATATCGTTCACACCAACACAAGATCAAGTAAAATGCTCCGTCAGTCTGTATGCACGCAGTCATCATTCGTCACTCACTCCTCTCGTTACGACGGTTCCAACGCTCTTTTTTCACGCTGACCACCCTGCTTGACAACGCTGACAACGCTAACTTCTCAATTCACGACTACCTGATAATTCGTCTTTCTACCTTAATCGACTGAAGGACCGACAACGCATTGATGGGCCGCTTGGCTTAGGCTTTTTCGCAACATTGTTTATAGTTCATCCGATATTTCGTAGACATTCTGTCCACGATACTACAATGGTATATTATACGTAATTGTTGAGAATTTTGGATCTTAATAGCCGAAATAATGATATAGCAACGCTAAATTTACACTTAGAATTTATGTTAGAATAATTATATATTTATTTGATAAGCGATTTCAAAGATATTCGTCGATACACACTTGCACGCGTCTCAACACTTTCTCCCATACCCGACTATTAACCGACTGAACAATTTACATTCATTTGTTTTCGAGACGCCGCGCACACGCATACTTCCACGCACTGATATTCACATACGTGTATCACTACTACGCGATCAATCTAGTCTAGCACATAAAATTATACATACCTCAATAATAATGTACTCGTACGTTAAATATTGGATTAATAAGAAAGTTTTTTGTCAAAAGAAGATTTATCAATTACGCCTTTACATTTACAATGTATTTTTAACTAGCAACCACCGGCTAAAACAACCGCAAATAGCATTAGCAGGTCTCCGCATGGTCTACTCAAATGCAAATGGGAACCAATATCTCTGGAACCGCAGCCAGAGTGACCACAAACGATACGACACCTCTTCATCTAGAATCCTATATGAAGCTTCTGATTTATTTAACTATTCCTACTCCGCTTCGTACTCAAGAAATAATTACGAACACCTTTGATCGATTCCTCCAAAAAATATATATATATATGCATTTCCTGTTTCGTTCGTAATTCGTTAGACGCTTCATTAGATTTTATTACAATTGTTCTTTTCTATTAAAAGATTAATTTTTCCAATTCGTCCTGAGATGGATATGTAGCGGATTATGAGGAGGTTCGTATTTTGGTAATAACGACGAATATGTAAAATAATAAAAAAAAGGAAGGAAAAAAATCGAAGACGAAAAATAAAAGATAAAAAGAAAAAAATGCGTGGATAGTGGGGATATTGAGGGATGACAAAGAAAAGAAACGGAAGAGTTAAAAAGTAAAATTGTAAGAGCCCAATCTAAAAAGGTCGCTCCTAGAGTTCGGAACTCAAGTGTAAACCAAGTGTGAAGAAATAAATTCTGTCTTTTCATTTCTTTATTTTTTTTTCTTTTCATCTTTTATTTTTCGTCTTCGATTTTTTTTCTTCTTCCTTTTTTTATTATTTTACGTGACAGCAGCGACGTTGTTTTTGCTCAGATCTGGTCTATCGTTATTTTCGTGTGTCGAGGCGGTGTCCGAGTCCCGAGACACAACATCAACATGAGTCGTTCTCACTTCGCCTCGTCTTATGACTCATATGTCACTACAGATATTAAACGTGTTGATTGGTGTTGAGATATGTATAATTTTCTGTGCTAGACTAGGTTAAATGCGCAGTTGAAGAACTTGTATGTGAGTGTGGCGGATCAAGCAGCCTCGGTCGCCAAACGGTCGAGGAACGAAACGACGACGGCACAAACCTCCCACGGCAACACCAGGCTGGCGATCGCCACCAGAGGGCCAACGGCGATTGGACAAATTTCTCGCTAGTGGTCGAATTGGATCCGCGTTAGAATATATACCGCAATTAGCGAGACGACCTCTGCGTCTAAGGCAGGAACTACCGGGCATAGCCTTACTGACGAGTCCGCCGGTAGTCCCGGGACGAAACGCGACGAACCTTCTTCTTTAGGAACCATCTACGAGGATCGGCCGACAACAACACAACTGTGGAAGCGGGATCAACCGATCCCCTTCATGAGTATCAGTGTGTGAAAGTATGTGTGTGCGCGGCGTCTCGAAAACAGATGAATGAAAACAGTTCAGTCGGGTTTAACAGTCGGGTATAGAAGAAAGTGCTGAGACGCGTGCAAATGTGTATCGATGAATATATTAGACATCGTTCATTAAATAAATGTATAACTATTTCAATATGAAATAAAAGTGTAAATTCTGTGTTCCTGTAACATTATTTCGGCTTCAAAGATCCATAATTCTCAACAATTGGTGTTTAATAAAGAGACGGGTGATAAAATTGTAATAGTCAGTGTATATTAAAATCACTGTAAATACAATTACAGAGATAGTACGCCGGTCGTAATCGTTGCTCAATGTTACTGTTCAATTCTACGCTCGTTATTCGATTGTATAACTCGCTATAATGACTCGCTATAATTACTGTCCTAGAGGACACGTTCGTCTATTTATTTGTATCGACCGGTGTTATTACTAGGTCGTCCGAAAAGTTTCTTTCGTTTTATAAGGAAACGATGGACGCACAACATTTTTCGTTTTAGATTATTTTATCGAATTACGTATGATCCATTTTGTTCTATCAAGATAAAGATCACAACGTTTGATAGATTAGGTTTCATGTTTGTATAAAGATGAATCGTTGTAAAAGACGTGTCTGTAAAAGAAAGACACTTTTCGGACAACCTAATATAAAAAATTGAAATGTAACTCCGATTACAAATAACGACGATAATATTTTGCCCGGAGTTCGTTTACCTTTGCAAACCAAACAACGTTGGTATCCCAAGGCACGATAATGTGAGTCTCTCCCGATTCAAATCTTCCGTTGACTCATGTGCCGCTTCGATTCTAGCGCTATGAACGCATATGTGCGTTCTCACACAACCATACAATTTAGGTATAAAAACATTCTTTCCACCTCTTAGACCTCGCTGTATATAATGGATATATTCTTTACAAAAGTACCAATAATAAAACTGGAACGTTTGAAAATTTTCATGTGCTTCTCATAAAAGATATTTTACAAAAATACCCAGCACGCAGAGTAGAGTCTAGAGGAGGAAGAGTTCATTCGGACGAGCTTCCATTTCGGTTAACCCTGAGAGGCATTGCCCTACATTCTGCGTAACTAAAGAAAATAATAAACATTCTTCACGGCGAAGATGCGCTGTTTGCACTAAACATAATCACACGACTGACTGCATCGAACCCTGCTTTGAGATTTACCGTACAATACAAAATTATTAAATTTTCAATTTAAAAGATATAATTTAAAACTTTTATATCGGGTCGAAGAACACGTGGATAAATTGTAAATATAGCAAATATATTTAATGAGTATGAGTGGATACAAGTATGAATACAGTTGAGCTGGTCTAGATCCGCACGCTAGCAGTGTTACCCTGAGACTAAAAAAAAAACCCGAAGCCAACGTCGCCTCTCTAATGCTTATGGTCTGCCATCGTCGCCTGTCTATCGTCTATACACTCTCGATGGCTTCAGTGACCGAGGAAACTAAACAGTACAGATGTAGAGTTTTCCTAGAAGTGCTGACCATTTCAACGGTTATTAAGGCTTTCGAGGTCGCTACATAATTTATTTTAGTTACAATCAATATATTTTCCAATGAAAATTCAGTCTGCTCAACTTGCGCACTTTCGTAAAAGATACGCAGCCCACGGTGTGCTTCTTCGTAAAGAGTAACGTCGGACAACGCAGCGCTCAAAGGGTTAAGCCCATCGCTATGAACAATATCTGCCAGCGATTTCACTCGCGGCCTATCAGTCGAAAATCAACGAGTTTCTGCTACCAAGCATCCACACCGGTAACATTAAACTATACCGACTGTGCAGCAACTACAACAATCAATAATCAATACGGAAACTACCGCACAGCGGTATCGTACAACTTCCTCGAATCGAATGCCAACTTAACAATCTCGATCGCGATTATCAGTCGAGTCAAATAAACCGGATTATAGATGCCGTTTTGGCGCGAAGGCGCGTTTATCGGAGCAGTTGTTTAGCATATACCAAGCGGTCCCGGTGATTATCATAATGTATTCACGTGGGTAACAATGATCCATCCATTCCGGTGTGGCCGGCATCGTTATAAATAGTCGTCATGGAACGTGTGCGCTCGTAAATCGTTAATGTAACGAACAGCGTGACGACAATCATGTAATTTTAGTTATTCGTCATCGTGTTTGTCTATCGCTGATTCACAATCAGCCCCTGCCAGTGGCGAACACGTCACGCGGTCCACGCCACGCGTCATTATCGCGTTTCTAATCACACTCGTTTCTACGCCAGAACACGCCAACCAGACGCTTTAATCACATGAAAACGTGCCTAGTTGCGCCGTTCGAGATATTAACGATTCCAACTCGGCCAGAGTTTGCCAATAATTCGTCCAATTAATCTCCTTTGCTCGAACGCGTATTCCATGAGAATGGTTTGACTCTTTTTTTTAAACGTTTCCGAGAAATGTAAGAAACTTTCATCTATTTTATTAGGATTTGATCGGAATCCTTCGAATTTATAAGAAAGATTTCATTTTTTCTCCTGTTTAAATCGAATAGCAACGCTAATAGCTTTTGCTCCTAACAAATTTCAAAGAATTCATTTCGAAGAATTTCAAATATATACAGACCAACGAAAAGAGCAGTAAAAATTAGCAAAATGTTGTTTCTGTGGACAAACATATCGATCGAGTAAATCTATTGGGTTGGCAATTAAATGATTGCGGGTTTTGTCATTAGGCGGTATTGACAAAATCCGCAATCACTTAATTTCCAACCGAATATCTCCACAAGTGTACCAAAACTAAGATTTAGATCTAACAATGTGACTAAAAATTAAGACTCGAAGGTAAAGCTTGAAGGTAACATAGGACTTAAAATTAAGCCACGAGATTAAGGTTTAAAACTGAAGCTTTGAAACAAAGAATAAGTTCCTGTGTCCAAAGGTGAGACTCCAAATTAAGTTAATCTAGATCTTAGATTTAAAACCTACTTAAAAATAAAGCTAAACTAAGGATAGATATCAAAAACAGACGTACATATAGCTAAATAAACGTACTGTAGACGAGGTTGGCCGAAAGATGACGATCCGTGCGGACGTAATGAAAATTATCGTGATTTTTCTATTACAATAAACAATAATTTGTACATTTTTATTATCAACTGAAGATTTTATCAATTAATTGCAATAATTTGATCACTTTTACAAGCTAAAATTAAATATACGTTTCTGCGGTATTAATTTCAGACTTAGAATTGTGTTAATCTATAATAAAAGACAATTTATGACAAAAATAATTATATGTTGGCAAATTAATAATTAAATTACACGATGTAATTATCTTATAATTATAATATTGCCAAAGTTGATTCGACGATGAAACGAAGATGACCAGTCAAAAATGATCACCGATCGATCGCAACTACGACTAAACGAGTTACAAACTACTTTCTCGATCACGAAAGAAAAATAAACGCGTCATCGTGACATTTACTTCGCAATATCCAAGAATCACGTCCGACGGTTTCGTATTTTTTCGCTCGGCGAAATCTAAAAGTCAATATCCGCGAAACAAAGCAAATTGTGGCGATTTCAAAGGGAATAACCGGCAAATTATGAAACAACCGACGAAATGAGGATGGTGGGCAGAAACAGGACGGCGTTATAAGAGTTAATGTTCGCAATTTAATATCACGGGCACTGGAAACATTATTAAAAATGTAAAACCACGACGAATCGGAGCAAGAGGGATGCATCGAAGCGGACATCGCGGAATCGCGCCAACTATTGCTTTGTTCCGTTCTTGAAACAAGAGTAATTTCAAACGGAATCTCGCACAACTCGACGTAGTTACCTCGCCGACACGAGATTGCGACATTAATTACAAATCGCATCGTGTATCGAGTTGTTGTTACGTGGAAACGTTTCTCGATGGCTCTATTGGTGCTCGATTTTGAATTGTGGCAAATACATTAGCGAAAAGATAATTATACACTTGGATATAATAAAATGAATACTTCAATAACAATACAAAATGTACTTGGAGCTTATGAAAATTCAAAAAACAGCACAAAATACACCGGCTAAAATACGCACGAATAAAAAGAAAATGAAATTATCCGTCGGATTATCATTAGGGTTAGGGGCGTGTAACGAATCTTTCTTCGGATTAGACATTCTTGTTACGCAAGGGCGAAGATATTTACTAGTACAATTATGATTGTGACAGAATTTGACAAGTAACCGTGGTAATTAGATACTCGGGATGCGAATGGCAATGATCTTAGACTCGATAACGAATCCACGGTCAAAGGGATGACGAATGCGATTTCTTCCACAATCTAAGTCGCACTCGACTTACTGATCCACGATTCGGGTGTGACTCAACGTACTTGTCCACGGTACAAGTAGAACTTATCCGACTGCCTCTCAGTCCAAGCGAAACTGTCCTTATATACTCCTCTCCGTACCTCTCTGTAACCCTCGGGTCAATCTTTGTTTTTAAGGAGAGCTATTTAATTACTCCATACCTCCGTTAGGCACACGTCCCTCCCGTGACCGCGACTACGTTCAGTGACCCGTTATGTCACTTCGAGCCTGAGCCCACTGTCATTAATCTCGGGCACCCATACTCAGATTCAATCACAAACAACTATTTCTCAGTTTTTATTATTTAAGTACAGCTATAATAAAGAGTCTGGACTAAAGTATCGGGGATCCTCCTAAACATTCCAAAAGAAAGGCCCCGATGTCCTTTCATCTTCGACATATATATTTATTATTCATATTTATATATTATATATCTTTTTATTATATATATTATATATATATACATTTGTGGTCCTTCAGTTCTTAAAGTCTTAGAACCAACCCTACCATCGAAAGGTTTTGAAGTATCGTGTGCCTCGACATCCGGTTTTTATCGATCAATTAAGACGAGGACGGCATAGGAGTGACACTTTCGTGAAAAATGATGGGAAAACTACGGAGTATAAGCAAAAAACGAAAAAAAGATACGTAAACCTAAAATATCCTTCTTTTTCAAAATAAAGATAATTAATTGTCAAGTACTATTATAAATCATCACTGTTGTTGCAAATAAAGCCTTCCGAAATAAAAAGTAAGCGCTTTTTGCTAATTTCAAAAGCAGAATAAACTTGCTGTTATTTGTTACAGATATTATATCGTGTACGATAAAACACGTTTTATCTATGGTATTTCAACTCTACCAGAGATAGGAAATGTTAATTTCGAGAACGCGAAATTTATTGCAAACGGTTTGCGTGTATTAAATTAACGGGATCGTGATTAAACAATGGATTTTTACACTCCATTGTCCAATGGACAACAACAATACTATCCAAATATTACAAAAGCAAATATCATTGTTCAGTTGCATTTTATTTATTCAAATAATTTGCTCAAATAACTAATTTAAAAATAAAAACACGTTCAGCAAGACAAGAGAATTACGAATAATAAATAATAAAAAATAATAGACGTAATTTTCCCCAAATTTTTGATACAACCTAAATTCTTCTTTCATTCTTCGCAAAATTTCTATAGAAGATTATTTTTAATAATTTACTAGCAATTTTAATCAACATACTATACTCTACAAACTTTTTCTAATCTTTTTCTTTTTCTTTTTCTTTCAAGCCAGATGTCAGTAAAGAAGTTCTTCCAAAAACGTATTTTCGTGAACTACTTCTACAGGAGCAAAATTTTTCTAACTATTCAGTTATGAAACTCGAATATCAAATAACGAATAACTGAGAATTCTAAAATTGTGCTTCTACTGCCAGTTTAGGATCTGTAATAAGTGATGTTGCAGATTTAATTGAAAGGCGTGCTATTTGTCATGCATGGACATCTGTCAATGTCCATATTAATCGCACAATAATGCGCGCTAATTTGAATTTACTGTTAATTACGTAACGGCGTAACGGTTTAGGTTTACTATTGGCTTTAGATCATGCGAAACGTTTATCGCTAATTATTGTAGCTACGCGTCTTTTCCTGGATAGTGCAGATAATAATCTCGGACAAACGTATCAGTAATTCTTAAAAGTACAGTGTACCCTGTCAAAGGCGTAACGCAGAGAAAGAATGGAAACAGAAATTTATTGTACGTACATGAAAAGAAATAAAGAATAAAACATACAGACAATACATAAAGACAATACACGAGATAGACAAAAATTTGTGAAGTTATAAATTGTTGTTACAATGTTTGTTTCGTTTGAAAGACACCAGATTCTCGAAATTTTCGTAGCTTATTTCGTCAAGAGAGGACAAATGACTTATACTCATTGAAATTTTAATTAAAATGAATAGATCTACGAGACGTGAACCATTTACGCTATATCAATATCCCATTATTAATTTTACGAAAAACGTAAACTTTATTATTTAAAAATAGAATGCCATAAAAATGATTGGAAATACAAATTTAACATACGTAATATTTTAGGAAAATTGAGAAGATCTTCCATTCTATCTAGACATATTTTAATGCGTAAATTACTTTCAAAAGAAGCTCAATTCCAAGAACTTTTAAATTCTACAACTCGTAATGTTGATAAATGATGAATTTTATCGATTTAATTTCATTATTTATTGGTCAATGTTTTATTGGTCAGTTTAATTCCAAAGCCTAAGACAGTACGCGTCTTTTAAGGGATATTTGCTTTTTATTAACGCTTAATTAAAACAACTAACAAGCTTCTCGATAACGAACCACCCAATATTCCTAAAAAATTATTCTTTCGATGGACTAGGACGATAAAAATCGTGATGCGTTTCAAGCACGATATTTATAAACTCAGTGGGACGTTCTGATCGATTATTATATCGATACATCTTCCTCGCGCTCGCCCAGCCAGAGGATAGATATTATTCAATGGAGAATAACGTGACGATGATATCTTGGCATCGCGGAAACATGGCCGATGAAAAATTACTGTGAAATTAGTCGATCACCGGTGAGATAATGATCTATATTTTATTAATAGTCCTGTGGACGCGAAAAACCGTAGTTAAGAAAAGCGTAAACTAATTTATCTCGTAAAATTTCATCTCATTTAACAATTAGAGAGATCGCAGAATGGTCGAAATAATCAAAATCGTAATTTTTCTAAGGAATTTTATAGATTTACGACGGTGCAATATTTGGAAATTTAAATCTACATATACACAAAAGTTTATATTTCTCTTTATGTTACGTATTTCTTCATATACTTTCCATTTCGATTTCTTTAGTTCAAGTTTTATCTTTATTAATTGCCACAGTTTTACGAAGATAAGAAATAATCGTTTCCTATTTTTGATTAATTTTTCCCTTTTTTTTTTATGGAGAAGAAAAAGAAACGATCGTTTGATAAAGCGCTGATATTTCTGTTGAGCTCGATGAACCGAGGCAATGATTTTGGACAATTTCATTAGACCTGCCAGTTCCATCCGACTGGTAGTCCACTCTGATTTTAACAATTCAATTAACAGTTTGCAATTGAGACACTTGATATATTAGTTAAGTAATTCAGCTTGAATCTAATTCGGTATTCTGTGACAGTCCAGCAGTTTTTACTTCCTATTGATTTATGTCACTCGATATAAAATTCGTTGAAACTGTAATTACGCGCAGAAAGTCAAATAATTGGATAAACAATAAAAAGTCAAAGATATTTTGCGCACCTAAGAAATAAATATTTCCAACTTCGATCGTTTACCTAACCCAGAGAATTAATTAGAAAATACTTTTTGAAAAGGAAGCAGGTAGCGAATTTAAATAACAATTAAACGATTAATTTTTCAATAATTAAATTACAAAGCGAAACAACAGACAATACGGTTGAGAATTACTTCAATCGCGCCAATGAATCGCTATATTCTCCTTCAATTATTATCGCCGTTGAACTTCTCAGAATCGATTACTCGACGACCGTTCGTACTGAACTCAAAGTTTCGCTAGGGTTCACGCCTCGAAATTCTCGTTAAACGCGCTTTCATCGAACAAAAATGCCAGCCGTTGAATGAAAGGCTCGCCGATTTAATTTAAAATTCAATCTCTGTTTAAATACACTTCATTAAATCCCGTGTTAAAGGAGTTGATATTAATTTCGAGCGGCTGATCCATGCAAACGTCTCATTATGAAGGAATTTTCACGCGCCACGGCCTCGTCGATATCGCGGTTTCCCCTCTGTTGTAAATCCTTGTTACAAATTGCTTTACAATATCGCATTTTTATAAACACGACTAAAGAAATAAATTCCAAATAGAAATTCGTTTCATCCGTTAAATATTACGATAACTGCCCTCTGTATATTTTACATATTCTCACACTATGTTATACGTATTTTCTAAATTTTCGAAATCTCAAGTTCGCCAAAAATTCATAAATATCCATATATTATACGATTTAATAGAAAGAAGCATGGGGCGCAACTCGATTCACCGAAGATTCGAATTCGATTGAAACTTCGAACAAGTGCAACAAATTCGCCCGAATCGCTAAAATCTGCAAACACGAAACTATATTTTCTGGGAACCACATTTGCTGCCCAATCAATTACCAGGAGCGGCTGCGTTCGATTAACTCGGAAGCCGTGTTCGCCACGAATTACGGAGGACGTCGCGTCGATTGATAATATTCCAAACGGCTTGTAAACGCCGCTATTAGTCAGCACACAGGCCAAAACGGCCGATACTTGTGCCATTCGATGCGAATATCGGAATATGTAATCAGGTCGGTAGCTGGGCGTTTAGAATTACCGAGTATTCAAACGTTGCTTCTGCGTAAGAACTCGCCTGAAAGGAATTGCAAGTACGAGATCAGTTCACGGTACAGTGGATACTCTGTTTTCGATGTTGCAATCTTCCTGTTCACCTTTCTCGTTGTATTTCATAGCGACGATAGTCGAGACACAATTATACAATACAAAGATGAGATATAAAGATGAGTATATTTCGCCAGTTCTGTGCGTTTTCAAGGTATACTTTGACCAAGATGACCAAGATGGACCAAGATGAATGTTAACCCTTTGCACTCGTACGTCGAATGTGACTCGACGTCAGTTTTTGTCTCAGGAGCTCCTTCGTTCCACTCGATATTCTTTGAGTCTTACCTTTTCTGTGAAACGTGCGAAAGAAAACCAAGATTGTATTGCGGAAATTGTTTCAAGATAAATCGTACACTTCAAAATTACAAAATACAACAATAGTGTGAATAAAACTGGTATTTAAGTGAATTCGTCTCTTCCGTTATTTATTTAAATTGTCTTATCTTTTAGTTAAAGTAAATTTCAATTAAAACACGTCAAAGCGTTGGGAGCTGCTGGTAACGAAATTGAAATAAAATTCAGAGTGCAAAGGGTTACTGGTTTAATCGTTACGAGAATTATTAGACGACTGGGATTAACTCATACGATCGTTGGTTCATAAGTACTATTTTTTTTTATATTATTATTTAATTTGTACTTTACAATTTGTCTAGCTGGACATTCGGTAAATTTTTCTAATTTAATTGCTAAATAACATGTAGATGGCTACCTCCAGCGGGATACCATCTTCGAGTTTGACTATTTTATTTCTTACCTAGAAAATTGAACATAAGAAAATTCTTTTTTTATTATTTAATTTGTACTTTACAACTTGTCCAGCTGGACATTTGGTAAATTTTTCCAACTTAATTGCTAGATAACACGTGGATGGCTACCCCCGGCGGGTTACCATCTTTGAGTTTGACTATTTTATTTCTTACCTAGAAAATNTGAACATAAGAAAATTGTTCTTTATTATTATTTAATTTGTACTTTACAATTTGTCTAGCTGGACATTCGGTAAATTTTTCTAATTTAATTGCTAAATAACATGTAGATGGCTACCTCCAGCGGGATACCATCTTCGAGTTTGACTATTTTATTTCTTACCTAGAAAATTGAACATAAGAAAATTCTTTTTTTATTATTTAATTTGTACTTTACAACTTGTCCAGCTGGACATTTGGTAAATTTTTCCAACTTAATTGTTAGATAACACGTGGATGGCTACCTCCGGCGGGTTACCATCTTTGAGTTTGACTATTTTATTTCTTACCTAGAAAATTGAACATAAGAAAATTGTTCTTTATTATTATTTAATTTGTACTTTACAATTTGTCCAGCTGGATGTTTGATAAATTTTTCCAACTTAATTGCTAGATAACACGTGGATGGCTACCCCCGGTGGGTTACCATCTTTGAGTTTGACTATTTTATTTCTTACCTAGAAAATTGAACATAAGAAAATTCTTTTTTTATTATTTAATTTGTACTTTACAACTTGTCCAGCTGGACATTCGGTAAATTTTTCTAACTTAATTGCTAAATAACACGCGCATCGCTACCCCCAGCGGGATACCATAAAGTACTATGTGACTGTGTCCAGAATTGAAAAAAAGGTCAGGATATTAATTTATCGAAGCGAAAGAGAAAACTATGTATGAATATGTAGAATCAAAAGATGTATCCAGTATGGTGTTTTAAGTGTTTAATAGTGTAATATAAAAAATATTGCAAATGTTAGTGCTTGTAGCGTAGCATGAGTAATTTAGCTGTTCAGCAAGCCCATCCATAAATCATGATTCCAGAGAGATAAAAATTCCCACATATGCCCAAATCGTATTATGTAAATGTCAATTAACGATGTATGCTTGCAATATAGTAAAATCTTTTCTCATTCAGTCGCATGATAATTTCATGTATAAACCGTAATTTCAAGGGAATAAAAATGTGCGCATATAAAATCGGATTATACATATAAAAACGAACAATTCGATCTTTTTCTACCGAATCGTGTAATAACTTCACTCGTAACAATTTAAATAATCCATACGAAATATTTATCTACTGACAAAATTATACTAAACTAACTGAAGAACATGGAACTATCGTGTCGAAAACAAAAATAATCGAATTTAAATTCTGCGATGCGTCGCGTAACTTAAATTTAACGTAACAAGTATGTACGTTGTTTACGTAATGCGTGAAAATTGAGATGTTTTACTATTTATTTTTATTATTATTTACTATTTTACTATTATTTATTTATTTATTTATTTCCTCTAAATCTACGAAGACGATAAACTGCGAAAATCTGTAGCACTTTTTTTTTTTTTTTATTTTATTTGTTAGAATATTTACAAACAATTCTTTCACAGAATTTTTAGTAAATTAGTTTGGCGTGGTTCTGTGGCTTGGATTATATAAGCTAGAGCGAGTTAGATTCTTCTTGAATCTGATGTTTCAATCTAGGGGGTAATGCCTTTTTAGTCTGCGGGTCTGATCCGTTTTATCCAGTAGTTGGGTGACTAACGGGTTTTGGTGATTGTTGACTCTTGTATGATATCTGTTTTTGAACTTTGCGATTTCTTCTTTGACCGTGGGTAATTTAAGATCGCGATGAATCGTTTCGTTGGTAACGTACCAAGGTGCGTCTATTAGGGATCTTAGAGTTTTTGATTGGAATCGTTGGAGGATTTCTATGTTGGAATTACTCGCTGTTCCCCATAGTTGGATCCCATAGGTCCAAACAGGTTTTAATATGGCCTTGTATAGAGTTATTTTACTCTGTATGTTTAAGCTGGAGCGTCTGCCGATGAGCCAGTAGAGTTTTTTTAATTTTGTTTTTAGTTCTTTGGATTTCTCTGCGATGTGCCGTTTTCAAGTCATCCTTCTGTCTAGAGTCATTCCCAGGTATCTGACTGTATCTTTGTTTGGTATTGAGATATTATTTATGGTTACCAGTGGGCAGGTTTGTTTTCGCAGTGTGAAAGTTACGTGGCTGGATTTATTCTCGTTGATTTTGAAGCGCCATTCGTGGAACCATTTTTCCATAGAGTCGAGACCTCGCTGGAGCGTTGAGGAGGCGATTGTCGGGTCTTGTAGCACTTAAGCGATAAATTATCTTCTTAAGACAATTAAAATTCTTCGCTTTTAAGATTTACATTTCTTGACATTTTAGCTTCTCGATTTCTCTACCATATCCGTAGCCTCGATTCCATGTTTTTCATTAACCGTAGCGATCAACGATCCACGATTCGTTCAAAGAATTTCACTGAACGCCAAAGGACTTCGATCAACCAGACTGATTTCTTCCGTGCGGAACGCTCGTCCAGGAACCCATTAGACGGATTTCCAGTGGGGGTTGGAAAAGAGAATCTCGTCCGGTGGAAAACAATACATTTTCCAGGGATGGTCGCAAAATAGAAAGCTGCTTTGTCGAGCAAAGCCTCTTAACGAGTCGGCGCAACGGCCGTTTCCAAGCAGTTAACTGCGTTTCGTGAATCCTTTATGGTTCCGTGCACGGTGCAAAACAGGGATGGACACGACATTAGTATAGTAAACGCTGTTGTTGCCTTTGTGTGGTTTCTTCGTATTTTATGCGATATAATTTGTCAGGTTATGCAGGTGACAAGGCATACGAATTAAGTTTACCGATGAATTTAAACGATACTCTCTCAAAAAACAGCAGAAATAAAAGAGAAAACGATCCCCAGACGACGGAAAAATTCAACCTCAAAAATAGAAACAAACTTGAAAGAAGGAAAAATTGAAAATCCCCAAAGATTGGTCTATAACGCAAAAAACCACGGGTAAAAATAGAAAGAATGCAGGTTGATGAAACAAACGCTCCCGCCGAAAAAAAGATACAATTACAAAACGTAGGTACGATATACTACTGACTTTGAAATAGACGAAGCAAAAGAATTGTGAAATCTAATTAAATCTTTAAAAAATTAAAAATTCAAGGATACCATTGATCGCGAAGCAAATAAATATACAAATTCAATTCGACACGATCGCCGAAGGTTCCTCGAAGAACGATTCCCATTCTTCGCCTATTCGATATTCCCCGATTTGATTCATATCCGTAATTAATTCGAAATTTTATGATTCGACTTACAGTTTCGATGAATTCCAAATGTATTAATTTTCAATTAATTCGCAATTACGCGACTCAAAATATTTTCCTGTGATTCGTGTTTTTAATCGATTCGGAATTTCGTTATTTGATTACGTTCTTATGAATATCTGGTCGCTTGTTACACATTTTTCATTGATTCTAAATTTTTCGATTCAATTCACGTTTTAGATTTACCTCTTCAAATTTGTTACCATCGTACGCTGCAAAACAATATTGAAGCAAAGAGCTTGAATGTCTGTCAGACAAACGCTAATGAAGCTTGCCTTAAGACCAACATCACCGCGAAGATACATTTTCTGCGCGTGTTCCTCGAGATTTGACTTACAATCGAGCCAGTTTCCATGAAGAAGTTTCGTCAAATTTAGACTGCGAATTAGTGGGAAGCAAAAAACTGAACGATCTACTAAATCGATGAAACGATGGTTCGAAGGAAAACTTACCCCGAGCAGGCGATAACAAGAGAATTCCATTTAAAGTTCTCGCTTAAAATTTTGTTTCACCTTGGAAGTCTCGGTTTCGAAAAATCCTCGTAACTGCGTCGAAGGACAATTTCACGAGTGTAGTTCGAAAATACTTTTACACACCAGGGACGGTGAGGGGGTAAAAAAAAAAAAAAAAAAAGAAAGAAAAAAGCAGCGAAGTAAGAGAAAAAGAGAAAGTTAGCAAGTTCGAGTTGAAAAGTTTCGGGCAAACCCGTGTTGTCCCTTTCGGAAGTTGTAAATTAAAAGTTTCCCTCGAATTTTTATCGTCTGCCGCGCGTAAACGTTGCTACGGGACCTGAAAGTTTCCGGTTCACCCCCAACGTGAAATTATAAAATATACAATAAACGAATTCTGTCTCCGAACAATACCTTTCCCATCATTTAGTTTACATTTGCTACAGAATATTTCTAGATTCAAATAAATATTAATCGTTAACCATTTCCAATTATCTCTTGAGAGACCGTATTTTTCACGGCGATTTCAATCCTCAAACTCGAGTTACCGCTGCTAAATAAGATACGTACGTGTCTGGCATTTTCTACCCCTTTGTCAGGCAAATGTTCACGACTAACATTGTAAAAAATATAGCATAGAACAATGCGCGAAGCTCCTTTGAATTCGATGCACCAAGAATTACATACTACAGAACGTACTCAATGCGATCTCACAGGCGAGCTTCTCTATAGGGTTTGTCTCACCCTCTGTCCATGAGTAGTAGCAACGTCGTAAAATATATGGTTCCGGACATTATTCGGTGATCGTTCACGCTCTTATCTAACTTCCAGCTCACGACTAGCTCGTTCACCGTGAGATCGTAGATCGATACGTTGTAACGGGATTCGGCAGAATTACGGTGATCCAAGCGCGACATAGAGGATCGGTCAGGTGTACCGATAGCTAATTTCCTCGACATTATCTGTTCGCAGCACGCTTACCATGGACGATGATCGTGGACACGACGATTCCGACGGTTCGCAAAATGTTGCTTGCCAACGTTTACCTCTCCCCCCAAACTTGACCACTCCGCAACCTCGTTTGTACACCACGCGATATAATGCACAGTTTACTTCCTCCGACATTAACCTGCTCATAAAGTTTATCAGCCCAACGTTAACCTCTTCCCGAATTCCGAATGCTAAATTGCACTTTCTTCAATTAATAAAGCAAAATTAAGTAATAAAGTTCCGATGTATTTTTACATGTACGTGTCAAATTTCTAATAAGACAAAACCATACACAGCTGACAAATTAGAAAAAGACGATTGGAAAGTTACAGAGACGATTATTGGGAATTTGTAGAAGAAGAAAATGACGTAAAAATAAAATCTATTAAACTGGGAGAATACAGAGAAGAAAAGAATCTAGGGCAGAAGAGAACGACGATAGAAATAAGTGGAAGATGTATAACTGATTTATTAGATTTTTAGGAATCTGAAGATCGAACTCGTTTGGAACAGACGTATCTAACGAAATAATGCAAATAATCGTTCCATCTTTCTTCCCTCGCCAAAAACATCCGTGACAACTCTCTACCCAAATCAATACCTCTTCCCGTCCTTCCTTCCTGACGTGACAATCCTTAATAACGAGAAAAAGCACCTGATAACGTCGCGGCCAGAAATATTTCACGCAGAACACGAGGGGGCGACAGCCGCGTCGGTTGATGGATTGAACATGCTTGAACATATTGAATTTTCTCGAAAAATGTCTAACGGTGACGCGTGTTTAGCGACGAATTTGTAACAGTCTTTCGATCTCCGCCGGCCAATCATTCATCGTCGAACGAATAATGCCACCCTTATCACGAGCAAAACGCATTCACAAGCTAACAAATTCTCTTGCGAAGATACTTTCTATCAAAAAAAAAAAAAAAAAAAAAAAAAAAAAAAAAAAAAAAAAAAAAAAAAAAAAAAAAAAAAAAAAAGAGAGAGAGAGAGAAAACGCCACAGATTGAAGATTTCTATCTCTATTGATACAGAGAATTTATTTTGATGTCTTTATTTTGATGACTCGAAGCCACCCTATTTTCGTACGGATTGCGATAAAATCCCAGACATCGAATACGAAGTGATCGATTTGGCGTGGAACGACCCGTAAGACAACCCCGCAACGTATCATTTACGATACTTCTCGTGAACCGATCCTTCTGCTATCATTGATCCTCCGTGTCTACGATAACGTGGTTTGATAAGATTTCGTACTGTGCTCTTACAATCGGCGAAGAGAGATTATCGACGAAGATATATGACATGGAACTGATTGGGATTGCGAGTGGAACGTTCAGACGGATCAAAAGGGCAGAGAAGGCTTTGGAGTTTGTAGATAATGTATCTTTGGTGTCGTTTGCTGATTCGTTTGAAATTCAAAGAGATAAGAATGTAAACGGGGTTGGGGGAATTATTTGAAAGATTCTGACCCATCTGAATAGAGTTGTACGATTGAGACGTATCTTTGCCTTCTTATCTAAATTTATATATTTAGGAAAATAAAGGGCGTATTTTTTGTGTTTCTATACGACTTTATACTTACGATAATACTTTGAATTACTCGTTTGAGAAAAAAAGCAAAGGAAACATGTACGTTAGGTTGTCCGAAAAGTGTCTTTCTTTCGCAAACGTGTTTTCTACAACAGTGCACCTTCTGTCTGTGAAAGTCTGTGAAACGTCACGATGTTTATCTCAACAGAACAAAACGGATCGTACGTAATTCGACAAAATAATATAAAACAAAGAAGGATGTGCGTCTATTATTTCCTCGTAAAACGAAAGAAACTTTACTTGTAATGACAACCTAATACTTTGTTTTTAAGAAAGCACGTGAAATTAATTAGAGATTTAATCAAAGATCGATGTCGGGTATTCGATAGGAAGTAATAACCTGCACGCCGGTAAGTAAGATTGAAATAAAAGCCACAGATGCGATGCCGTTAATCAAAGATAGGTTGGGACGTGAGAAAAATTGATTTCAAGTTTCCAAGTGTAACGGGCTATTAATTTGAGAGATGAATTTCTGTTAGTCGATGAAAAATACGTTTTATAGGAAATACAGCTAACTGGATTTTAACAACAATCGCTAGATGTTTCGTGTGTCTAAAATTAATTTGATTTCTAAGCTTTCCATTAAATCCCTTGGGAAAATCTCTTCTTTTCTTATCGCACCATTTTATTTATTTATTCTTCGAAATGTTAAATGTATCGTAAAAATGTTCTATCGTGCCTTACGACGAACGCTTTTCTATTTCTAATTCATTACTTTGATGTATAGAATCTCAACTTCGATCATTACTATAGAATCGCAGAAGCGCAGCCACGGAAGCTACCTTTAGAATCGAAAGAGCTACAAAACCCTCAAAACCGAACCTCCCGAAAGAGCTACGTCCAAAATCAAAGGAAAGAATCCTCTCGAGCACCGAACTGCGTCTCAGCAACTTCAAATCTCACGCTCCAACCCTATCGATCCTTTAAAAAAGTTGTTACAGATAAAGTTGCCGTTGAATTTCTAGTAACGTTTCCAAGATTTGTAATTAAAAAAAAGAAAAAGAAATCATTGTGCCAAGCTCGTATATTCTACCTACAAATAGAAATATTTATTTGATACTGTGAACCACTTTGAAATCAGCAGCAACTGAATCGAACGATTTATATCTGAAATATGTTGGCTTTCGAACAAAGAATTTCCAAGTAACTGTACTTTCGAACATCGAGTAGGAGAGGGAAATTTCAATAGCGATACAATAGCGGAAAATTCCACGACAACGCGATAAATCAACGAAAAGGAGAAATCGTTTTCTTGAAAGCAAGATGCGCTATACGCTGGAGGCCGCTAACTTGCGAAAATAGTAGGCCAGATGTGCCGTTTTGGCAAATCGACGAGGATCACCGTGGCGATCCTTTTCTCGCCGAGTATACCGAAGAATAGAAAAGTAACAGAAGGCGGGAGGAGATCGAAGGAAAAGAGAAAAGAAAATAAGAGAAAAAATGGGAGAAAAGGAGGCAGCACGAATACTCAATATGCCGGCATGACTCCGCGTCTGGCATGAGCTACCGTTCACGCGGAATCTTATTGAAAGAAGAGATAGGTGAGCCTGCTCGTCCTCCATCCTCCTTTATCCCTTCACCGCCTTCTTCCCTTTTTCTTCGTTTCTCTCGTTTTGTCACAGACTTTTTCTTCTGCCGGCTGTTTCTTGCTTTTATACGCCCAGCTGCAAAGCTTGCACCGCTTGATGTCTCCGCCTTTGTCGAGCCAGGCTTGAGAGATTCAACGACCAAACGTCGAGCGTACACGTGCAACGTAAACGCGTCACCGAACGTTTTCTTCGCCACGATTCTCCGGCCGACGATATAGAACAACGGGACAGGTTAGTTGTCATAGTCTTCCGAAGTAAGACGAAGTTACAGCGCCAACGAAAAGTACTAACACGCTGTTGTACTTTATTACAACATTTGCAAAATTTTCTAAAAACTCGAGTGATCGTACTTCTTCGACGATTGGTATAGTCCGTTGAATTCCAAAGCGAAGGGAATAATTCTGATCAAACTTTCGATATAGCAGATTGAGAATTGCTCGATAATTCGAACTTTTCCAAAAGTAATTTTTGTGGAATGTCCTTCTCCTATTTTACGTTGGAAAGAATTTTCTATAACTGCTTTCCGATAACTGTATAGTTATTTCAAGATTCGTTGGCCGAAACTTGGGGTCAAAACGCTTTAGAAATTCATCTTCATTTTCTTTGTACATGCACAATTCCAGGAGGTCACATTTTCGAATGTTCAAGCAGCGGTTTAAAAAATTCTCAAAACTTTGGTACACGAAAAAAATAGCCTGCAGGATTAAAAAAAATTTCATTAAACGCTTCAATCCTCGCGATATGAACTCCAATATCGAAACAAATAAAAAAGTTTGAAACTGCAATTTCAAAAACCATTTCCGTCGTGATAAAAGTAAAAAAGAGCAAATTCAAAAATATCAAAAAATGTATAATTGAATTTCGGAGATTCGATTCGTAGGCTCCATCCTTGAGAAGGCATAAAACATCGTAAATGGAAGAAGAGAACAACGGAAGAGAAGAATAAAAAAAGGCAATGTACATGAAACGCCAGAATTTAATTTTTCAATTCATTTGAATCTTTTTGAATCTACGTTTCATAATTTCGTAAGTAGTCCGATTATTTTTGAAAGATATCACATGATTTTTACAATCTCGGCTCGAAGATCTTAAATGGAAAACAATTGAAAATTCGAAGCGAGTCTGAAGAGCGTTCCAGAGGTAATTCGGCGAATTTCGTGGTCTAACGATGAAAATAATCGCGGACGTGATTAAAGAACGGTTGTTTCGTGAGAAATTCCGAAGAATTTGCCCGGAGGATCCTCGAATTCTCCCGTTCTCGTTTGTAACGCGGCCAGAAAATTAAGTTCACCACAAAAGCCGTGATCCGCGTTAAGATTAGAAACAATTAAAACTTCGTGGAATCACGGAGAACGCGATGGGAAGCAGCTTGAGAACAGGACGCCACCGTTGCGTAATTGTGCGTCCTTATTACACGTTCCCCTCCACGTTAAAATGATTAAACTTACGTTGAAAGTTCTGTCGATGGCGCACGACGACGCGACATACTGATTTTTAACTTTCGAGATTATCGTAACAAATGCTGTTGGCAAAATACGTTGTGCTGCTGTTTTACATCTTTTCGTTTCTGTTTTTTCTTATAATAATGAATTAAACGATGAAAACACGAGCAAATAAATAAATTCGTGACAAAATTAGAAAAGAATCTGTCCTGTTCTTCGATGGCGATAAAAATTATTATAAATTGAAACTTTGTAAATTCTTCTTGAAAAATATAATACGTTTACGTTCTTCGTAATTTATATAATATTAATTCGTCCTGCATTAATAGCACGTAATACGACACGACAAACCACACAATTTTTCTACCAAAAGGAATCCTTAAATTTCTCGAAGGAAGTCGATCAATCCCATAATATTTTTCGTTATCGATGTCCGTGTCATCGAATCGAGAAATCCCGTCAAACATACCCGATAACAAGAAAGAAAGACGACGTTATTACACGTACATCATCGTGTTTTCAACACAGTGACATCACGTATCATATGTTGCCCTCGATTCTCGATCCAAATTTACCAAACCTTTCCATAGAGGGAACCATCTTGCGAACGTCTGTTGGTATCTTCCTGTTTACGTGATATCGTGACAGAATCGTAAACGCAGCAAATCAACGTCGAGAAAGAGGTTCCTTTAAGAAGAACGTTCCAGTACCGCGACGCCAACAGTTACTTTCTCGATGAAGATTTTTTTAAAAATATGAAAACGATACGAAGTTGTAATAAACTGTAACTTTCAGGAGAAATCCGAAGGAAAATGATTGGAGATCTTAGGAGATGATTGAATATCGGTAACCGAGTTTCTGTGAAGGTCCATCGTAATACAGAGATCTTTCGCTCAAAGAACGAATAAACATAAAAAGGAATAAGAATCGTTTTTGCGTGGTATATGTAACTACACGCGAATTTAAACAATTTCCTATTCTCCGAAGTTTCTAAGCAGAAGAAAGCTAAATAACAATTGGATGTATTATCCGTTTGCAGATGGAAGAGAGATAGAAACTGTTTCCAATGTGTGTTTAAAACTTTGGTATTTGTGCTTAAAACTTATTGCTGTTTACGAGTTAACAAGGCAAGAAAGAGGAGGAAGAGAATTGGAAAAGGTAGATGAACAAGGGAGTCTCAATGCGGTGGAAAATCAAAAATCTCGGTTTATCCGAGGAATAACCTGGTCTGTCGGAAGTTGGCAATTCCTGCCAACTGAACCAATTTCTGAGTTCTGAGAGGATGGAAGCAAGTTGTGAGCCTTGCAGATGATCTACTCCGGTTTGTGAGAAGTTTGATGGGTTTATTTGCTTGGTTGTCTGCATGATGTAACGCGAGAATTGACAAACACGTGAATACGGTAACTTCGAAATGCTATTAACTAAGGGAAAAATTATAATTAAGAATTTTATTAAAATCATGGTTCAATATTACGTAAGGATAGTAAAATATTTTTTCCCTTTTTCTTCTTTCCTTCCTAGTACCGTATTATCTTTCCGTTCCATTCCTTATTGCTTTTTCTATTCTTTTCAGCCATTCCGGAACTCCAATTTCTTTCTCTGTTTCTCTCTTTCTCTCGTACAAAACCGATAAAACATTTAACAAGTATTAAATATATTCTTTATTAGTAGAAGATATTCCGCCGTTATTTTCATTTCTATTGGAAATGATTTTTCTCAAATATTTTCTAATTTTTGGAAAGGAGTATCCATCCTTATTGAAATATTATTGTTATTAAAATTTTATATAAAGAAACTTGCGCGTCAGTAGCAGCGGAAACGTTAAAGGAAGTAATTAAACAGCTTGGCAACAATGAAGTATGTTCTCCTGTAAATCTAAATTAACTTTAAATTAGACGAACACGAATTAAATTTCAATTAATCTTTGTTAAATCTAGCTAGGTATGTACCGAAATAGAAATAGGTTAAATTAGATCTGGTAAGATAAATTAAATACAAATAAATCTAATTGTAAGTTAAAACGAGTCAGTTATGTCCCTAAAAACAGGATGACAATTTATTTATCCTGATCTACCTAAAACACGCTAAGACGCATAGTGTGTTACACTCGGGTTACAGAGGATAATTACCTTTAGGTTACGCTAAGTTTTCATTTCATTTGATTCATTCTATTCTACGTTTGTATTACAGTTAAGTTCTTTCGAATAGCGTGTGTATTCGCATTTTACGAACTTTATACTCTCACTTTCCTCCGATCATGAACCAATACTTTCCAGAAACTTCGCGTCTACTTCTTATAATTCAACTCTGATATCAATAATACTCTCTTTCTCTCTGCTTAAACTTCCGTTCACCATCTCGCCATTAATTTCCAAATAAAAAGCCCCCATTTAAAGCCATCAAACAAAGATCAGCTTGGCGAATAAAATCAATTTTCCTCAAGTATTCCCATTACCACGGTTTGTTCCTTTTTCTTCGAAACTTCAACTTCTTTCTTGCCTCATTAAATCAATTACAATTATATTCCACGCAGATAATTTTTCAAGCAAGTAACCTTTCCCTTACCAGCCTGAAATCTGTCAGAAAACTAGAATACGGTAATAAAGGCAATTTGCTTTCGGTAAATGTCAGCTGCTATTTGTTTCCATAGAATTTTCAACGACGCCTCTAAAGTATCAATATGAGAAAACGAGGAAAGCAACAAACGTTAGGTGACTTAAGAATTACGACTAACCGAGTGACTAACAGAATTGACAACTCTATTCCGCTGTTCGCTCATTAGTTAAAGTTTCATTATATCTCGATGAGAAAGTCGCGCGTTGGCAGTTTCACGCGAAGAAGGATGATCCCAAATAAGGAGGCAATTCCGGCTCTAATGAGTCCTCGAAGGTAATCCCGAGTTCTGAGCGAACGGAGATTTACGAGCTAGTTGCCTAACTGAACTTCACCGTGCGCAAACTACCAACTCGTTTACGTGATCGTCTTTGCGCATACATGAATAGCAAAGAGCGAGTGCATGACGCGTAATACCGAAGACTTATGATTGCATACTTACGAAATACGAAAGGCACGCTTAATACGGCGTAAAACGCTTGCTACTCTCTTATCTCTTTCGAATTTTCTAATCGCTTTCAACGAACGTTGTATCTAACTCGAAAATAAGGGCGACAGTTAGTATTCTCGGGGATAATTTGTTTGTAACTGCGGTGACGTAACGAAATTATGGAGATAATAAAGCATATGTATCGAGTGTAACTGAGAAAATGATTAAGCGAGAGATTATAGAATTTGCACGATGAAAAATTAGAGAGAAGGTAAGAGAAGAATAACATTGAGTCAGAATCATGTTCGACGTATCGAGAACGAAAATGAATTCGACAAACCTAACGCGTAATTCGTTGTTTAACGCGACCACGAAATATTCTCACCGCGTCGTTCAATTTCGTTATTTGAATTTGATTTGGAAAGGATTCCTCTATTTTCCTATGATTAACGCAGCTTATTGAAATAAACAAATGCAATAAATACAGACTCGGAAAGAATGTAGCTCGGTTCACTTTACGCGCAAATCTAGCAAATTTGCGCGTTCGATTCAACGCAAACCTTCTTCGCCGATCGTCAAAATTTCGTTTCAAAATTAATCAATATCATTAGACCATAGAATTTCTAGTACGTATCAGTATCCTGATATTATCTGATAATAGCTTGAATATCAAATATCGGCTATGTACTGCAGCTTGCCGGCCTCGTATCCGATATTCTGCAACCAGTTCAGCCGGCTTCTTTGCGAATTCAACGCCAAAGTCTCGTTCGACGTTCGCCACTCATACACGTTTTAGAGAATAAAACAGCGAAACGATGAAGTGCAACCGCAAAAGGGGTTGCTCATATTGGAAAACTATTTTGCCGGTTGTCGGAGGCATTAAACGGCATCAGGCCGCATTTGCATGAAACACAGAGAAGCAAAACGCGAAGAGGATGAAGGGGCCTAGTGTGTGCGCTGGCCGGTCGTTTCTCGAACAGGACATAATCCTCTCGACGTTGCACCAACACCGTTCACCAGACGTATGTTGGACGTGTTATGCGCGTACGATCGCCTATCCGCTTGATAGGCTGGAACGAGCCTCGAGTTCCTAGCTGGTCAAGGGAACGATCGTTGTGGAGGCCTCCTTCACGCGAATCTCCATGAAATTTTATTGGAACCAACGAGTGAGTGGTAAATGGGAAAGTGGTCGTGATTGGATTGATCGTCGAGTTTATAAGCGATTTAGGGAAAGAAACGGAGATAGGGGAATTTTGATGGGTTTGAAACGCTATGTTTGAAACGTTCACGTTATTAAACGAGAAGATACATAGATAAATTGGCTTTTCCATTACTTCTGAGTATTTGAAATTCAATTTGGGTTGGAGGCAATCGTGATGGATATAATTTGTATGTATCGAATGTAAATGTAAATTGGTCGAGGAGATGATTGAAAGTGATTTAGAGATAGAAAAGGATAGGGAAGATACAATTTTCTTACAATAGATTGAAGGAATTGAAGTTCGAAGCGAATGTTTCTTAATGTTAAATGTTTAAGTGGATATTTTGTTAATATAAAAAGAATTGTTATATTAATAGTAATAATTTTATATAATAATACTAATGATAATACTAATCTTCTAGATCAAGCGCTGGTCATTTCTTCGTATTGATATAAATCAAAATTTTGAGCCCGGCGTTCTTCTCGTTCGAAATATTCGTCGTTATATATCGCATGAATTATATTTCGCATAAACGAGAGACAAATAGCATTGTCAACGAACGGCAGAGACGCAGAGAATCCGACAGAAGCTCGATTATATTCGATCTAATCAAAGTTTAATTTGCGCAGCCTACCAAATCAACTACGTGTTTACATCTAAAGGTACATCCGGTATATCGAGGATATGTATTAGGTCAAGCTCCAGAGAGATCTTCGGGTAATGGAAATTGGAACGAGCTTCCACGGTTCTCGATGCTCCTTTCGAGTCGATATAAACGCGCAGATCGTCCAATATTCGCTTCGAATAAAATAAAACAGTAATCATTGGAGAGCGGTTTATATTTTTACGTTCTTTGTTTATATATTTCGCTACAAGAATATCATATGTTAAAAATTGTTAATTTTAAGATATCTGTAAAAATTGATTATCGGAATGGAAATGTTATAATTTTTAAAAGTTAAAGTTTTATTAATTAATAAAAAGAATATCGCAGTTCACGAAAGCTTCGCTCTTTTTTTTTTTTTTTTTAGCTTTTTAACTACGAAATCTCTGAAAATGACCGATATCAGATTTCTGGTCTTCGTAATTACTAAACATATTTAAGGATTTTTAACAAAATCATTATTTCATGAAACGTTTGGATACTCGAGATAACCAAAAGTTAAATATTTCAACGCATCTTTTCACAATATTCCTCCTCTAAATGATATACCTACCGAATCTAAATATCTTTTATAGATATGCACGTAGATCAACGTCATTGATAAGAAAGAAACAGAGAAGAAACTCTCTTGTTTCTATACTTCCATACTTCCATACTTGCATACTTAATCGCAAGTGCAAATACTGATCGCAGTGGCAATTATGGAACACATCATGACGTGAAACGGGATCGATTTCACGGAATATAACGAGTAGTATCGCAGCTAAGCATCAATGAACCGTTTCATCGGGATAGATTGCGATGATGCCACTAGAGAGGACAATCGATGGTGTCGCCGTTAATAGTGTAACCGGTTAATCAATTAAACGGTTGACCAGGTAACGCTAAATGGTTACAGTCGGCCAACGCTCGTCGCTGGCTGCATTGTTTGATGTTTAAAACCACCGAGAACTTGTCGACAAGGATTATGTCCCTCGGATCATTATCGTGTCCCGATGTCAGACCAATTTTGCGTTCGCGTGCCATCTTTCGTTCGAAATAGTTTGAACGATACGCTGGTTCGCAAAGATATTCTCACGCTTACCATAGAAAATATTTCGTAATACATTGGTACGTATGGCGTGTGAAATTTCTTTGAAATTTGATTGCCACGATATAATTATAATAAAGATGGATAAAACGTGAAATCGCTTAAAGACGAGTAGCTGCGTTAAACGTATAATAATTAGTACTAAAGATGATTAAATATCGTAACTTACTAATGTGACTGATCGTTCAAAATGTACGCTTGGAATAAATATCGTATAATTTCTGTCCGTTTTTAAGCTTTCAAATTCTCCATAAATGCACAAATATCAATCTATTTTGTAGATGGAAGAATCTACAAAAATCATCGATTACATTCGGTCTGGATGGTAAAAATTTCCCGCGGTTGAAGTTTGTAATTATAGTTTACGAAGTTATCTTGAATCGGAGTGCACAGATCAAACGGGGCAGTTTTCAGCGACGAAAGAAAATTTCGCTCCCAAAGGATTCGTACCGAGAGGCAGAATAATCGATCGATTCTGGATAAGCTACGCGATAAAGGGTTGCGCGGCGTGCAGAACTGGTGTGTTAAGTAATTAGCAGGTTTAAGTGTGTTAGGCCGCGCTCTAGAGCTGTGCTCGTTCATCCGATGGCCATCGGATAATGTTAACGGCCTTCGTTAACTCGATTTTACTACGTTAGGTTACGGCTAATCCAACCCGAGCTGACCGGTTGCCGATTATTCTCCAAGACAACCTACACGCATTGTGATATCAAATCTTCATCTTAAAGACAGATTTACATTCCTACTATTAAGAGAAGAGAATATTAAAAGACTGGATCGTAATATGCGTCGTATATGTCGACCTTTTCGCTTGAAATAAATACGCTTTCACTCGTCGCTACAATTTATTCCTGCAAATACTACGATGTCGTTGAAATACCTATACTTTTGCTATTGAAATATAATATCTGAAACTATTTATCGAGATATGTGTAATTTTGTGCGCTACACTAGATTAGGCGCGTGGTAGTGACATATATATGTAAACTTCCTAGAGTTCAAGTGTGATAGGGACTCTCTCTGTTTACGGACGACACGACTTTCTTTTGTTTTACGGACAACCATTTTGAGAGACAAACGGACGGACAGAGAACGATATCAGAGATAGACAAGAGCACAGAAGAAAGAATAATTATTGAAAACATTGAAGATCGGCGGAGAAAGATCGGTAGCTCAGGACGTTGAAAATCGATTCTCGATTTTCAGGTAGACATTGCGCAGAACTTGTTATTTATTGTTTATTGTTATAGATTAGTATTAATTGTTGTTTACTCCTGTATTTCATTTAAGTATTTTCACGATAAACTCGATTTTCAGACTTCAGAATCGATCACCTGAATTACCCCGAGATTTACTATATTACGTATATATGAGTATGAGTGCGTGGGAGTATGTGCGTGTACAACGTCTCGTGAAACAGATGAATGCAACTGTTCCGTTGATAGTGTGGTAATGAAGATGGCGAGACAAAGAGAGTGCTGAGACGCGTGCAAATATGTATCGACGAATATCTATTTTCATATCAATTCTAAGCATAATCTAAGTGTTCCTATACATTTATTTCGGCGATTAAGATCCACAAGATTCTCAACACTATTATTGGCAATCGTTCGTTCAACTTTTCTATTGCTTTTGCGATCCACCCGGTTTTTCGTTTTCAAAGTTGAAATCGCTGAAAGAAAATTTAATAAATTGAATATACCAACGACGTTCGGTAACAAAATTTGATATTGCCTAACTTAGCGAAAGTTACGGTAGCTGGAAAGCAAGGCAAAGCACAGAAAGCGAAAAAATATAGCGCAGAATAATAGCCATAAATGTCAAATAAAAAGCAGTGAAAACGAAAATAATGCTAAACTCTATATCAAACGCGATCTTGTAACAATAGACACGGAATGAAAGCGGCTGAAAACAAAAATAGTGCGAACTCTGTTTCGAGCCCAATCTGGCAAACATATATACATGGAATAAAAATCTAGAAATGGATAGAAAGTATCGGCACAGCTGGAATCGGAAGGTAAATTCAACGAAACACGTTCGATATTCCATCGAGCCGATTCATAACCATCGGATTTACAAACAATCCCCGAGTATTAACTTATCGAAGCATCGAACTGGCGCGATCGAATTTTCGTAAGTTCGATGGGTCGATTATCGCGTTACACCGATACGTTCTAGTTTTCCCAACGGTCATTACGTCGTCGCGTTCCTCAATGAATTTATATACATAAACTGCGTTGTTTTGCAAGCTGGCTGACTCTAATTTATCGCGGGATTTATCGTTAAATTCCCTCTGTTTGTGTGTACGGCTGTGTGTGTATATGCACGCGCTCGCAACAGGACTAGCGAATAACTAAACGATGAAATTACTTGAAATTACGCGGAACGTAATGTTTATTTACGCTCATCGGCGACTCTTGTTCAGCGCGAAATATTATTTACATCGATGTATGTTTAATTACTTCATGCGAATTACCGTACGTTCACCGGAACAAAACACCCGATACGCGATTTATCGATCGACCATTGTAACGGTCAGCGATGGAATCAAATTCAATGTTCGGAAACACAAAGACTTTTCTATTAAATTGAATTCTCCATTAACTATATTAGTAATAAGCGGCAATAAAATAAAAATTCTGTTATTAATTCGACAACTTGACGTTCAGCGTCATATTTGTACAGAAGCGAGATCCGCACGATCGTCGCTCACATTCCAAATTGATTAAAATCTCATATCAAAATTCTATCTAATGTTGCAACATCGAAACAACCGACTTGCATTTGCACGAAATTTGCAAAATATCGCTCTGTACCTGCCAGATGCGCGTGCGATTATTTCCAGCAGATTATTATTCAAGCAACCACGCGTTGACTTGGTTGAGATGTTGAAACGTGGTTTATCAATCGCGATAGTAAAAAGTTAACGTGGCATTGGGTGTCGACTGGGGAATTTTAATCGCATCGTTGGGAAATGCTGTTCTTTAAACGATTTCCAGCAGCGTGAATTTCAAAATTCCGATTGGTAAAAACAAGGATACGATCGATCCCGTTATTGGTCCGTAGCAGCGTTCGTCGCAAAAATAAAAGGCAATGGTCCACAATGCAGGAATGCATTTTTATTATTGGCTCAATGCGCATATCTCGAAACTGCTGCATAACGATACTTTGAAAATTCTATTTACTTTTGCTGCATCGCGTTCATTGAACTACCATAGAATGCAAATTGACGATCAATTATTTAAATTTTCTCCCTTCTGTACTTGTAAATTTCCTGCCGAAGAATTGGAAGGTGTAGAGGAACTAGAAGAGGCGAGATATTCTACCCTAAAAAGATTCTATCTACGCGATTCTTCCTGAAAAAAAAAAAGAATTCGAACATAGTTTTTCTCGTTCTATATATTTTTTCTCTTCGTCCATTCTATTTCCCCTGCTCTATTTCCCAAATATTGCCAGCATTTTTATCACAACGATAGGATCTCTGAAAGAAGTTCCGTTTTCCCAAGAGAAGTCAAAGAAAAAGAAGCGAGCATCGAACCGCTAACGTAAAATTTTTCTAAAGAAAATAGTAAGTAACGAAAGAGTATCGCAGCGCTAAGGAAACTCGTCGAAGAAACCGGAAGATTTATCTAAATTGAACTTCCTTCATAGAAAACCCGTCCCCTCAACATTGACCACGGAACTGTGTATCGAGAAAGAAGACAAGAAGGAAGGGGCAGCAACTTTTAACTAACGCGATTTCCCTTGATTCGTTGACGCGGTTAAGCCGGACGGGAATTCTTACGAAACTTTCTAACGATCGGTGAAATTGAGTTGAGACGGGGCCGGCAGCCTGTCCTAAACTCGCCGTTTAACGCGTCGCGAAACTTATTTGCCAAGAAGTTGAGCGCGTGACATCGACAGTTTTCCCTGTTCTCCCATCGGCCGTCTAATTCTTACGAAAGTTCGTTCGAACTCGCGTAGACGGCTCCATAGACTATAAATAACATGTCTTGTAAACTGGCGAATCTTGTAACAGTGGCACGAAGTAAATTGTTTTCGTTAAAATCGATGTCGTTGCGTGATGGAAGACTTTTTGATACCGTGACGAGATTTTATGGCAAAATGTGAGATGGATGTTTTTTTTTTTTTTTTTTTTTTTAAGGTGTTTTGGAGATTGACATTTTATAGTATATCCAAGATGTAATACTTTTCTATAAGGTATCTCATAGGTTTCTATAAGAGCTTCGGTAACGGTTCTACGAGTAACGGTTACGCGAGACGAGAATGTTACGTAAATTTAAATAAATTGTTCATTAAGAGATTGTAACGAGAAATTACGAAATGCAAAGAGAATCACGACAAATCTATTTTTAATGTAGTAGAACAAAATTAAAATGGAAGAAGAAAAAAACATGACTATTTCACCACAATGTTGTCTAGTCAGGATTACATATTTCGCTTAATTGAAACGTCAAAAATCACTGTATTCTGTTTTAATGCTATCAAACTTCAATATTTCGGAACGATGGTATACAAAATTTCACAATTTGATCAAAGTACGTCACTTGAAAATTGGTATTTTCGAAAATTTTCAAACTTCAAAGGCCTGCGGTAATTCCAATGTTTTCCATGCGTTACTCCGAGTTGCTATCTACGCATGAAACTGCACGAAACATCTCCAAATTCTGTTTTGTTTTTCACGAATTCGTCCGTTTGAAGAGAAAAAAATAAAAAAAAAAATGTGCATTCCTTTACTGGCAAAATAATCTTCCTCGTTTGAAAATCACACATGAAAAACATGATAATTCTCGTCTTTTATAGCGGAGCAATCTAAAAATTTAATACGTTGCCGACCGATTCTGTATCAAAATTAACTTTTCTTTATGGCCATTGATTAATCGTAGGTCAAACACAAAAATGGACTTAATATATTTTTCCCACGCGGTTTTCATTCCTTTTGTAATTTTTCCACGAAAACGAGGCAATTAACCGAATATAGCTACAATCCAATTCCACTGAAATTTACTAGAAAAAAGAGAAAACTTTTCATAGAGTGGAATTCGTAGCAATGCAATGCAATGCAATTTGTAAAAAGTTGGCAGAAAATTTGGTGGATTCGCTGTGGTTCGATATTGACTCGCGAGTCGATTTCATTTGCATCCACGTTTTGTTAACTGACTGTCAGCTGATTTCCCTTCCATCCAACCCTGTGTCGTTCATTAAAGCACTGGTAATCATGGCATAGGAAGTTTTTACTTTCACGTAATGTATCCAGAACTTTTCAAGAGAAAATTGCACCGAGCAATATTCTTTTCATTCTCTCTTTGTATGAATTTTTACATTTTTTTAAATTCAGAGCTAACGTTCTTTCGCGGTTAGCCTATATCTTTCCTAGAAAATTTTCTAATTTTGAAATTTTCATGCAAATACGAGTCGACTCTTATTTTCGGTGCATATCGAAGTTACCACGGATAGAATATTTTCGATATGTAATTTGCGTTATCTTATGCAAATTCGTATTTGTACGAATGCAACTAAAAAAATGGAACTGAAATAAAGATTCGTGTTGTCCACTGAATATTCTAGCGTGTATACTTAAGGTATTTTATATATTTTCGTACGGTATGTGGAAAATAGTATTCTGTGTGTATTCGTATATTTGAATTTCCTAGAAATTTCCAGAAGAATATTAACGAAGTTGGCAATAGCATAAACAAAAAATTGCAACTTCTGCATATAACGTCTATAACAAGAGCCACAAATCAGTTAGCTTAAAGTTTTAAAAGATCCAGAATATTTAAGTAACCGCTGCTTACATAAAACGTTGTTCTACTCTCTTAAAATTAGCATATACCTAATTCCTTGAACCAGCAAAGTTACCGGAAAAACGAAAATATTTAATCTAGAATTTGTTCTCTCTCTTTAAAGCGGGAAAGGTAAAGAGAGAGAGAGGAAACAGAAAAGAATAACGTAAAATTACTCTTACCGTAACTGTTAATCGGTTTTCAGAGCCAAATATTACATTATTTTTATTAATTCTTAATTCTCCGTCGTAAAAGCTTCTGATTAAGAAATCCGATTAAAATTTCAACGAGAACTTAAATTAATCGAACGTTTAGCAATCAAAGTAAATTAGATAAGATTAAAGTATGTATCTAGTTTCAAAAATGGATTGGAAAATAAGATTGTCTAACTGCATAGATTCGACGAATTTATGAAGAAAATAAAGATCGTAAGCTCTGTACACAAACGGATAGTATATTCGACAAATCTGAAAATGAAGCCAGTGACCCATTAATCGCGAGCAGGTCGCCGAGAGTCAAAGTTATACCGTGGTCGTCAATTTGCTTTTCATTGACAGTGTCTGGTTCGAATTTAGTGAGCTGGGCGGAGACAGGAAACGAATCGCGGTTGACAATGATTAATCGGTGGGAAATAGATCGGTATACCAGCAATTTCCATTTGCAATAACCGGATAAAATAATAAAACACGACTCCTTATATGTATAAATCATCATTTCTTACACATCGTATTTCGTATAATAATTTAAAAAAGCAAATTTTACTCCAAATTGTTATTAGATAATCAAACCTTTCGTGCTGCTCAATTTTTGTCTGTATAAAGAAATTAACGCTGTTGCGTTAACAACAAAATCGTTGAAACATTTTAAACGGATCTAAGCTGACAATTGAAATTTAATTTTCTCGTGCTAATTCAAAACAAACATACGTTAGAACTTCTATATTCGTTCTTATTTGTTTAATTAAAAAATCTGTCGCAATGCAATTATTTCTCACGCATAATCAAGATGCGCACCCTATAGCCTATAATCAAGTTATCTGACCAATCTGTCACGGTATTACAATTCGATTCTAATTTCTCCTGCAATTCGTTTCTCTCCCGCCTATACATATCTCGAAGCAACGAATTTTGACGATCTCGAAGCCCATCGACCACTAAGTCGCGGTACTAACAAACGGGCGACCAAACATCCTAATGATACAACGTTCCCTGCGATTCAATTGTAATTTCACCTATGAAATTCAATTTTTCCTCGCACACACTACACGCACTCACGCTCACGAGAGATATGAATTTCGACAATCTTCAAGCTCATCAGTTTCTAACGACAAGTCACGGTACTAACAGTAACCAAACACTTCAACGGTATACCTTACCCGGACAAATTTCCATCCTGCAAATACCAGCGCGCCGCATACCTCTATAAATTCATCAAGCATGGGACAAAACGACCATAACTCAACCACCGGTGTCCACACCGTACCACTGACAAACCTCCTACGACACCCAAACGGTCACGATTTCGACGACAATGTCGGCCATACGTTCGCGGTACAGAGAGTACGTCAACGATAGCCAAGCATCGAAGATAGTTTGCCCTAAACCGAAGTGTACACGGGGTCGAGTTTCCGTTCACCGATCATCGAGACGATGCAATTTCGCGGTAGTTACCGTTTGCCTCCCCCGGGGAGCCGGATAACTTCCGCCAGAGATACGGCGGAGGTTGGATTCTGGCCTCCCTCGGTTTAACCTGTCTTGCATCGTCGAGCCCCCGAATCCCTCGACAAATACGCCACCGTCTCGTAAACTTTCGGAACTTCCCGTTTAACTCTGTCGTCGATGGTCAACTTCGTCGGCCACCCTCTTGCAGCCTTTCGTGTACACGTGTCGAACCGGAAGCTGTCGGGGAATGGTAGAAGCGTAGCTAAAGAATCGAACCGGAAGACGTCGCTTTAGGGGTGGAAGAGATCGAGTACCATGGAACGAAGATGTTTGCGTTGGGATAGAGGGACTGGCTTTACGGAGATTCCGGGCTGCTTTCGATAGGTTCCATGCGATTTCTGTGGATTTTGTCCGATGATTTTTGTCTATTTGCTCGCTGCCTCTTTTAACTCGTCGTTGGCTTTGTTTAGTTCGTGGGAATTAATAGGGCTATTATTCTACTTCTTAATAGAAGAATTCTAAATCCGCTTGAATTATTAATAAAGTGGAACGATCGACGATTTTATCAACGAAACTGTGCACGACAAATCTTTTCTGCGAATACAAAGAATGCGTATAAAGAATTCGCCGGGTAGTTGCGACGTTGGAAAAAATCAATATCCACAGTAGCTTAAGTCATTTTACAAAGTTCCCTTCTTGCAAGTAACGAGAAATCGTTTAGAAATCCTCTTATACTCTGCAATCTCTTCCGTTATTCCATCCTTTCGCGCTGTTCCCAATTAGGTTAAGTCGATCCTCGATAGTCGAGAAGGTTTCGCGGAATTTTCCAAGTCTTTGGAAAGCGCCGTCAGCAATTTGCAAAGCGTTTACAAGAAAGAAAAGAAAAGAGAAAGAATATCACGTAGAAGACGTTCGATCGTTCGATCTTTCCTCGTGTCTTGTTACTGTACGCGGCCAAGAGTTTCATGGCGAAAGTTCGACGATGGTATAGCCGGATAATTCGACTAACAGCTTCTATGAGGAAGTCGCGGGAACCGCGCCAAACCGGAAGCCGCGCGAAATCCACCGACCAGATTACGGCCAGATCCAATAACGTTCGAACGAAGCTCTTCCGCCACGTGCTTCTGCCTTTGGTCACGCGTTTCCTTCAAAATCCACTAATCCGTGTATAAATTATCGCAAAGGCAAGATAGGAAACAGCGAGAATTAATCTTTCACAGTTTCCAGATTTAACGACTGGAGTCGTTTGATCTCGCATTGATCGTTTATTTCCAACGTTTGCAATGTAATTTTCTACTTACGAGATTCGTTAGAATATTCTAAATTGTTCGTTTTATAAAGCAAATATCTCTAGAATGAATTTTATTCGTTCTATTAATTCGTTAGTTGTTCTATGAATTTTATTGCCTAATTTTTTATTACACGTATAACGAGATATGTGTTTAGATAATCTAAAGAGATAGGAGATCCGAGCAACCAGGAATTGCCGGTGAAGAATCGAGAAAACGCAAACGCGATGACAGACACAGAGCCAAGTACTAACGTAGGAGCGACTAGAACGAGAAAGAGAGTTACATGGCCAGTAATTGCTCGTCATTGTAGCGGAATTCGGCTTAATCCGTTAATCTGTCGAACGTGGCCGGACGGTTTACACGTTCGCGTTAATCCGCTAGGAAGTTTCTAGCGGCGGCCGTGTAAAAGCAGCTCGTAATTTGTAAGTGACACGAGGGCCCAGCCCCTCGAGAACGTAGCCGCGTGCGAATCCAGGAGCCGGATACGTGTCGGCAGGATTAAACGCGGCCCACTGCTATAAATTATCATGATCCCGTCGATTCGCGAAGGCCGATCGAACCAGTCAATGGATCGACCCATACTGGTCGATGCTCGATTATCGCGCGGTGCGCTCAACGAAACTCGAAGAGCGTCTCTTCGTGACGATGTATCGATATTTCGTGAAACGAAACGATAAAAGTTCCGCTGGATTTTATTATGCAAAAGCTTCGTGACATTTCATCCCAACTTTCCAGCGTGTAGTGCACACATAGTATGCACTGTCAACCGAGGAGGTCTGTGGTCGAAAGTGATTTTTATAGCGAGAATCTGAATAAAAACGTCAAGCAGCAGCATCAGATTTAAAGATTAACTGTCTTTTTCTTTTTAACACGATAAAAGTACACAACGCAAGGCTGTTAAAAAATGGAGTTGTAGCAATCTAGAAAATATCGCAAGAGTACCATAGAAGGATTTTTAGCAATAGAACAAAAGGGAAAATGTAAGAACAATTGCGATATAATACAATGATAGAATGCAAATTCCAATTATATTTTTAAATAATAGCGTATAATGTGGGAAGTATCGGAGCGAGAAATAACGCGAACCTCGCACGACTTCCTCGTTTCAAATGTTTAGTAACAAAGAAAAAAACTCGTTCGAAAATCCCTGTGCTGAGATTTAGGACGTTTTAGAGCGACGGACGAAAGAATATCGAAACGAAGAAACGTGCAAACCATTGGAAAATAACGATTCTGCGACTTTATTCAGAAAAAAAATTGTTCTTTGATTAATACACGTTGTAATATCGGAGAATGGATAGTATACCCTGATACGAGACACGAAAAATAGAAGCAGCTATATCGCTTAAGCAGCCCTTACGTTGGAATTTTACAGAGAAATTGACATTCATGACTCGATTGAATCGATTCAGGAGACTAGATATAAATTTCGGTTGACTGCTTTCGATCCTGCTTTATCGAGTACCTGTTTCAGCATTTTAAGGAAAAGACTTTCGTATCCTTCCTGTTTTCGATACAATTTCTGACAAATCTTTTTCTGCGCACATTAGTTCACGTAATAATCGATATTAAAATTAGGAAATAAATTTCATATTTTATTGCAATAGGAGATTGTTACGCGTCCACGTTTCGACGAACAAAACTTCTTTTATCATCGATAATCATATTTCTTTCTCAGTTTTATATTAATGAAAATAAAACTAAATAATAACATTCACATTATCCACTTCAGCAAAAAGAAAAAAAAAAAGAAAACACCAGTCAACGTAACATTGATAAAAAATTGAAATCAAGAAAATAAAAAATATATTGAACTCTTCTTTATCATTTTTCGCGATTATAGTAAGCTTTTAAAATAACGATTATATTAAATCTGATCTTTAACAGGCTGTGCATTAGATGGTTCTCGTATCGAGTATGTAGATCGAAGTGCGCGTAAGCTCATAGATCGACAGCAACTTTCAATCTGTCTTTGCGAAGTTTAAATGCCAACCAGCCCGGGATTCTAGTTTCCAAAGTTCCGGAAGTAAACAACGATTGTTTACACGGGAAGCTTGAAAGCGTTAGACAATGGATTCATCGAGATAGCGCGTACAGGACGGGGCGTTTTAAAAGTTAGAAAGTGCAGGATTCAAGCTGGAACAGACACCTCTATCCAGGCTCCTCGTTTGGTCCTTCGCCAAAATTAAGACATTTTTTTTTATTCGTTGAGAAACCCATAAACTGAGGATATCTTGTTGCCATTAGATTTTTAATTACTCACTTTTTAAAGAGAAAAATATTCAACAATATAGTATTTATTAAAATATTTACTGTCTTAAATTTTTCTATTACCTTTACCTTTTTTTTTTTTTTTTTAAGAAGAGGAAAAATAATGATTTTTTCGCTATTATTAGAAACAGAAGAGATTTTTAAAAATATCGAATATTTATCATAATACGAAGACACGTGTTACACATCTCGATCATTCTTTCGAAAGAATTTTTCGAAATATTGGACAATATCGAATATCGATTACGCCACAGAGAAATATAATTTCTTTGCCAATTCTAAAGAAAAAAGAATGTATAATAACGTTAGATGATCATTATAGCAGCAGAGAAATATAATTCGAACTGAAGGTATTTTCTCGATTGTAGGAAATAAATTTATCGAATTGTAAAATATCGGAATAGCAACTACACAGCAGGAACAAGGGGTTGTAGTAAATAATTTTTCGTAATAATTTTCAACGGTTGCAAACTACTGATCGAACGACAAGATCATGGATCACAAATCACAAAAGGATTCTTGTTTTGCCGATATCTTAGCGTGATAACAGATACGCAGCCATGCGTCAGGGGAATTGGGACTAGACTTAGATTACTGTAAATTATTCTGACAATTCGATAAGAGTAATTAACAGCGATTACAATGCATTAAATCCTCTCTAAAGCCGATTATACTTTAGATAGTTCTTCCATTTTATTCGATACTATAACGTTCGCAAAATTTCCAAAATCAAACAAATTTAGAGCGTTCAAAATCAAAAATTCACACAGTAACGATAATACGAAACATCGTATATTTCATATTTTATATTATTATAACATAACACAGGCTTAGAGAAATAAAGAGTTGATGAAAACTTTCAACAATTCAATTCACGTAATTCGTACAAATATAAATAATGTGGAAGTTGTAAATTAAATGTTGCAACATTGTGATATATATAAAGGAAAAACGAAGAATTATTAAACATTTTCGACGGTAAAATGCACGTATTAAAAAGCGTTAATAACGTGAAAATTGTAAATTGTTAATTTTACCATATTATAAAATACGTAAGTGATAAATAGAAAGTTACTAAAAGTTTCCAACGATAAATATCAGATATTAAAAATACCGTGCAACTGGTGAATTTCAAATTTTGCGATATTACAAAGTGCAGTAGTAAGTTTTCATATATGAAGAATTATGAAAAAGATTGCTCGAATATGGAAGGAACTCGGAATCTTTTAACCGACGATTTAAACGCAGCTTCTACGGATCAATTCAGGCATAAACAATATATCCGATGTATATCGAAAGTTTGTAGGTAACTCACGTGCGCAAAAACAAATGGAACACGTCGCGTCGGTTTTGCAGCACACAGGAATAACGATGCTTGAATGCCGCATGCCGTCTATATGTATTTATTCGTACGACAGTATTATACACGATGGACGACTTTATTTTTTGTATCATTCGGACATACTACTGGCAAATAATCGAATTACGCTATATGAATAGTATTTTTAGTAAGTAGGATACCTATGATTAAAATATTGTAACGTGTCAAATTTTATTAATTTCCTTTTTAATCCACCGCCTGCAACCTTATTTTTTCGCGACGTCGTCCGTATACCGAGTCGTTTAAATTCATGCGGTGTTAGATATTTGCATTTTAGAAAATTCCACCAAAATTCTTAAATACATTTTTGAGTTTCTAGAATATCATCCTATCGTTTTTCTATGCTACGAGTTACCTTGATTTTTCGAAGCAAAGCAACATTTAAAAAGAATATGGAAAAAATGAAAAATTGCTTAAAGTTACCGATGAGAAACAACCCAATATGCGGATGGAGAGTTAACTTTGAAAGATGGAGAATATCGAAGTACGCCTTTAATTTTAATTATTTGTTCGATCTTTTATTAAATTTTGAAAACACAGAAAGAACGTTTCTCATATTCGTTCGTCGATGACTAAATTATAGCGACTTGATAAATTTCACCTTAATTTCCATTTTATCTTTAAGAATACAGAATATTGCTAGATAAGACGTACCACGTTTGATTTTAATGGATATTATATCTCTATTTAGAGAGATATTTTGCTACAATTTACCGAAATTGTGGTTCATGCGATTATATTCATAGCATATATCTAAAGCCTTCAATATTATGATCTAAACATGGTAGTACAAGGATTATGGACGTGGCCTTCTACATGGTATAACGCCACAATGGTACAATGCCATAACGCCATAATGCTACAATACTGTTACAATCTAATGGCACAATACTACAATGCTATAGTATCGCAACACTGTGATACCAGTATCCATCGTGGCAATATACCGAAACTATTACTCCGAGTTTCTTTGTCTTATGTTTATTACAAATCGTCGCTTCGAAATTATTTCCGGAATGGACACTTCGATAAATCGACACTCCAGCTTTAGTAGATTCGACATCTTAACCATCATAACATCTTAAGAAGCGATAAATTTGTCTTATTTGTCCCGTTTATACGTATACGTACAATATATCTGTAAAAAAATACAGCTGAAAACCATTTTCCAACTTTGATAAATTCATGCCCAAAGAATTTATAAGTATTAATAAATCATTACATTAAATAATTCTTTGATCTTTCCATCAGCTACAAAAATCTAAAGGGTCGACTTCACGAAATGGCTCTAGACACGTGTTATACACGTGTGTACGGCTCCTTGACAAAGTCGATCGCGCGCTGTTTTCCCGATGATTGCAGAATCGAAGAAATCGAGCCAAGGCCGGAAATACGGCGTTCTAGAAACCGTCGAATCTTCCGGCACCAACGACTCGGGTAATCCTCCGAACGAGATTCAGCAGAGGGAGAAGCTATTAGGAGAGCTCCAGGACCGATGACGAGACCGCTTGAAGCAATCTTCGTCGGGCATCGCGAGTATAATGGAGCGCGATGGTCGCTTAAGAACGATGCGGATGCGATTTGGATGTTGGATTCTGAGCCGCGCGTCGAGTGTATGGGTAAAAAGCTATGGATTTCGGAATCCAGCTTGATTTCTATGTGAACAGGTGGTGGGAGAGGGTGAAGGGACATTTTCAGAAAAATCTGAGATTAAAAATTTGTGAAGCAGAGATATAGAGACGAGTGTAGTTTTCTCTTCGACGCAAGGAGAAAATTGGTAACCCGGAACTCGAGAATTTTTATCGATCTTTTCGATAAAATCACGTTTAAGTAAATTTGAGATCGGAAGGATTGTGAAGTTTTATATATAGGGTGAACCGAGCAACTGGGCTCGGCTGTAGCTTCGATTTCGTTGAAGATAGAGAAGAGTCTATGTTCGCGGATACTCTTTTTTTTTTTTAGTGTACATCGATGCATCGAAAAGGTGTAATTCCACTCATTTTTTAAGTGGAACTTTATCATTTTTTATTAACCACGCATTAACGATGCATTTTTCTCTTTCTACAAAATTCTCTGCAAAAAAGTATTAAGGTACTTGGTCGAGAAATACTTCGTTTGAAAGATATTTCAATTTTCTCTGATTTTTCTTTATCTTCGACGAAATCGGAACTACTAGCTCGGCTCGGTTGCGTGGTTCACCCTGTATTGTGGAGTGACTCGGAAATTATTTCCTTATCAGAATAAATTCCTGAATATTTGTCATTTCAAAGAGTGTTTGAAATAAAATTTAAACATTTCATAAACGAATATATTACAGGGTGATCATTGCCATTTTTCCATAGAATTACTTCATTGTCAATGATAGATCCTAACTAGTTGCTATTTAGAAATATGTTGTTTCACGCTTCGAGGAATACGAACATCTTATAACGAACATTCTTCGAAGATGGAAATTCTTTTTACGATTCCAAGATAGTCATCGTTCTATCGAACAGACTATAGGAAAATTTACGTATATATAGTTCCATTAAACAATACAAAGGTTGCTTTAAAATGTTAAAGACATTGGCACCTTCAAAAGGCACGAGTCCATTGTAAAATGTCTCTTTGAAAATATTTTATTTTTGCTTCAAACATATTTCGAATAACGAATAATTCGAATAGAAAAAATACAATGGATTACCGTTTGATATTAGACTATTAGATATTAGACGCGTAAAACACTGAATTTCCACGTAGATTATACTAATTGTAAGATTCGATCTCTTAAGGAAATCTTAATTTTAATCGCTTTAATAATTCACTCTTGACAGGAACGTCGTTACAAATTTTCGGAAAAGTTTTGACAAGCTGCGAGGCATAGGCAATTTCTGAATTTTCCGCATATCCTATACGCAAATCTTGTTGCTTTTAACTTGTTATCTGTGAACACGTTGCTCGTAGAACTTGTTGAACTTCCGAACTTTCCAACAATCTACCCTCCGTAAGCCAGTTTCGTGTTTTCATGATTTTGTATAATAAAGAATTTAAGAATATATTTTTTGTGTTCGCTTTATATTCCCTTTCGATTATTTATTTCGCACGATAATTGCTAAATAAGTTCAGTTGTCTGTTTTCCTATTTATATGCTCACCATTTTATATTAATTCTATAATTACAGACAGACAGTGATAAAGTTAAATTCTTTTTTCCTAATTGGAAATGAAATAAAAAATTTTTGTTAATATCGACGATAACGATAGACTCGTATAAGGTTCGGCAATTCTTTACCTTTCGGTGGTAAGTACATTCCGAGGAATATCGTTTTATTAAAATATTGGTTATTCTAGCTGCAGTGGACAAATATACCGAACGAAATATTGCTACAGTCTCAAAGGGATCGCGGAGAATTCAGGTTCCTTGGATTTAGGTAAATACAATCGTAAATGTAAATAGTATATAATATCCAAGTTTCGCATAAATTGATCGAAGAGAATTTTCGCGTATATGTAGTTTCACAAAATCATTCGATTTCAACTACGAACGCATATATACGTTCGATACCAAAAATATTCAAATTTATTCAGCTTATTCTCTTCAGCTTAAAAAAATCTGTAGTCCATAGCGTACGAGTACTTAACGTCGTGCAAGCTACAGGCAAAGTCTGACTAAAGAAAACCGAGTGAAGCTTGTCGTTAACGACCTGGATGTAGGTACGACGATACAACCGAATTGAACAAAAAGGAAGCGAAAAGTAAAGAAACTCGTTCGTTCGAAGAATAATAAAAGATAGAAACTGCGACGAAATTGTTTTACAACGACGTAAAACAAGTGGACAGGCCAGGCCGCTTGGAGTGGGTCAGACTGGCCATGACGAAACGGTGACAAGCGACGTCGTTAATGGAATTCCGTAGTTTCACGTGGAACGGTCGCGATGAGTGAATCAAAGCGGCCACGGGGCTGCTCGTTGACATGACAATTGCGCCAATCATCAATGCATGAATCACGGACAATCCACTTTGCCGTCGTCGTCCCGTCGTCGTTGGTCGTCGTAGTCGTGTTACGTCGGGCCTCGTTACGCGTTGCCGTCACGTTGCGGAAAGTTCGATATCGATCCCGTTAACCCCACCCCCTCCCCTTTCGTGCGTGTGTCGGCCTTGCACGCGTGACTTTCGCTGGATACGGGCCAATAATGTGACATGACTCGTCGATCGATGAATTGCCGATTTCCTATCAGTTTGACTTATTATTCGATTAATTTGGAACCATTGGAAGGTCGTTTCGAAGAAATTCGAAAGGACGATATTATCGTTAGAATATTATATCGACGATACATTTACGCATATTCGTGTTATTACGAAATAAAATTAAAATTAAAAAATGAATAGATAGAGAGAAATTTGTTTTATTTACTATGTAAATATCGTAACAAATATGGAACCATCCCTTTCATCCGAGTTATCCGTCGCACGACGAAGCTTACCAAAATTATTATACATTGTCGTGACTTGGTGCTACGGAATATTCATCTTGCTGCCCTCAGAATGTTTTCGCGGGTCCGATGAAACATTTTGAACCACACAATTTGCCGATTGTTTCCTGCATAGCGGCACTGTCACTTCGTTATGACGCGGCCTTTGTTAATTTAACACGCGTCCGCGGCCTCTGTAATTCCCTGACCGCGCTAAAATTGTAGACAGAGCCAGGAAATTCGACGGTTATGCCGCATTGAATAGCGTCTCTCTAATCAAAAGGATCGCCCTGGCGATTTTATCGAAATGCCCGTTAAAACGATCATTCGACGCGAATGCGAATAACAGGGACTAATTGTCGAACTCCACATCCGTGATAGATCAAAACTGACTACGCAATCAAGCCTGTGCCTTTCTTTGGTTTCGAGTGTTGTTTGCTCGTATATCGCATAGATTTGTCCCAAAAATTGTAACAATTTCTCCTAACTGAATATCTGCAGTATTCTCGTAACTTAATTGTCAATTTATAAAAAAAAAAAAAAAAAAAAACAAATGTAATACTCAGTTATATAATATATGTAAATGTGAAATATCGAATTTAGTATCCATTTGGATTGGATCTACTTGTTGAGAATTGTGGATCTTGGGAACCGAAATAATGTTATAGGAACACAGAATTTACACTTTTGATTAATATTTAAATAGTTATATATTTATTTAACGAACGATTTCCAATATATTCATCGATACACATTTGCACGCGTCTCAGCATTCTCTTTGTCTCACCATCTTCCATACTCGACCCTTAACCGACTCTTCACCGACTGACTGTTTTCCTTCATCTGTTTTCCAGACGCCGCGCACACACATACTTTCACACACTGACACTCAAATACAAGTGTTTCCACCACGCGTCTAACCCAGTACAGCACAGAAAATTATACATATCTCAACACTACTGTTTCTTATTAAATATATAAAAGAGAATTCAAGTCTTATAGATTACGGAATATTAAGTGAAAAATAGAAATAACAACTAAAAGTTAATAATATCGATCATTACTATCGCTGTAAGCCGAATTATGGCAAAACTATCATGGGACGAGGAAATATTTCAATTAAAAGCAACCACTAACTTATGTGAAAAATTACGTAAAATTAGTCTGGAAGCATCAAATTAATTTACATATCTAACATATAGCAAATAGAACGTTCTCCTGTTCGCGATTGAGTCGCAAATAGTTGAAAAGCTACTAAAAATTAATTAAAAACGACGCAGGTACTATTCGCATCGAAAAATATTACGTTTGAAGGATACAGAGAAAGACTAAAGACAGAATCAAAATAATTTGATTTCTGCGAAATTTTCAGCAATTCCTCTACTTTTCAGGATATTTCTGAATCGATAGTTACGGAACACCCGTTACGCGGTTAATGGTGAACGCGTGTTATCGCGTTGGAGATGAACGACAAAACTGATTCCGCGAGATGCATATGCTTAACATCGTCCGAAATATGCGATATCATTCGTGCATATAGCATCTAAGTGGAATATGCAAAACGCAAATTATGCAAAATATGCAACCTACGAAATACGTTATGCAATATATTTCGCAGAGACAAGGTTCCAAGGCTACTTTGGTGCACCGATTAAATGTCACAGACTAGAAACGCCACTTTTTAATAATCATCCAGCTTGTACACCACGAGTAATTTGAAAATAATTATCTTTTTATAGCGTGTACATTAATATTACGGCGTACAGCACAAATAGGACAAAGACAAAAAGAGTAATTTCTTATATAAAACTTTAAAAGACGAGAGAGAGAGAGAGAGAGAGACAGATCGTTTGAAAAGCTGTTTAACAGTAAAAATTAATTACATCTTATAGATAACGACAGATTTCGTGCAAAACTGTGCATAAACGTATTCTTCTGGACCAGTGTCAGTCATTTACCGAAACGGCATTAAACGATTTGATAGCAGATGAGCGCTAAGTTGACGGACACGTTTTCAAATCGACTGGTACGTCCAACAAGGTTATAATATTCACTGGCGATTAATTTAATTTAATTACACCGGCGTGTAACCTGGTAATTTTGCTAATTAGCTCGAGCGAAGACGAGTTCCGGATAAATTGTAGGCATTTCCAAAAATCAAGATGCTGTATAGCGTAGAATGAAGTAAAATTTTAGCAAATAAAGTTTGTCTCGTTGAGAACCATCTATTTCAACAAAATTTATAACGTGTAATAATATTAAAATATTGACATCGTGAAAATTACTGATCGGTATGCTAACGTGGATTAATTTCGTGTTAAAAGATCCAGGCTTGTTGCGGCAAGGCCAAGATGAAAGGCAAACATTTCACGGATAAGCCGTATATTGAAAGCACTCGCGACGATGTCATGAGAAAATGCTGTTATACCGGATAAAGACATTAAATAATACGGAAACAACAAATTCATGTTCGTATCTACTCACTGAAACAGACTCTTCAAATTACAGTGATTAGTACCTAATTAAAATAATTCTTTTATATCGCGCGAAATATATTTATTAATTGACAGTTTTGCTCGAAATTTTTAATTTTAAAGGATATTTCAATGAAAATATCAGCGATCATAAGCTAATATTAATAATAATATTATTATTATTATTATTATTATTATTAATTAATCATACTTATGGAAACAGAAGATCTACCGATATGTCATATTATGGAGTTAACTCCGTGTTTAATGAATTTAAAGCAGATTCGAATTAGTGAAACGTGAAAATTGGATTAAATTCCCAGGCATGCTCAGACTTGGTCTAAACTCAACTTCGCAAAGTTAGGATCAAGATTTCGATCGAAGTATTAAACACGAATTAGACCTGGGTTGGTTCTCTGTTTAGATTAGAATTTGGTTACGTTTGAGTTGGATCGTAATTATGTTGATTCAGGAGTCGCAGAATTTCGATTATGACGATTCGGCTATTCTATTATCATCGGAATTGGACCTTGCTTAAATCTACACAAGAATCAAGTTAATTCCAAATTAGATCCTAGCTGAATCTTGATCGGTGGTAAATTGAACCTCGTTACTTCTTCGTCCTGTATCAAGATCAACCTACATCACGATCAGATTAGCTAGAATTCTAAACTTAAACCTACGAAATAATTCTATTTCTTAATTTCATACTTATTATAAACTCTCCAAATATTTATTAGATCAGGTTAATTTTGACTTTAAATAAAATTATACTGCATCAGCGTACGAGAGTTCTTATTTATAAAAAAAAAAAAAAAAACAAAATATAATACGTATAGTAACTTCGATAAAAAGACAGTCCACGCCATAGTTGGTGTCAAAAATACTTTGATTGCTTATTTGTTTACTTACATGCACATACCTGTCATCAATGACAGTCTATCTGAAAGAACTGTTTCTAAATGTATCTTGCTACTAAATAAATGGAAGCTTTTAACTAACGATACTTTAGATATTTCTATTATCATAAATTACCAAAATTTTTCGTTACATCCACGTCGTTCCTAAAGTAATATCGTCACAAAGACGTATACGCACCCGTAAGAAAAGTACCTGAAGTACGACACACGAAACAAGCGCTATGTTTTCTTCGTGTTCCACGTCGTACGATTATCATACGAGCGAAACCAGCCTGGACACGAGAACACTCGACTCGCTTGCTGGCAAAGGCGGCCTGTTATTGAGAAATGTTTCGCATAGTTTGAAATATTTTCATGCCGGTGTGCAACTCCGCGTTCCGTTGTGAATTTCATGACGTGCATCGAACTAAGAACCACGGTCTTCCGTTTCCGGGACGAAACGAAAGGATACAGTTAAATGAAATTTTGATCGATGAGATATTGGTACGAAGAGTTACGAAAATTGAAATATTATTTAACAAAATATTAGCCAAAGTCGCGATCGTTTACGATTATTTATAAAATATATTTATTTATTCATAAAAAAATTATCAATTAATATAATCGTGAATATTTATAGTTTGTACAATTATTGGAAGAAACTAATCGTGATAAGTAACAATTAAAAGTAAGATCCTCGAGTATTTCGTTTTACGTTCGATAATAATTCAGACGATTTATCGGCCGAGTAATAATTGAAGTATATTTACAATTTAGAATATTTTCATGTATACGTTTCTCCTCTGTAAGATATCGAAGAAAAATCGCGAAATAAACTTTAATGCAATTACTTCTACAGCAGAAATACTTCATACTTAAGAACTCGTGGATCTGTTCGTGGATCTGCACATTTAATAACTGCAAATCTTCTAATTAATCAAGAAAAGCTGCGTTTTATCGCCTGCCATCGTAATAAGCCTCAGAAGTAGATGACAAAGTGCAAATTTAACTCGCTATATTATTCAGTCTTAAAGACTACATACATTTAAGACTCTTAGCTCAGCTCTTTTAAGACGGTGCGCGATAAAAATTTCTATCAACTTGCTCGCAAGAAAATCATCGTTACTTATACGCTATTTAACCGCGCAGAAACTCTGCGTGCACTGTGTATTTGTGAAAAATTAGAAAAAGAAGAGAATGATAAAAAATGACTCATTTGCTGAATTTACACGATACAAAGTTCGTTAATATTTAATACAATAATTAAACGAAGAAAGACGATACACGAATGAAAAAGCTGGTAAAAATCTAAAAAGATAAAATAGCCTATCGTTTATCCTAATTTCTTAAACGTTTTTTTCGACCATCGACCGGTATTTTTTAATCGTCGATAAGTCACGTCACTTTCGGTTAAGTTACACCTTTTTAAAAATTTCCGCGCCACCAAATCTCCTTACTTTTTAGTAAAACTGATAATAAAACTCTATTTCTTATACCGTTCGATCGAGCCCCGTTGGCCCGTACCAATTCTAATCTCCTTCTTTCCGTCAACTTTCGCCCCTCTAACCACCCCCTCTGTGCGTCGATCCGCGGAAAAGAGCTCGTCGTATTCCCCCGGCCGATTCTCAGATCCGACCGCGTCGCTGGAACGAGATGCAAATTCGAGATTGCGGAGCGCCGACCGAATTTCGAACGGAAAAACCGTTCGTCTACGTACTCGGAAGAACGAGAATTCGAACGAAAGGGTGGCTACGGAATGGATAAGGGCGGCGAGGCGATGGAATTCCAAGCGAAGATAAAACCTGACCTTCCTGTTCCCCCCTAGGAAAGCCACTTCACCGCGTCAACTCGACGACCTTCTCCAGGACGTTGCATCGGAAGAGCGCAATTCCGTTCCGATCTTCTTAATCGAGCTTGGTTTATTCCTCGTGAACGAGGCAACGTTCGGTCTCCTCTCTTTCTCTCTCTCTCGTATCGAGGGAATAATCTCGACCAGACAGCCGCGTAATCTGACCTGACAAAGCGAGCCAACCCCGCGGCTGTGATTTTTCAATTTAATTCCTTCCGCCCGACGGCGCCTACGGATAGTCACAGAGAGAGTGTCACGGACTCTTTTGGTTTTCCTGTTACTTCTATTTTTCTTGTTACCGTTGCTGATAAAACGATCTTCTTTATCGAAATCTTAATGAGAATGACGCAACCAATGAATCGTTACACGTTACGAGAATACCGACAGAAGAATACCCGTGACACTGTTTAAAAAAGTACAGAACGATATCACCTCATATACCGTAGTCATCAAACCTTGGATTATACTAATTGCTTTCCCGTTCAAAACTAACGAACTTTTGTCCAACGCATGTTTTTCGCACGTTTTCTTTTTTTTTTCTTTTGCTAATCGATACCTATCAATCACCCAGTATACTCATAAAATTCCAACTTCCATCGATCAGCTACTTGAACATGGTACACGCCAGGCCACAACCCCTCAAAAGATATTCCATTCGAAGGGCAGAACAGCAAAGTTTCCGTTCCGCGCGATCCACCTTTGCCTCTTCGCCATCTTCATGCAAACTTCGCTCTTTCAGCTGCGAAACGGGTATACGCCGGCTGGGAGAGGAGGGCGGAATCGATATAGAAATCGTTGGCAGGCTGAACCGCGACTCCTCATATCCTGTATTCCCGGGGGACACGGTCTCGAGTAAACACAGCGTAACCAGCCGTAAGCGTATGCAGACGCTGGCGAGACGAGCTTCTTTCCTCGAGGACGTCGCGTCGCTCTCAATTTTCTTACCTCCGGATCCCGGCCGTGTGTTTGTCTTCTGCCACCCCGCATCAACGCATAGAAAACGCAGCGATTGCATTCGTTACAGGTGCAAAAGATGTTGGAAAAGCTTGATGCAGCATCTCGATTACTATGATAACAGTTTCTCTTTACGAGGTCACTTTCTTCTTTTAACTCGCAGTTTCTTTCTCCCTTCGAACGTTAGTTCGCTCGAAACCAAAAGCTTGCGAACGTCCTCTGTGATTATATGGTGCAACGTTTCGCGACCATAAACGAGACGTAGAAAGGAATTTTTGCTTTAGACTTTATTGTTTCGTTATTATTAAACGAGTGGTTGAAAGGGTCTTCAAGGGTCATCTCTTAACCAGAAATTAAAAGTTAGCAAACGTATGATAAAAATACACGTCGATTAGACGGAAACTCTGGATTAAAATCGCTAGATTAGATCGTAAAAATGGAGGTTCGATGTAACCGCAACCAATCTCGATTGTAACTATAGCCGACATCGAGCCATAATTCTTTAGGTGAAAGGTCAATTATGTGTCAGGATGATGAACGACTTCTTACACAACGTCGAGAAGTTTCCACTCGAACAAGGGAACGTTATGGGCGAAACTAGAATCTTTAGAATGGATGGATGCGATACGGAATTAATCAATTAAGTCGGTCGTTCTTCTGGCTGAATCTAATCCTTGTTTGGGTGATTGGTATTTAATTGCAATTTTGGTGCAGTGTTTCACGATAAAGAAATATAGAATATTTTCAAATCAATTTCGTTTTCGATTTACAGATAGGTATACCAGACATTTTTAAACTAAACATTTTTCACTATATTTAAATGATATTTAATAATATTAGAACGAAGCAAGAACAATTTTCAGGATAACAGAGGGAGTGAACTATGGTAAAGATCGTTCAATTTCTTTCTCTTTTGTTAGAGCACAGTCACGTTGTTATTCGATGATGTAGAAAAGATTTTTTATTAAGATTTCGCTTTATTCGCGATATTTCTTGGCAACGGTGCTTCAAAGTTCGCATTGTAAATTTCATTGAAATTTTCTGAAATGCTTTGTCGTCGCAGGAGCTACCTTTTCACTTTGAAGCCAGACCAATGAATGAGCGAGAAAAACAGGAAACGTGCCCTTTGAATTCCCAACGAATTGTGCAACCGGTTCGTTCAAATAAAACTCTTTTCGCTTCTGATTGTTTGTTTATTTCTATCAAATTTAATTGTAAATCATACGACGAAAAGTGTCTCGCCGAAACAAGCTTGAATTTATCCAACATTACAAAAATATTACCATCGTTCTCGTGAGTCTGAAATAATTTCGGATTAAATTTTTGATTCTCCGTTTACAAAATTCTGTTTAGCAAAGTTTTGTTATGCGAAACTTCACTCGCGCGTATCGCTAATCGTTTGCAACCACGCAAACCAGCCACGTAATTGAAAATTCGATGACTCTAGTTGGCTTGCAAGGCAACTGCTTCGTTTTCCTCGAGGATTTCTCAAAACAAGTCGCTTGACCAGCTCGAATTTCGCCCGTAACGAGACGAAACTGATGGTCAAAGGACGAACTTCGTAGTTACTGCCTATTGATACGGTGAAATCACGGCAAAGAGAGGCTTCCGTTCGCCCTCAAAAGGGAGAGACGATCGTCTCGAATCTCGCCAGACGAACGGAGCCATTCGATCGTGCACTTAGCGGAGATTTACAAATTAACTGTTCGTCTCTTGGGAGGAACAGCTTGAATCGAGGAAAGGAATGGAATAAGGGTAGCTTTCGTGAACTGGTTTCACCGGGAGAAGAGAGCTTTTAAATAAGGCAAGTGGCACGAAGCAACGCCGCAGGGATTAGGATGGCGATGGTTGCAACGATTCTTTGACGTTTCCCGATCTTATTTAGATATTCAGAATTTGAAATTTGTTCTCGTGTTAAAAGCGCAAACGTGACTTTTCCGCTATGGCCTTCCTTTAAGATCTTTCTTCTTTCAATTTCAATTTCCCATGTAACTTGAGCCTTCCATTCAAACTCCATTGTGAGAAGAACGACAATTACGTTAATATTAAATCCAAACTCGATTTATTTATCGATAAATCAAACTGATAAAAGAAACAAGATTAAGGAAAAAATTGAAAGGAGAGGAAAATTGGAAAATCTTTCAGTCACGTGTCTCACCGAATCGTTTTATCGATTGTAAAATCGCAACTTAATTTTCCATCCACGTTCCGTGCCTTTTGGAGAGCACTCGATGAAAAACAAGGGGAAAATTGAAGAATCGTGAGGAAACATCGCTTAACGTGCTTCACTTCCGGCACCTTGAGTGGCTTTTACAGAAATTTCAGCCCAACCCCGACTTCTTTCCTCGTCCTCGCGAGATTCTAAGGAACGCGCTTAAAACGAACGCTATTGTTATCTCGCTCATGCTACCCATGGACCGCGTCTCTAAGCAATATCCGATAAAACGACCGCCTATCTGCTTCTGAGAATCTAAAACCTAGCATTTTTCTACAAATGTAACGCCGCGTTACGAAAATTCAACGTATACGATCAAATGTTAATTCCATTTAAATTCACATTCGTAATTCTTGAAGTGGTCACCGCTTCTAAAAAAACTCTACATCTGGTCTTTTTAGTTTTCTCAAGCACTGAAGCCACCGACAGCGTATAGACAATAGACTGGGACGAAGGCAGACCATAGACAGTAGACAGGCGACGATGGCTTCGGTGCTTTCGGTCATAGGGTAACACTGCTAGCGTGCGGATCGGGATCAGCTCAAATTATATTCCTACTTGTACTTACACTTCTGTATTAAAATATATTTTCTACTTTACAATTTATCCACGCGTTCCTTCGTTCGTACATCTAATAACCTCGACGGTAACACATTTCAACTGTACCAATGGCTATTAAAATTATCCGCGATATCGAAGTATTTCTTCATAAAAAAAAAGTTTTAAGATACTAGCTTCAAAATATTCTATGTGTCGCGAATTCTCGACTAAAGAGCAACCGGTCAGGTCAAACCGATCGGTCGATATCGCGTACCTCGAATGAATTAACGCTCAAGGTGGAGGAGGTTTAATAGATCGAACGTTAGAGTAATCTAGCACTGTATTTGCACTTGCTGTATAAAAGTAAAGTATGACGTTACGAACACGGCGGTGGTAAGATCTTGAGAGTGAAGCGTTTCACTCGTACAGTAGGATGTCTGACGATGAACTGTCCTCCTACGTTGCTGATTCTCCTTACCAGCCATTGGGTTTCTTTCCGGTTGGGCTTCTCCTGGGAGTTTTTTACCTGACCTCGAAGTCATTAGATTTACAGGGAAGACATGTAATTCGGAATTTCCTAAAGAAGGAATAGGACCCGTCCGAGCTATAAACGGACGGCCACACAAAATTCCGAACACTATGAAGAGCACAAAAACGCTTAAAGACCATAGAGTCGACGATATTAAAGAAATCAATCACTGATATACCGAAATAAGAAGAAAAAAGATATCCAACTGTCTGAACAACTCTATCAACCGATCTAAAAATGGAGTCGTCGAACAAACGACGGACAAACCTTCGAATCTTGGTCCAATAAACCTCACGATCTATTCTTCTCTCGGCCTAGTCGTCAGAAATGGGATTTGCTTCGTTTATGGTCTCTCCACCTCGTGTTGTGTGATATAGACGAGCACTTGGATATCAGGCCGAACGAAAAAGGTCGAATCAAACTCCGATAAACCTTATTGGCGGTCCCTTCCTATCCGTTGTAACATCTAACACTCGATAGAAACGACAAAATGGATAGAAGACACCTCGTATCGTCGACGTAATCTTGCACGAAAGCTTCAACGTAGTTAGTCGAACGCAAATTACATAATTCGAGCTGTTAAAACGGAATTAGATTCTTATTGTTGTAGATCTTTATCGTTCCTATCTTCGGGCGTAATTTAGCAATTTAAGTAATTCGAGCTACTATTCGCGTCGACACCTGAACGACGTTAAATTTCCTGGCGTCGTCAAGCGTGTTTTGCTTGTTAGTAGAAGCTCTCCGTGAATTAAAGCTTCGACCGCGTTAAAGGAGATTATTTGAGATCTTCCTTCAGTCGATTAACACAGTTGAGATTTCTTAAATCTAGAAATTTTCCCAAAATAAATCGAGATCTAATTTTTCCTGATGATCACACTGCCGATATTTATGCATTTATGGCATTTTTATAGAAAAATTTGTGAGACACGCGCAATATCCATCGAAAGATGTACGAAACATCTATCGTAAATCACGTGTTACGATATTTAGTAGGTGAAACAAACAAATCTCTATTTCGGTTTAATTCTTTCAATTACGTTTATAGAAATGCCACAGAAATCCTGCGGGCAGGTGGCACCAACGTTACAAAGTATCCGCAATACTAACTGCGATATTCGAACAATGCCGAGTACTGTCTGTCGTATTTACGAAAAGTATCCCATACTACTCGTCCGCGGATCTTCGAAACACGTCGCTATCACGGACTATGTTCGACGAAATATCTCGAACGAAGTATCTCGCAAACACGTCAGCAGGCGCCAGTGAACCGGTCGGAGTATTTAGTTTGCCAACTCGGTCGAACGGTGCGCAAGAAAACGAAAAACCGTAGAGAAATCGTGGAGGAGGCAAGGTGGTGGTACAGGCGTAATAAGATAGCCGAGGAGATGAAGTGTGAACGCACACGAACGAAAGAAAGGTGAACGTGGGCCGAAGTAGGCGAAAGAAAGAACGAACGAACGAACGAACGAACGAACGAACGAACGAACAAACGTGAGAGAGAAAGGGAAACTCGAGGAGAATCCAGAGTGAAGAGTGAAACAGAGAACGAGCCACGGGGAGATGGAGAGCTCTCAGCAAATTGGAGAGACCCGGCCTTTTCTATCGCGTGCCCGTTTCCATTCGTACGGAAACATCGGCGCGCCTCTTTTTCCCTTCCTCTTTTCAACTTCCCCTTTTTCTTCCCACGCTTTTTCCACCGACACCCTCTCTCTCTTTCTCTCTCTGTTTCTCGCCAGGTTGCAAGCCCCTCTGGCCGCGGCCTCGTTCGTTTCGTCGTAGCCGTAGTCGTTGTAATGTCATCCCCTCCGGGGAAAATAAGTAGCCCAGGTCCCGCGACACTAGGGTCACTTATCATGCCGGGCCATCTGCAGGCATCGCGACCACTCCGAGCTTGCTCAGGGATGATACACGTGTCCCGCTGCACCGATAAGGCGACGATATTCATCTCTGTCGCGGCTGCAAACGCGACTACATCGAAGCTGCGCCATCGTGTTTTACGCTTCAAGAAGAAAGTTCGGATTCCGTGTTTAAGGTAAAGGGTTAGGTTCTTGTTGCTCTTGCCACTGTACAGTTTTGATTTGCATTCCGAATGAATTGTTTTGGTCTATCGTTATACGTAGAGATATCCGTGCTTTGATAAATTTTAATAATAAATTGTTTTTCTCCGTTGGTTGATTAGATTTACGAGACGGTCGTGATTAATGTAATCAAGGTACGCGAGATAAATAAAAGAAAATAGCTCGATCGAGATGTCTATCTTCGCATTAGAAATATTTTCTCGGTTATTCGCCGCTATCTGTCTCGAATGTTTAACAACTAACGAGTCGACGTATACCATGGGAAAAAAGTGTTCGCAGCACTTCTGTGAAAAGTCCTACTATCGAGGAACAAAGCGTCTGAAAATCTTCTATCGTCGAAAAACGCTTCATTTTTGTTTCGACCTACCTCTCGTCAAACGAGTTTCCAACGAGCGTGTAACGTCGAAGATACGATGACGATGGCTTTTCGAGCTGTCCAGCGTGCACGTTCCGCGTGAGAAAGGTTGAAAAGGGAAACAAAATAAGCACGCGCGTTGCAAGACAGGTCAACAATTTTCAATTTCAAGCACACTTTCACCTCGCGGGTAAAATTTCAACTACGTTTCGTCAATTTATTTTTCTCCTTTACCATGGACTATCCTTTCCCGTAGCTGTAGATCTTCGTCACATTTGATAGATTATATTAGCCATTTTCAAACTGCCATATCAAGCTATGAAAGTTTACCTTAACAGCTTATTTTATCCTGTCGTCTTTATGGATTCAAGATCGTGGATAAAAAGCTTATAGGTAAAATGTACATCTTGTGAGAGACATGTCGCAGATATTTCCACTGCTAGTCCCTCTTTATCGCAACTTTTCGTAGGTAAACTGAATCACCTGTTCCAAGGGCGAATCTTTTATCGTTTCAAGCTTTCGAAAAATTCTTTTTTTTTATTTCCGGTGTATCAAAGTTGTTTTGATCAAAAATTAAATACTCCGTTCGAAGATATTCAAACTCCATTTGGAAATTTTTCTCTCGAAGGAATAAACAATCTCAATTATCTCCGCTGATAGACCGAAGAAATATTTAAATGTTAACGTTCTTTTACAATTTACAAGTTTTTATTTAAAACGTTTAAGGAACTCGTGCCACTTTTCGCTCTTGACCGAATGTTACGAACGACAAGGGTGTTCGAACTTTGTTGCGCCGAAAATACAATAGTCGATTTACAAAACGAAATAAAATTTTTCAATTAATAACCATGTTTGCCTTGTTGTATGTTTGTTGCATACGATATTAAATTTCGCCTTTATTACCAAGAGAGACAACGAATAATTCTTTCTCGATTTGCTCTTCCTGCCATTTTTTATTAAACCAATTTTTTTTTTATTGTACTGGTTATTCGGTTCAGGAAATATTGCTCACTACCAGAGAACAAGGGAAAAATGCTGTTCAATTAATAACCTACGTCGCTTCTTCGTTAAATTTTATTTTTATTCCGTTCAGGACTCGTAAAAACTCTGTATCGCGCCAGAGGACGGTTCCTCTATTCAAGAAGATACAGATTTTTTCTCTTCGCGTGTACAATAAAACGGAGACGTGGAGATGCGCGGATGAAAAATACGAAACTGCAACAATTTACCAAATAAATGCAACCGGATGTTCCATTATTTCAAATAACAAAGACTACTTGAATTTCTTATTTCTTTGTTTTCTACAATGTACTTCAAACATGTTATCTTGTTGGTATATTTCATTTTCTCTATTAGCTGTACTTTACTGCGCTATAATTTAACAAAATAACAGTAGCAAAGCGATTAGTTGCAAGTTGTAAGTTGCAAAATTTTAGTTTCGTTAACAGTCTTTAGAATTTTACGAGTTACAAATTCAGTCGGTAATATTATTAATGTATTTTATGCTAATTATTTACATCGGGTTACACCTCGCCCATTTTCATGATCTTCAAATATATCAGGTTGTCCGAAAAGTTTCTTTCCTTTTGTAAGGAAATAGTAGACGCACAATGTCTTCTGTTTTACATTACTTTATTGAATTATGCACGAACGTAATAATAGAAATATAACGAAATGGATCATACCTAATTCAATAAAATAATATAAAACAGAAATTGTTGTTCGTCTATTGTCACCTTATGAAACGAAAGAAACTTTTCGGACAACCTAGTATTATCAAATATATTATCATTCCGCGCAATTTTTCTCTATACGCGTAACCACCGCCCGGCCTTGGTGTCCGAAATATTCACAAAAACAGAAATTAGTATTTACACGTTGCACAATATCCCATTAATCGCAATTTCGCATTCGAGCGATCCGTGAGGCGTAATTTCAAGAAACTTGTAAATCAGTAGGAACATTATAGCCGTTGTCCCAGAACCGATTTCCACCATCGATTGGTGACAAAGAAAGAGTATTAAAAAACCAGAATGAGGAAGAAGACGAGAAACAAACGCAACCGACAGGAAGCTGCAATAAATCTAGTTTCGCGGTGACGATGTCTGTGCCGCTCGACAAATCGATTCGCAAGCGGCAAAGGGGGAAAAAAAGTTTCGCTACCCGTAACGAATAAAGCTCTCCATTCATCACGTTCGTCTTGTTAATCCACATCGTGATCGGTTAGGAATGAGCGACCGCTCTCGAGAAAGTCGATAGCCGATGGAAAGCGCGAAAAATCAAGGACGAAACTGAAGCTGGACAATTAGTTTCATTGAATCCTAATTGATGCCCCTTCGTCCCTGGAGATTTCGTACAATTTTGCGACTGCGTGCGTTTATTTATTAATGCAGATTCTTCGTTACGTCGATAACGAGCTATCGAATTATTTCGTAACCGGAGAATTTTAAAAAATCGATAGCAGAATAGAGAGATAAACTAATATTTTAACGATGCAGCATTTTTCATCGACGATAGAACGATCGGCTTTCAATGCGTATCTTTTTATGTATGTAAATAATTGCGGTTAGAGAATTTTTAGATCTGTTGAGGTTGACTGATAGAGGAACGAGTGGATGAATTTGTGATAAAAAAATATATTGCAATAAATAAAGGTATAAGTATAATGTATAAGTTTATGCTGATCCAGATTCTCGCTCTTTCAGTGTTACAATACAATAGGAAGGGCGATAGGGAGCACGTTCATATATTTATAATAAAGGACATTACCAAAAAGTTAACCTTGGTGCGTAGCTCTAGCTGAAGGCTACAAGAAACAGCAATAGAAATCTACTTATAGCTCTTTTGTTTCTAAGCTTTGTAACCCAAAATAACATTTATATTCAAATGCACAATAATATGCACCTCTTCTTGTTCTTTTTTTTTTTTTTTTTTTTTTTTTTTTTTTTTTTTTTTTTTTTTTTTTT